>CATIWC010002952.1:0-452035 GCA_948472305.1 Vicia faba | reverse complement strand
AAGTATTCCCATGCGAAATTTACAGGTGTTTCTCGAGGCACAACATGCTTTTCTTTCGTGAATCCACCAGGAAAGACAGACAAGGTGATTTCATTATCCAAGTCGCAACCTTCTGAACTTTCAACTGGCTGGTTGTCTAAATTATGGGATTCTGAGCTTTCTGGGGCAGGACTGATCTCACTTTCGGAAGATGGATTTTCTGATCCCCCCCTGTCATCCTTAGGTGACTTGTCAGAGTCATCACCATCATTCTCTTTGCTAGGACTTCCTCCAATATCACCTTTAGGAATACTGTGAACCAAATCAGGCCGAGCCTCCACCCCAACTCGTCTAAGGTGCAACTATCATGACAATAGACAATAGTTAAAAAACATAGATCCCCCTAAGCACAATAAATTCCAAATATAAAAATGGATACCTGAAGATGTAAGTTGACTTCATCTGGTCGTGAAAGGAAAGGAAAATCTCCACCTGTTTTCAAAGACGCGAGCCTTGCCTCAGGATATCTTTCGCTCAATTGTTCTTTAAGTTGTAGAGGAATTGCACAGTAGTCATTAGTCTTCAAGAAAACATGCAAGACAATTGGATTTATAAGCAACGAAAGTGGATTTATAAATATCTCACACCGTACTACTTATTGTGTCATAAAAAATGGATAACTAGAAAACAGTCATACATAATAATTATAACACTAGACATTTTCATGCCGAAGTCACAGGCAAAAAAATATATGTTTAGGGTGAATTTTAGAAACAGCTGCTAAAAGAATGCAATATATCATCAGTTAGAGGAGGTATTAAAGAACACAGAGCTTGTATTGTCCACAAAGGCAATAAGGCAACAAATTAATCTAGAAACAGAATAGCTAAGATTGAAATGGTATCATGCAAAAAATAAATTATTTTGATAAGGGAGTGGATCTGCATAATTGAGAAATAAGCAAATTTATACTAAGGTGACATACATCCATTATAGTGATAAATGAATCTGAAAGAAGAAGGGGTCCGACTGAAGCATCATCTGTTGTCAGCGACATTCTGGAAGCCAAGTCTTCTCTAGAGAGGGTTTCTACCTGAATAGGCCACACATTACATAACCATGTAGATCAATCAAGTTATTTAAGACAAAAATATAAAAGTTTATCACATACAGGATAAGGAAATGCATGTTAAAGAAATGCACTCGTTTATCATATGTAAACTCTTTTTGTTGTCTCGAAGCATGAAAACTGGTAGCATACAAAAATGCTACAGAGGCAGACTATTAATAAGGCATGAGATTATGCAAGACAATGAGTACCTGAGAAACAACAAAGTCAACTGAATCCGCAATAAATGGTTCATGGGGACCATCACGAATTCCTGTTAAGACATACCGCTTCAACAAAAATGAAGGAGTCCAACTAACACTGTAAATGCAACAGTAAAACTGGACTAATTAATAGTTGGAGGACATAACAGATCTAATGAAGAGCTATCAGGATAAATAATGAGAATTTCTCAAGCAAACTGGATTATGCAGATTTCTTTTTGTACATTTTTCTAAGTGGACGGCATATTGTCTCATTCCAAGGTAAGGTGTGCCATACATATAGCATCACGGACTCACAAACAATAATAATTATGGATGTGCAGAAAAATCAGACATTTTAATTAGGCATGTTGCCTCGTAGAGTCAATGGAATATTTAAAAGTGATTTGCCTTCTGCCACATAAATAAATCCATCATTTAAATATATCATTCTAATTTCCTTGTGATTAATGTGATTGTGCCTATAAAAATATCTTTACAATGCATAAAATCTTTTGTGTAAGGAGTGTAATCAAGAAGCATTTGTTCACAAGAAATTACACTAGGTCAGTACATATCTAAGTTTATCTTTCATAAATGGAAAGGACACAACCACAGACAATTTTCTCATTTCTACTACATATTTCTATCATTACTCAACAGCAGAATTTGAGACAAGTACATTGGTGCCCATGGCATTGCAGCAGAGAAACTTTGTGTCTCCAAAAATGAATTTGATAAAACCAATGACCGAACTCGTCTTGGACGATGCTGAGCAAAGAGTTGTGCCAAGAAACCACCGAGTGATGTTCCATAAAGATGTATCTGTGACAGATTAAACCAGTTTACTAAATTTTTCTTGAGTTGTTGGACTTGAACTCATGTCACCAAAACAAATTGTAACGATATTTTACATACAGATATTTGGACTTAGTGCATAAAGCAAGAAGAAAGTTTGTTGTTAAAGCAATTAAAATCATGTATGGTTAGCTAACTTTCATTCTGTAAGAAATAATTCCAACCATTCATAGAATTAACTTGCAGAAGAGATTAACCATTTAATATATTAGTTTAGTAATGAAATATGAAATTGAAGGACCAGAACTCAAGTCTTAACAAATAAAACGCATTTCCAGAAACAAGCTATATCCTCACCGAGACACTTGCAGTAGACTACTTTATTCGGACTTCTACAAAAAAAGACCTAAGACCTTAACTAAAAATCATGCTATAAATTTTAACTGACTAGTAGCTCAAATAACAAGTAAAGCTTTAAATAAAGTAGGCTGGCCTGCAATTTAGTAGGGATGGCGATATTTTTAGGTTCACATGCTGAATCTCGAAATATATAATACAACATGAATTGGCTTAAAAAATTTAGCGAGAAAGAACATGTCAATTAAATTTATTATAACAAGCTCATTTGTAAAAGCAATTTTAAGTAGCGGATTCAGAGAAACTCTTAAAACTCAGTGTACAATTCCATACTTGGGCTAACCCTCCAAGACTTAATTAAGGTTAGACTTTCACTTGGGCTTGGGTTGTTTGGACTATTCAACTTCTATAGCATGTCGAGAAATCTTTATAATGTCCAAAAGTCAGTCTCTCCACAGGGCGAAGGTGTTTATATAGACATCCCACTCAATATCCAATGTTATAACATGTTAAAGCTCCTTGCAAAATCATAAAAGTGCCCAGGAAAAATATCTTTTTCCCTAATATTTGAACATCAAAGGACACACAAAACTGAAAAATTGTTAAAATTTCAAGGGAAGTTATAAATCTTTATACTAGCTGCAAACTAGAAATAAAGAGATTTTCATTAAATGAAATGTTCAATTTGTTCAACAAAAAGAGTACTTGTATGAGTGTTTGATACCATATCAAGCACAACGGCTCCAAAAGCAAACAATTTGTATATATTTAGCCTCTATATGAGATAATATTTAGTAAGAATCTACACATGAAAGACAATAGAGAATGCTAAGTATCAGTTTGATAAGTAAAAAATTAGTAGTACAATACACACCAGAAGTTTAAGAATAAGAAGATCATACATGGTGTACATCAATAGCATCCAAGAACTTCTCAAATGCTTGAATCCACTCAGCGTGATGCCATACGCGAGGTATATCTACAGATATGACACGGTAGCCCTGCATTTAACAAAGAATTTAGAAACTCCTTCTAGAATCACATTGCAATGATAATCATTGAAAAAGCATACACAGCCATACAACCAACAAAATAAACGAACTCTAGTTAACTCGCGTTAGCAAGTAGTATCCGACAACAATATTTTGTCGCGCAGTGCTATGTAATACCTTCATGGATAATGACATAATTTGTTTATAGTAAACATCTGCAGTTCCCGCCGTTCCAGGAAGACATATAAGTGGAGGCACAGCTTTTGGACCAAAATCATAATAACGCCACTGCTTTGTTCCAATCTACACAATATCATCAAACAAGAATTAACCTAAAACAATAAACCCTTTCCCCAAATCCTAAAACCAGTGAAAATCGATTCAATCAACATAGTAAAAAATTGAGCTGGATCTAATAAACTATAGTAAATTGTGGAAAAATGAAGAATTAGGAAAAAGAGGAAAACGTACAGGGATTTTGTGAAGAGGAACTTGGGATTTGAAGTGAACGTAATCACCGGGCGCCGAAAAGACGCCTTTCATGGTTTGATTCGCAGTGGTGTGTGTTGTTGTTGTTCAAGTTTGTTATGCCATCGATTTCATCACCGATCGTTTTGAATTGTAGCGATTCAGCACACAATACCAAGACGATGATGTGAATAATTATTTAATCATAACATTTTATTTCATCTGATCCAATCAGATGAAACTAAACGCGCTTCTTTTGTTTACGGTTATTAACCCACTTACTGCACACAACTATTTTTTACACTCACTATTTATTCACTTCAATAATATTCCAAATCTAACTCTAGGTTACGTTTTAAAATGACTCTCTTTTATTTTTATACGCAAAATAAAAAATAAAAAACATAATGATATTATCATAAGATATTATATTCTTATAAAATTAATTTTAATAATATAGAGACAAAAAAATAAAAGATATAATTAAAAAAATTATTATTATTATTATATTGAAAAATAAAAATAAAATTTATTTTTAAAATAAAATTTATTTTTAAAATAAAATTTATTTTTAAAAGTTATTTTAAAACTGAGAAAGTTTTATTTTATATTAATTTATTTTTAAATTTTGAATAAATTATTAATATTTATAATTGGTTTATTATATATAAAAATAATTAAAAATCATATTTCAATTGACAAAAGTCAATATTACTAGATTGAATGTCATGTCTGAGTGAATGTTTAAATTTTGGTATTTACGAATTGCATGTTTGTTATTACTTCCTCTACAAACATAAAAACAATTAAAAATGAATAAAAAAAATATATTTTATAGTTTTATTTTTAAATTGGAGAATGTAGGATAATTTATAAACAAATCTGATGGTATAATTTTTATAATTGAATTTTTATTGAATAGCTCTAAGCAGCGGTGTTCAATTCTAAATTAATCTAAATAAAAATTGTAATTCGATTCAAAAAATTAAAAATAATTGAATGTGTTTGAATGCTATTTTATAAAAATTGATTAATTTAAATTAGATTTAAGATTAAATTAGATTTTAAATTGATTTTTTAAAACCGATCCAAATTGAACTGAATTGCATGTACATATATTTATACTTATTTATATTTATTAGCATGATATTGTTTACGGTTATTTTTGGGCAAACAATCATTTAGTTTTAAATGTATTATTTGAATGACCAAATTAGTAAATCTTAGACATATCGTGTGATTCTCTCTTGAAAAAAATGTGCATCAAAATTGTTAAGAGTTTATTGTTGAATGTTTGAAAATTTACTTAAGTAAAAGTTAAAGTAATATTCAAAAGAACAACAAATCGACTGGGCTGAAAATTGGTAACTTAAACTACAGTGAATAAATAAACTTAAGAAGAATGAAAAATAAACTTAATTTGCATAAGTAAAAGATGGTATACAATATCATACATTTCCTTTATACGTGGGTACTTTGAGTGCGTATGAAGTCACAATGATTTTACCACCCAGTTTACAACATATGAAATTGTTATTTATACTATTCTAAAATAACTATCAATGATTGTTATCTGTCAAACGCTTCAAAATGTATCATCTAATTTCAAACTTTAGCCTTTGTCGTGCTACCACATGTCTTCTAAGATTTAAATGCTAACAACTCATATCTTGTATTAATAACTGTCTCAAACTTCCAAATGGTTCTTGCCAGCGTTCGACTCGTCACTCCTATCGACGCACTTCTTGAGTGATGTTCTAGACTCAAGAAAAATACTAAGTCTTTTTAACTCACAAATAACTCATGTCGATATAACCGCTTTGTCGAGGTATCTTCTCGTTGAATGTCCTTTTCGAGATTCTGGACATATTTCAACATGAACTTGATCATATGGATCCACTCCTGAGATTCCTCCAAAAACATATTTTTCATGTCGATCAAACCTTTCGACGTAGTCTATTTTCTAGTTGACACTCAATAACTGGATATTAGCACTTAACTTTTCCCAATGCATCAAACTTTATTAATTTCTTTTAGCTGGAATTTTCAGGCTGACAAATGCCCCCCGAAAATGCCACTTTCAACAACGTTCTGAATGAAAGAAAGATGACGTTTTTGAAGTCCTCTTGACTCAGTTTCTAAAAATTATACATGTCATACTGATGAGATTTTTATTCGATCATCATGAGTGATTTTAACCAAATTGTCACGACAGAACGTGTAAACAGATAATCATCATCATTACTCCTATTTCTAAGGGTAATAAAATTAAGTTTTATTTGGTACCTAATGTGCCTTGGGTCCTTCATAATTAGTTCCTTTCTTGACCCACACATAATATCCACTTGCGACACTAAAGTTTCTTACATAGCAAGCATTAGGTGCATGGCCAATTATACCACAATAAAAATATGTAGGAACAAAATTACTTTTATTCTAGGAACATAAGACTTTTTCTTAACAAATCTCTTCTTAGGAAGATGATGAACTTTTTGTGCTTTATTCACTTTCTCTTGATGGATTGGTCACTTGCCTTAACAGAGATAATTTTATTAGTACTTGGTTTGTTAAACTTAGAATAACTAAGTCCACTTTTATCATTGAAATATCTTTGTTGACTAAAGATATTGTCCAATTCAACTTGTCCTTTTTCATACCTTTCAAGAACTCTTTTCAATTGGACAATTTGGAAAGAAAGTGAATCACACTCTTTGCATGTAAAATTCTGTTTTTCTTTTTGAAGAAAAATTTATTTTGCAATTTTAAAATCTTTTTCCATGGTATCAATCTTTTCTTCAAGAGATAAATTTTGATTCTTTTGTGTTGTCACCATTTTATATAGAATTTTACATTCATTAAGTAGTTCATCAATAACACCTAGTGCATCATTATCATAAGAAGATATTCCATTACTAACCTCTTCTTCTTCATCATCAGAATGATTTGTTGATATCAATGCTTTGTTTGCATGTTCTTCATCTGAAGATGAACTTATGTCATTGTCATCCCATGCTACATAATCTTTCTTTAACCTTTTATCCTTCTTGCTTTTGAAGTATTTATTCTTCTTTTCAAGTGTAGGACATTCACTTTTAACATGTCCTTTTTCTCCATATTCAAAGCATGTAACTTACTTGTTGGTGCTTCTCTTTTAATGATCTCATTTTTTCTTTCTTTTCTTAGAAACTTTTCAAACTTCTTGATAAGATCATAATATTCATCATTATTAGACTCATCCTCTTGATTGCTATCATAATTTTTTACTCCCGTCTTTAAAACAATGTATTTTGAATCTTTTACTTGAATTTCATGCTTTTCAAGTCTTCCAAATTTCGTCTCATATTCTTGAAGTTTTCAGAACAATGTTGTGGAAGTCATTTGTTCCCACTTCTTCCCGACACTGAGGTTTCCAAAACTTTATTCCATACAATGCTTCATACATTGTCATTACGATGCTAGAATAATGGATGCTATTAGGCATAAACTCAACTAATGATAGGTGTTGATTGCATTTTCCTTCATCTTATAAGATATAAGCTTACAACATATCTTTCAATAATTGAGTCGTTCTTTCCATTTGACCATCTATTTGTAGATGGTTTGTCACACTAAGACTCAATACTGTCCCCACATCATGGTGAAATGCATTCCAAAATCTAAAAGTGTACTTTGGGTCACGATCAGATGAAATATTTATTGGTACGTACACAATGTAGTCATACTATGTCTTCAATGAAAAGTTTGGTTGGCTGAACAACTTTGTCAATAGTCTTAAATTGTAAGAAATGTGTTGACTTGGTCAATCTGTCTACTATCACCCAAATTGAGTCATAACTATTGGGAGTACAAGGTAGTCCTACTATAAAATCCATGAAAGTAAACTCCCAAATTGCAACATGCTACCAGGTCTTTGATGTTCAATTTTCACCTGTTTATATATCATGCACCAAGCTATAAATTTTGCTATTTCTATTTTTATCTCGGGTCACCATAAGCATCTCTCGAGATCATTGTACATCTTGGATGAACCGATATGTATGATGAAAAAAATATTATGGGTTCCTCTAAGATCACCCTTTTAAAGTCTAAATCATTTGGAAAACACGTCATTCCTTCAAACAAAAGGATCCCCCCTGTCAATCTGGTGAATCCTAGTTGTTTCAATTTAGCTTGTAAGCATGTATCCAAAAAATAGGCTTGTCTAACTCTTTTCCTAATATCTTATAGAATACTCATCTGACTTAGTAATACTCATTTGTGTGTCCAAGTGAAGTTTAGGTCAAAATCTTTGAACTTCTTCAACAAGTTGTACTCTAGATTCATTAGTTCTACCTCATGAAATTCCCTCTTGCTTAAAGCATCTGCCACCTAATTGGAATTCCTGGGATGGTATCTTAATTCAAAATTGTAGTCCTTCATGAAATCCATCCATCTTGTTTGACGCATGTTGAGTTCTTTCTTGTCAAACATATACTTCAAGATTTTGTGATCGTTGGACATCTCAAATCTCACTCCATAAAGGTAGTGCCCCCACACCTTAAGTGCAAAGATAATATCGACTAGCTCCAAATCATGATTCAGGTAATTCTCTTAGCATGGTTTCAACTGTCTAGAGGAATAAGCTACCACTTGACTATTTTGCATCAAAATACACTCTTACCCTTTCTTCAAAGCGTCACAAAAAACTTTGTATTTCTATGTAGGATCTACGATTATTAAAATAGGAGCAATATTTTACTTTTTCTTTAATTTCTGAAAAACTCTTCTCAAAATCGGTATCCCATTAGAACCAGACATCCTTACGAGTAAACTGCGTCAATGGTAGAGTTGTTTGGGAAAGTCCCATAATGAATTTTCTATAATAACTTGCAAGCCACAAGAAAATTCTAACTTTATATGCATTTTTTGGTCTTTCACAATTCAACACTACTAGAACATTTGATGGGTCGATGACCACTCCTCCTTGTGAGATCACATGTTTGAGAAACTTTAATTTTGACATTGAAAAACTCACATTTGCTGAACTTTTTGAAAAAGTCTCTTTTCTCGTAGGACCGCAAGTACAATCCTAAGACGCTCTTCGTGCTCTTGTGGAGTCTGAGATTAAACTAATATATCATCAATAAATATCACCACAAACTTTTCCAAATACATTTAAAACACATGGTTCATGTAATCCTTAAAAACCACAGAGGCATAAGTCACACTAAATAGCATCACAGGAACTCATAGTTTTTATATCAAATATTAAAAGTGGTATTTGGTGTGTCAGAGTTCTATAATCATGTTTGATGGTATCCAGAGCATAGGTAAATATTTTAGAATTCTATAGCTCCACTTATCTGGTTGAGTAAATGGTCAATCTGAGGTAACATGTACTTGTTCTAGATGGTGATCTTATTAAGCTTACGATAATTAATACACAATCTCATTCCACCATCTTTCTTCTTCACTAGAAACACCTAAGCTCCCCACAAAGACACACTTATTGAACTTGAGACTTTACACACAAGAGGGGGTGAATTGTGTGGTTTAGAAAAAATTGGTGTTGAAAATCTTTAAGAAAAAAATCAGAGTTTAAAATATTTTGGATAAACTTAGAAGCGAAAAATAAAAAACATAATATAAATTGAGGAAATTAAAGGAGTTAAGGGAAAAGAGAAACACCAAGAATCATTGAGGTTCAGTCAAAACAAAATTACCTATTCCTCTCCCCAAGAATTTATCTTGAGAGTTTCCAATAATAGTTGAGAGCTTTTAGTAGGGAAAACTCATGAACCCCTTATACAAGAAAATGATGGTTGACCTCCAACCAATTAATACAAGACTTCAGAATATGGCAGTTTGAGTCTTCTCTTCCAATTAGTGAATCGAGGCGGTAAGTCCTTTCTCCATAAATAAGGATCTTGGAGCATTTAGTCTTCAAGTTCCCGAACCTTGAAATATTTTACACGAGCTGAGCTCACAAACCTTAATACTTAGTTTTACAAGGGATAACCAATAACTAGTGAGATTTTAATATCGGAATGATCTCAAACCTACCAATATTTTAATACCGGGCTTAGCTTTAACCTATGAGATTTTATAACGAGCTAATCTCGAACCTAAGTCGGAACTGAATCACTTAATCCCAACTCAAACCTTGATGATTATGCTTGACTTATCATAATAAATTAGTTGTCATCAAAAGTTGATGTCCTTGTTAAAGGCACAACACTTGAAAAACAAGGTTCCATAAAACTTGTTTAAGTGAAGTATTTCTCCTGTAAGTATTCTAGGTTGCTTTCAACTCTTTTAACTCATTTGGGGACATTTTCTATGGTGCAATAAAATTGGTCTTGTTTTAGGAACCAAGTCAATAGAAAACTCAAATTCTATTTTAGGAGGTAGATAAATGACGTCTTCTGAGAGTGCATATGATAATTCTCTTACTACTGGTGTGATGCGGTGGGAGAACTGACTTGATATTTTGCGTTTGTGTTCGCAAATGCTTCGGTTTAGCAAGAGTCACAACCGACTTTTATTTTATCCAAAAGGAAATGTAAAAAAGCACAGGAAAGACCTTTGAGATTGTTTTTGGGTTCGGGGGGAAGATTATGAAAAGGGAAGGTGCTAGCACCCTTTTCATCCATGGTTTTCCATGGGCTCTTAGTTACTTGTTTTAGATCACTTGCTTTGCTTTTTCAATTGTTTGAAATGGTGATTTTGTGTGTGGTTTTGAAATTATTTTGAAAAGAGGCCTTTGTTTAGGCAACCTTTGTAATGATTCTTGTTTGAATGTATACAAAGGTGTTTGTCTTTTGAAAAAATGTTTCAATGTTTGAAAGTTTGTTTGGAAAATGTTTTGAAATTGTGTATGTGCTTTTGAAAATAGCAAGGATGATTTGCAAATTGATCAAGTAACTAGGAGTTATCTACCCTACTCAAAAGTCTTTCCTATACATTTTTATTCCTTTGACATTGTTGATTTACCATTGCATTTGGTAAACAACCCTATCTTTGGATGTTAAACGGGACGGGCGTGGGTCATCATATGACCATGATAGCAATAGTGCCAAGTATCTTAGCAAGTTTAAGGGGCTAAGATCATTTGTTTTAAGGCAACATTTTGATAGTGTCATCGAGGGACTATGATCTTTTTGTTTTGTTTTATTTTGCCAAGATACCAAGCATGCATACCATGGCCATTTTAAGGCAACAAAGTGGATGAAATCCTAGGGGTGCTTGTGTGCAATGTGTTGTCATTTTTCATGCATTTTTGTCTTGTATTAAGTCATGTTATTTGTTTTGATTTTTGGTCTTTGCATACAAAACCCTAATTTACTATCATGGCATATGAAAGCGATAAAATGCGTAAAGTAAATCTAGACTATTACAACAATATTATGGGAAGGGGGATACAAGTTTGAATATGGGGGTATTTGCACAAAATAAAACCCTAATTTACTATTACAACCCAATGAAATTTATACAACAATAAATAAATAAACAAGTATTTAAATATGGAATAAATTATAAACATGCAAAATGTTTTTGTATTAATTTTATGTATGTAAAAATAAGTTTATTTATGTATTAAAATTAAACAAATAAAATGATTATTTTTGAAAGGGTGAAAACCCTAATTTTTGGTTTAAAAGAAAATATATATATATATATTCTAATATTATTTATTTCATTTATGTACAAGAAAAATAATAACAATATATACAAAATGTTAAAAAATTAAATGTTGTATGAAAATATTATTTTAAGTGTACAAATAATAAAAAATAAAAATATATAATATTTTTATATTATTTACAAGTTTTATTTAGAAAAATAAGTTATATTATTATTAATAAACTATTTTTATGCCCAAAAAATAATAAAATAAAATGCAAAAAATTAAAAAAATATTTTTGAGATTTTTTAATATTTAGAAAAAATAAATAAAGTCAGAAAATATAAAAGAAATGAAAAATATACAAAAATATAGAAAATGGGCCAAAGGGGTGCAAAAAGGAAAAAGGGTGGTGTGAATAGAAGAAATAGCAAGCCCAAGCCCACTTCACTTCATCCCTGACCTCCAGACCAACACGCACGCGTTTCTGCCTTTCAAATCTGTTCTTGCTCATGCTTGCATGAAATCAAAAATTTATAACATGAAAGTTATAACATTTTCAATCACGATTCCAACCATAACCATTTTGTGATCTAACTCTAAGAAACCAGGGAGAATTTTATCACCCCTAATTTCTGACCTAAAATTTTCAGCAACTTCAACTATCAAATACTCCTAGCTCAGTCAGTATAAATAAGAACTATGCATATGTACAGCTCAAGCACATTAAAGACTACATTTTTGCTTCACAAACCTAAGCCTAATGATGCCTAAATAAGGAGATAGAACTTTGAAAATTACCTTGTTCAGTTGAGTTTGGTTATGGCAATGTAGTAACTTTGAGTGAGGCCTGAAGTACTTGTGAGCTTGCTTGAAGTTCCCTCACCCTTTCCCAATGCTCAGCTTGCTTTGAAATGGTTTGAATCTCCTTGTAGAAGTCAACCTGTAAACTCAGAAATTGAAAATGGTGAAGCTTGAAAATGAGCTCACAGTTGCTGGACAGAGGTTTGGATAGTTCAGGTCTGTTGTAGGGAATGTGTTTGAAGTGGTTCCAAGCAAAACGCACGAGGGAATATGGAAGTGGCTTGAGTTCTGCAGAGCTTGCCCTGTTTTGGGCAGAAATGGGGTTTTCTGTGTTAGAGGGTATTTGCAATGCTATGAGCTCGTGTATTAGCTTGTTACAATATACTGAACTTGTTTCAAATGATAGCAAGACTTGGTTTTATCACATGGAAGAGTTATGTTCACTTTTGCAAGCTTTCTTATTTTTGAAGAAAAGGTGAGTTGACAAAGCTCAAAGCCTGTACAGGCTAGCTCAAGGCCTGCTGAGAGTTAGTACCAATTGCCTGATATTTGTGGACTTTGTTTGCAGCAAAAGGTTTGGTCCATGGCTCAAGATAAACAAAGTTGCTAAAAGCTTGCTTTATCAAAGTAGCCTTGTAACCTTTATGCCATTTTTGGAATAATTCCTTGTGCAATGCTTCATAGCTCAGAACAAAGCCAATATCCAATGTATTTGCATTTATTTTATGAGTGTAAAAAGGATTAGAACCTATAAACCAAGTACAATCATGCTTAGGACAGATTTGCAACTTGTATCAATGTGAAAAATGCCATGGACAAAAGTGAGAAATGGCCATTTTCTTTTCTTCGATTCTCCCTAACCATAAATGATCTTAGAGAGTTCTTGGACATTTTGGAAAGCTTGTAACATGCTCTAAAATCCATCTTTGAAATGAATTTTGAGATTCCACTTGGAACTAGGTGAAAAGTTACCATGAAGTTAGGTCAAAAATCTGCCTAAACTAGGGCAAAATTTCACTAAGTTAAAAAGTTTTTGGACCCTTATTCACAAAATAATAACTTGAGATCCAAGCATCTTTTGGGAAAACTTTGTGAATCAAATTCGTATATTTTGTGGAGTACTACATCTTTCATGTTGGAAGTTTTGTTTGAATCCAATTGCATCATAGTGGAAAAGTTGGGAAAAGTTGGGGAAAAATAAGAAATTTTCATAAATTAGAAAATTTCTAAGTTATGAAAACTTTCAAACTTAAACCCTAATTTTCAAAATTATGTTTCTTGGTGAAAAAGTTTTATGTTTTGACACATCTTGATGAAAAATGACCCTTGGTACTTGATTTTGACCAAAAAGTCAAAGTTTGACTTTTCAGTGTACAGTTGATTTTTGATCAGTTGATTGGAAAATTCATCTGTCAATTCAATGCATTTGAGATCTTTTCAACCTTGTGATTAGGTGAAGATGATGCCATTGAGTCCTTTAAACCATGCTTGAACCCAATTTGCCATTGGCTAGGTTAAAAATTAGAAATTGCCCTTCTACAGTCAAAACCCTAAAAATGACCATTTTGCCCTTTTGATGATCTGATCAAATTTCTTGAGGAGTTGTGGTCCAAACTTTATCAAATGGTTCTTATGAGTCTATAATGTTGATGTGGATAAAAAATTATGAGGTTTGACTGTAAATTGGCCACAATTGACTTTTTCCCCAATACAGTTGATTTTTAGGTCAACTGTCCAATTGACTGGGCAAAAATGTGATTCAAAGCTTGAGACTTGGTATGGGAAATCTTATAAGTCCAACATGAAGTATGAAAGTCACATGAGGCATTGGAAGTCCAAAAATCCCTGTGCAAACTCAAACCCTAATTTCAGGTCAACAGTGCAAGGAAATGTCTTGAGCTGAGCAAACCCTAATCTGGTCTTGAGTCCAAGAAGTCTTGTGATGAGAATCTTGATAAAATGAGAGGGAAAATTTTAGGGTACAACAACTGCCCCTGTTCAATCTTCTTGAACCTGAAGAGTTAGATTGGCGAGTTTTGTCGTTCGTGACTCGAAGGTAAAAGATGATTGAACACTAGAGTGCCTGTAAATTTGCACTCGTCAAAGTATAGTTGAGGGAATGGGCTTAAAGATGCCATTTAGAGAGGTGACAGAATCTTGTCGGAGATTGGCTTGTAGATGCCATCAAGAATGTTTGTTGAACTGCATGTTGTAAGTCAAAAGAATGAGTATCAGAATGGTATATGCGTTTGGAACGTATCTGAACTGTATTTAGAAACTGAATCTATATGAGCAATGGAATGGCGTCCGTGTCTGGAGCGTATCCGAGCTGTAACTATATCTGATTCTTGAATGAATATCAGAATGAATTCCGCGTCTGGAGTGTATCTGTATTGTATCTGAATCTGAAATCTGAATAAGCGAAAAAATGGCATCCGTGTCTAGAGCATCTCTGGCTAGGGAAAAAGTCAGAATAAGTGACAGAATGGAAACTGTGTTTGGAGCGTATCTGAGCTGTATCATGAATAAGTAGCAAAATGACTTCCGTGTCTGAAGTGTATTCGTACTGTATCTTGACTTTGAACTCTGAATGAGTAACAAAATGACTTCCGTGTCTGGAGTGTATCTGAACTTGAAATTGATAGCTGAATCTGAATGAGAAATAGAATGGCTTCCGTGTCTGGAGCGTATCTAATCTGTATCTGATAGTTGGAATCTAAATGAGTAACATAATGGCATCCGTGTCTGGTGTGTATATGAACTGTATCATGAGGTTGAGGTCTGAATGAGTAACAAAATGACTTCCGTGTCTGGAGTGTATCCGTACTGTATCTTGACTTTGAATTCTGAATGAGTAACAGAATGACTTCCGTGTCTGGAGTGTATCCGTACTGTATCTGAATAAGAGATTTGAATGGTTAACAAAATGACTTCCACGTCTGGAGTGTATCCGTACTGTATCTGAAATCTTTGAATATTTGTTTAAAGATAACTGTTAATCTTATCCTGAAAAGGGTAAAATGTCAGTTGAAACACAAAGTTATGTTGCATGTATGATGCAATAAAATGTGTTGTATCAATATTTATGATATATGAATGTAATGTATGCGCATGTAAGCTGATTTGTTGTATTTCTGAGGAAAATAAATCCTTAATAGCTGGAGATAATAAAACCCTTGACTGCTGCCGGGGAAAATAAATCCTTGACTGCTGCTGGAGATTCAAAATCTTTGATTGCTGAGGATGAGAAATCCTTGGTGACTGTTGGGGATGGAAAATTCCTGACAACTTCTGTGGGGATATGAGGATCCTTCATGCCTTGAAGTTGGAGTATTAACAAAATCCGTTATGAGAGTAATGTCGAACTGCTTGAGAAATCCAGCTTGGGAAATCCAGAGAACTTTGATGTCCTTTACTGGGGGTTACCCAAAGGGTATCCTTACTCGGCTGGGTAATAGGGAAAACTTTGATAATTTCTGCTAGGAACTAAGAATGAGAATCTTCAATCTCTTGGGGAATTTGAATCCTTGGGGATTTCATGCTGGGGAGTCAAGAATGAGAATCTTCGATCTGCAGGGGATTAAAAATTATGACAAATTCAAGATGGGGAGTAACGAAGACTCTGGAAACTTCACCGGGGAATCAAGAACGAGAATCTTCATTTTGTTGGGGAGTAAAAACCTGTGGGGAAGAAGGCTTACTGCTGGAGAGTAAGTTCAGGACTCTGGGAAAAAGCTTATTCCTGTTTGGAAAAAGTTCAGGAGTTTGGGTTGTATGCCACTCTACTGGGGAGTTATCCTAGGTTGGGGATAAAAGTTAACTGTTATCTGGTTGATTCTCAGACTTTTAAGACAACTTGTTGGGGAATTTGTGGAAAACTGAATGGTTCCTGCTGGGGATTGGTAGTTAGAAATTTGACTTGACTGGGGAAAAAGGTTTCATCTCCACTGATAGTTCAAAGTTTTTGCTCCGCTGTGGATTGGGAGTTTGAAGACTTAACTCTGATGAGAATTAAAGGTTTGAAATTATAACTCCGCTGGGGGTATGTATTTCAAGATTTTAGCTCCGCTGGGGATCTAGATGATGTACAGCAGGGGATTTCTCCTGGAATAGCCTAAAGACGTTTTCCTATACTTTTAACCTGTCAGTAATTATTCTTTCTCATTTTGTTTATTTGTAAACAGTGATTATATTCAAATGCATATGCTCATTAATAAATATTGGACGTTTTCAAATAAAACACAAGTGTAAAAAGCAAAAGACAAATAATTTTCTGCACTTTGAAGTATCTTTGTATTAAATTTGTGTAAGTATTTTGTACAAAGGAGACAGGCATCCTAGTAAGAGAACGTTGTCATAAAAATGAGAAAAATTTATACAAAGAAAGATGGCTATGTGTGAAAATTCCATGGGGTTCCCATTCTGCTATAGCCTTCGTAACTCTGAATATCTTGTCCACTTGTTGCTTCGTTCGAAGATGATTGAGTTGATCAGAAGCCCGGAGCTTGTCTGTGAAGAGATTGTCCTTAAAGTGATCCGACGAGACATAGTCATACGCTTCAATTCCCTAACTTTTTCCTGGACCTCCCTTTCGGGTTTTCGATCCACCGGGAAACCCTTTTTTGCCCAAGTCACCCTTTCGGGTTTTTAACTTGCCGGGTGTACATATTTTTTTTATTTATCCCTAATTTTTGCCTGAATCACCCTTTCGGGTTTTCGATTCACCGGGATGCCCTTTTTTGCCCAAGTCGCCCTTTTGGGTTTTTAACTTGCCGGGTCATTTATGCGTAGTATCTTTTGACTATGTCTGTGTTCGCAGGGTGCGGCAGGTCATCGCCGTCCATGGTGGTTAAAATCATTGCCCCACCAAAAAATATGTTTTTGATCACAAATGGTCCTTCGTAAGTAGGAGTCTATTTTCCCCTGGGATCACTTTGCGGCAAGATGATCCGCTTGATTACAAGATCCTCGACTTGATATGTTTGGCGCCTGACTTTCTTGTTGAAAGCTTTGATCATCCGTTTTTGATACGTCTGACCATGGTAAACAGCAGTAAGTCGCTTTTCATCAATCAAGTTAAGTTGATCAAGTCGGGTCTGAATCCAATCGTATTCACTCAAACCAGCATCCTTCATGATTCTCAAGGAGGGAATCTGAACCTCGATAGGTAAAACAGCTTCCATGCTGTATACCAAAGAATATGGTGTTGCCCCAGTTGATGTGCGTGCCGTGGGACGGTACCCGTGCAGAGCAAACGGTAACATCTCATGCCAGTCCTTGTAGGTGACCGTCATCTTTTGTATGATCTTCTTGATGTTTTTGTTCGCAGCTTTGATAACACCGTTCATCTTTGGCCGGTAGGGAGATGAATTATGATGTTAAATCTGGAACTGCTCGCACAAGGCGGTGATCATAGTGTTGTTAAGGTTTGTACCGTTGTCGGTGATGATCCTTTCGGGGATGCCGTACCGGCAAATAAGGTTCTGCTTAATGAAGCGGGCAACAAAATTCTTTGTGACGGATGTGAAGGAAGCTGCTTCGACCTACTTGGTGAAGTAATCAATGTCCACCAGGATAAATCGGTGTCCATTGGATGCTGTAGGCTTGATCTCTCCAATCATGTCGATTCCCCACATAGCGAATGGCCAAGGAGTTGTTAAGACATTGAGAGGAACTAGAGGTATATGTACCTTGTCCGCATAGATTTGACATTTGTGACAAGTCCTGGAATGTTGATAGCAATCAGCTTCCATGGTAGACCAGTAATAGCCTGCCCGTAGGATCTTCTTAGCCATCGTATGCCCGCTAGAGTGAGTGCCAAAGGTACCATTGTGCAATTCAGCCATGATCTGTTCAGCTTCAATCTTGTCCACACAACGGAGCAGAATGTAATCATGATTGCGCTTGTACAGGATACCATTGCTCAGGAAGAACTTGGCAAAGAATCTCCTCAAGAACTTTTTTTCATTGACTGAAGCTCCTTCAGGATATTCCTGAGCCTCGAGATACCTTTTGACTTCATGAAACCAAGGTCGGTCGACGACTTCTTCGGTATTAATCTCGTGACAATGTGCAGGTTCGTCCATCCGTTCAATGGTGATTTGGGGAGCCTCACTATCCAAGTTAAGTTTAAACATGGATGACATTGTAGCTAGAGCATCTGCTAGCTGATTTTCTTCCCGCGGGAAGTGCTCGAAGGCAATCTGCTCGAAATGTGGTAACAATGTCAAGACATGTTCTTTGTAAGGGGTGAGGTTTGGATGTTTAGTGTCCCACTCTCCTTTGATCTGACTGATGATCAAAGATGAGTCCCCAAATACAATCAAAGATTTGATTCCCAAGTCTATGGCAGCCTTGAGACCAAAGATACAAGCTTCATACTCGGCCATGTTGTTGGTGTAGTTAAAGCAAGGTCTGGCAGTGAAAGGTGTATGGCAACCTTCTGGAGAGATAAGTACAACACCGATACCATTGCCAAGTGCATCGGAGGCACCATCAAAGTACAGGGTCTATCGGGATCCTTGTTCAGGTCCGTCATATGGTCTGAAGTCTTCAATGTTGTCCAATGTCATGATGTCCTCGTCAGGGAAGTCAAACCTCATGGATTGGTAATCTTCGACAGCTTGCTGAGCTAGATGATCAACTAGCACACTCCCCTTTATAGCTTTTTGGGTCGTGTACTGTATATCATATTCCGTTAGGATCATCTGCCACCTTGCTATTCTTCTAGACAAAGCAGGCTTCTCAAAGATGTACTTGATCGGATCCATCTTAGATATCAGCAAAGTGACATGAGTCAACATATACTGCCTTAGCCAGCGAGCAGCCCATACCAAAGCGCAACAAGTTTTCTTGAGCAGTGAGTATCGGGTCTCACAGTCGGTAAACTTTTTGCTAAGGTAATAAATGGCATGCTCTTTTCGGCCAGACTCGTCATGTTGGCCCAGTACGTACCCCATTGAATTCTCTAAGACAATCAGATAAATGATTAACGGTCTTCCTTCGACGGGAGGCATAAAGATAGGAGGTTCTAGAAAATACTCCTTGATTTTATCGAAAGGAATTTGACAGTCATCATTTCATTTAACCACATGATCTTTCTTCAACAGCTTAAAGATTGGTTCACAGGTAGATGTTAGGTGAGAAATGAACCTAGCAATATAGTTTAGGCGTCCCAAGAAACCTCTGAACTCCTTCTCAGTGCGAGGAGCGGGCATTTCCTGTATAGCTTTGACTTTGGAAGGATCAACCTCGATGCCTTTGTTGCTGACAATGAAACCCAAGAGTTTATCGAACCTGACTCTGAAAGTGCACTTGTTAGGGTTCAGTCTTAGCTTGTACTCCTTCAACCTGACAAACAGCTTTTGCAAATGGTCGAGGTGTTCTTCTTCCGTTTATGAACGGGCTATCATGTCATCCACGTGGACCTCTATCTCATGATGTATCATATCATGAAACAAAGCGACCATGGCGCGTTGATAGGTTGCCCTAACATTCTTCAATCTGAATGGCATCACTTTGTAGCAGAACGTACCCCACTATGTAACAAAAGTAGTTTTCTCCATGTCTTCAGGTGCCATTTTGATCTGGTTGTAACCTGAAAATCCGTCCATGAAAGAAAATACCTTGTGCTGAGCTGTATTGTCAACCAAGATGTCAATGTGCGGTAGTGGAAAGTCATCTTTAGGACTGGCCCTGTTTAAGTCTCTATAATCCACGCACATTCTCACTTTGCCGTCCTTCTTAGGCACGAGCACAATGTTAGCAACCCATTGTGGATAGGAAGTAACAACAAGAAATCCGGCATTGAACTGCTTCATAACTTCGACTTTGATCTTTTCTGACATGTCGGGCCTCATGCAGAGGACTTTATGTTTAACTGGGGGACAATCTTCTCTTGTGGGTAGATGGTGAACCACAATATCTGTATCGAGTCCCGGCATGTCTTCGTATGACCAGGCGAAGATCTCAACATATTCATTCAGCAACTGAATTAAGCGCTCTTTGACACTTGGCTCTAGGTTGGCACCCACTCTAACTTCTTTTCTGTCTTCCTCAGTTCCCAAGTTGATTGTCTCTAACAGCTCCTCATGAGGTAGAATAGCCCTTTCTTCCTGTTGTAGCAGTCTAGCCAACTCTCCTGGAACCTCACAATCTTCCTCACCTTCGTATTCGGCGTGGTAGACCAAATCTTCAGAGTCACTGAAGGCCATAGCAGAATTGTTACCCATGGAATCCAGAATGGAAGGGTACCTGCATTTGTAAGTGTGGGTGTGTGTAAGGGTTAGCCACCTTTAAACAAATAAAATGTAAAAAGAAAGACAATGAACACAAAAGTTTTATGTGAAAACGTCCATGATTCATTAAAATGGCATATGAGGATGAAAAAATCAAACCCTTACAAATGGACCTATGTGCCTCGGGTAAGGCACAAGGTTAAAAGTGTACGAATTGTTTGGGAATTATTACAAGCCAACAACAATGTTTGAAAGACAAATTACTGATTCATGAAAGTAATCGGAACAAAGTCTTTTGCTTCCCAGTTGCACAGTCCTCCGTCCACAGTAGGGAAAATCCAGTCTTCCAAGTTGCTCTCTTCTTCACTATCCTCCAAAGCATTGACTCCATGATGGGTGATCTTCACAGGTGGCCCTCCGGCACGGGAGCGACACACAACCTTTTGACTAGCCAAAGTGAAACCCAAGCCGGATTTATCTGATTTAAAAGGAAATTCAGGAAGCTGCCCCCAGATTGTGGATCCGCCTTCTTCCACAACTGCCCTAGTATCCTTTAAACAAGACATCCGAGGCAGAGGTATTATAATCACAGGAGTTGAGGACACTGCTTTGGTCACTGCTATCTCTTCAGAAACTTCTTCGAAGTGTTGGAAAGGGATTTCGATGAATTCACCATCCAATTCTACATAGCGGAAAGAATTTAGATGGCTTATCATGTATTCCTCTTCGCCATGAACAATTATAATTTTCCCCTGAATAGGGTACTTGAGCTTTTGATGCAGAGTGGAGGTCACAACTCCAGCATGATGAATCCAAGGTCTTCCCAACAGGCAAGAATAGGAGGGATGGATGTCCATCACGTAGAATATGGAGTTGAAGGTTTCAGTTCCCACTTTAATCGGAATGTCCACCTCCCTGTGAACCATCCTTTTAGAACCATCAAAGGCTCTGACAATGATGTTGTTGGGTTTCAGGGTTAAGCCTTCACAATCCAGCCTATCCAAGGCTTTCTTCGGCAAGACATTCAGCGAAGAACCAGTGTCTACCAGTACATGTGCTAGAGTAGTCCCTCTGCATTCCACCGAGACATGCAAAGCGTCATTATGTTTTCTCCCTTTTGATGTTAAATCAGCATCGGAGAATCCTAGACCATTGTCAGTTATTAAGCTAGCTACACATTCCTGGAACTGATCCGCGGAGGTTTCCTGTGGCACATGGGCCGTCTTCAAGAATCTTATCAAAGCTTTAACATGAGCTTCTGAACAAAGCAGCAGGGCCAACATAGAGATTTTTGAGGGGGTTTGCCCCAGTTGTTCCACAACATCATAATCGCTTTTCTTGATTATTTTCAAAATCTCTTCCATTTCTTTCTGAGAGGTTTCAGGGATGACCAATGGCTGAGCCCTCATCTTGACAGGCTCTTCTTGGATCCCTTTCCCTCTAACATCAGTAGCATTAGAGGGGACAACCACATGAGTTACAACTTCTTCAATAACTGGTGCAGGAGTAACCTTAGGAGCAGCTGAGGGTCCAAAGATTGCCTTTGGAGGGGCAATCTCTGGAGAGAAAATTCTTCCACTGCGGGTGATTTTGCTCGTTCCAGCAATGTTTCCAATGTCGAAAGTCTCTTCATCATAACTCTCTTCAGTTGATTCAATTTGTTTAATATCGTGGTAGTAGATTTCTCCATCATAATTCCACGATATTGATTTGTCGGACTTGTACGGGACGGGCCCGGGCATGGTTATCTTCAAAGGTGCAGTCTTTGGAGCGGATGTAATCTTAACAGGTCTTTTGGAGACCTTGGAAAGATTGGCGGATATGGTTATTATTGCAACATCATTGACAGGAGTCGGTGTAACAGGAGTCTTTTCAAAAAGGATTTCTTGGTTATCCATTAGGCGTTGGATGCCTAACTTCAACAATAGACAGTCGGTTGGTAAGGATGAATAAAGGCAACAATCTTCTTCACAACCTAGGAAATCTCAGCCTTCATCAAATTCAACTTGATTATCGGTAACAGAGTCATCAAATCATCAACAGTAGCAACAAAAAGATCTTCTTCAACAACATGGGCATTGTGGCCATGCTTTGGCATTGGAGCAGAGATTACATTCGACTTTTCAGGGGCGTCGAATTCAACTTCTTTAGCATCTATCAAATCCTGAATCTTATTCTTGAGGGCCCAACAATTGTTGGTGTTGTGCCCTATACTCCCTGAATGATAAACACACTTGGCGTTCGAATGGTAGTACGGAGAAGCCGTATTCAGATTCTTTGGGACCTCTTTCAGACTGACAAGGTTTAACTTCAAGAGATGGGGGAGAACCTGAGCAGGAGTCATGTTTATCTGGGTGAATTGTCGTGCAGGCCTTTCCACCCTTGCTTGGTTGGTTCTTGGTTGATTATTTCTGGGCTGATCAACTTCAGACTTCTGAATCATTACGGCCCCCACCGCTGGCTGGCGCTCAACTCTTCCTTGACCTCTTTGGGAGCAGACATCTGATACTTCCTTCTTTGCTGGAAAAGTCTTTTTGATGGCAGCGGAAGCAGATGCATCTTTCTGAATTTTCCCGCTTTTTATGTCGGCTTCAACTCTCTCACCAGTTAGAATCAACTCAGTGAACCCTGCAGACGAACTTCCTATCAGGTGATTAAAGAAAGGACCTGACAGAGTCCCCAAGAACATATCCACAAGCTCTCTTTCAGATAAAGGTGGTTGTACTCGTCCCGCCAAGTCTCTCCATTTTTTGGCATACTCTTTGAAACCTTTATTGGAGACCATGCCCATACTCTATAATTGAGTACGGGTTGGTGCTAAGTTCGTATTATATTGATACTGTTTGTAGAAGGCGGCCGCCAAATCTTCCCAATTATGCATATCAGACCTCTCCAACTGGTAAAACTAATCCAGCTGTGTCCCCGATAAACTGTCCTGGAAGAAATGGACCCATAGGTCTTTGTCAAAAGAATGTGGTTGGATTTTCCTGACATAAGATTGTAGGTGCATCTTGGGACAAGACAAACCATCTTACTTAGAAAACAGAGATACTTTGAATTTAGGAGGGATTACTATTCCAGAGACCAACCCTAACTCTTCGAAGTCCAGCCCAGGCACTCTCTGTATCTCCATGGCAGCTAGACGCTCTTCCAAGTTCTTGTATTTTTCATATGCAGGAGGGTACTTCTGTTCAGAATAGTCTTCATCCTCCTCTTCTTCTTCTTCCTCAGAATCAGATGGCACTGTAGCTCCCTTTCCTTTTCCTACCCCTTCATCAGATGTTGAGGGGAAATCCAGGACCCTTCTGGCTTGACCTTCAAATCTTCTGCCCAAGGTAGCCACACCAACTCTCTTCTTTTTCTTTTTCTCTTTTTCCTTCTCTAGAAAGGTCTTGAGATCCTCCTGCCCCTTAGCCAAGGTCAGAAGTAGCTGTTGAAACTGTGAATTCTACGCTTGCAAGTCTTTGACCGTCTGTTGAAAAGCTGAGTTGACAAAGCTCAAAGCCTGTACAGGCTAGCTCAAGGCCTGCTGAGAGTTGGTACCAATTGCCTAATATTTGTGGACTTTTTTTGCAGCAAAAGTTTTGGTCCATGGCTCAAGATAAACAAAGTTTCTAAAAGCATGCTTTATCAAAGTAACATTGTAACCTTTATGCCATTTTTGGAATAATTCCTTGTGCAATGCTTCATAGCTCAGAACAAAGCCAATATCCAATGTATTTGCATTTAATTTATGAGTGTATAAAGTATTAGAACCTGTAAACCAAGTACAAGCATTCTTAGGACAGATTTGCAACTTGTATCAATGTGAAAAATGCCATGGACAAAAGTGAGAAATGGCCATTTTCTTTTCTTCGATTCTCCCTAACCATAAATGATCTTGGAGAGTTCTTGGACATTTTGGAAAGCTTGTAACATTATTTATAATCCATATTTGAAATGAATTTTGATATTCAACTTGGAACTAGGTGAAAAGTTGCCATGAAGTGAGATCAAAAATCTGCCTAAACTAGGGCAAAATTTCACTAAGTTAAAAAGTTTTTGGACCCTTATTCACAAAATAATAACTTGAGATCCAAGCATCTTTTGGGAAAACTTTGTGAATCAAAATTTTAGATTTTGTGGAGTACTATAACTTTCATGTTAGAAGTTTTGTTTTAATCCAATTGCATCATGGTGAAAAAGTTGGGAAAAGTTGGGAAAAAATAAGAAATTTTCATAACTTAGAAAATTTCTAAGTTATGAAAAATTTCAAACTTAAACCCTAATTTTCAAAATTAGGTTTCTTGGTGAACAAGTTTCATGTTTTGACACATCTTGATGAAAAGTGACCCTTGGTACTTAATTTTGACCAAAAAGTCAAAGTTTGACTTTTCAGTGTACAGTTGATTTTTGATCAGTTGATTAGAAAATTCATCTGTCAATTCAATGCATTTGAGATCTTTTGAACCTTGTGATTAGGTCAATATGATTACATTGAGTCCTTGAAACCATGCTTGAACCCAATTTTCCATTGGCTAGGTTAAAAATCAGAAATTGCCCTTCTACAGTCAAAACCCTAAAAATGACCATTTTGCCCTTTTGATGATCTGATCAAATTTCTTGAGGAGTTGTGGTCCAAACTTGATCAAATGGTTCTTATGGGTCTATAATGTTGATGTGGATCAAGAATTATGAGGTTTGACTGTAAATTGGCCAAAATTGACTTTTTCCTCAATATAGTTGATTTTTAGGTCAACTGTCCAATTGACTGGGCAAAAATGTGATTCAAAGCTTGAGACTTGGTATGGGCAATCTTATAAGTCCAACATGAAGTATGAAAGTCACATGAGGCATTGGAAGTCCAAAAATCCCTGTGCAAACTCAAACCCTAATTTCAGGTCAACAGTGCAAGGAAATGTCTTGAGCTGAGCAAACCCTAATCCGGTATTGAGTCCAAGAAGTCTTGTGATGAGAATCTTGATAAAATGAGAGGGGAAATTTTGCGGTAAAACAACTGGGATAAAATAAGTTTTGTCTCCCATGTTGGAATCCGTAATAAGTACAAGACGAAATAATTTTTCATGTTCACAAAGGCAATGGATCATGTAGATAATACCTTCCAAGAGTGTAGAAATCACGTCATCCTGTGACTTTGTGTCCTTGGGTATTAAAATGGATTTCTAATTGAAACCAATGTGAATTGAATTGGAAGAAATCCAATCCATCCTAAATATTACATCCATATTTTTGAGTGGTAAAAAAATTAATCCAATTAAGAACGTTCGATCTTTCACGGTTATTAGACAGTTCTCACATACCCAATTAGTTTCTATGTTACTATGTATGGTTGGGGTGATTACCATTGGAGAAGGCACCACATTACTTCGAAGCCAAGTCTCTATGTGCATCTAGTTAAAATGAAAGAATGTGTTTCTCAACAGTCAAAGAGTACAAAGAGTGGTTAGTTATGCTCATAAGACATACAAACATTAAGGTCATTATTTCCTTTCACATTATTGGCATCTAAGGTCTACACCTTTCCAACTTTACCAGGTCCTACATTTGATGCTTTTTTTGAACTCAGAATCAAACAATCCTTATTCATGTGACCATGCTTATTATAATAGTAGCACGCCCAAGGTCCGTATGTTAACTCTAAAAAATGAGCCTTCTTACACTTTGCATAGTTGGGTGGCTGGTTAGGTCTTGCATTTTGAGATTGTTTGACTTTTGTTGGAGAGTCCATGGGCTTCAAGTGTTGACCGAATCTCACTAAATCCCTACAATGTTATCATGCTTGCTCCATTTCCATGCAGATTTTCTTCAAGTTATTCTCCATAACATAGCATTATTGTAATAGCTCAACATAGGTATCAAAATTTTGATGATACACAATGTGCTCAACTTCTCATCTTAAGCCAAATTTAAACTAATTAATTTTCCACCTCCCATCAGGTGCATCCAGTGCTTGATTAGAGTAAATTTCCAAGTATTTAAAATTATCTACAAACTCAACTATTGACTTGTTTCCCTACCTAAGTTGTTGAAATTCCAAATCTTTGTGTTTCTCTAGACTATCTGGAAATTACTTATCTAAAAAGATGGCTTGGAAATGCTCCTAATCCTTCGAGATATTTCTTGTTGTCATAAAGGCTGCAACACCATCCCATCATCTCTCTCATCTACTCCTCTAATAACGTGGGTAGAAAAAACAACCTTCTCTTCATCTCTACAAGGAGTTACTATGAAAATCCTATCCATTCCTTTATTCCATTCATGTGCAATTAATCACAGCTTTCTACAAACTATGGTGGTTTCATCTTATAGAATTCCCAAAAAGTCATGTTTCCCACTTCTTGGTGAGAAGTGGGAGATGGTTGCTGGTTTCCATTGATTTATTGCATTATTTGCATCATAACCTCTAGTTGTTACTGATTTATTTTCAATTGATGATGTTGTTGTTACTGTATCATTTGAACCCAACGGTCTTCATCCTTGTTTCCTCCATGCCTAACTTCCACAGTTGGTGTACGATTCACCTTAGGCCTTCATCTTCCTTGGGGTGGTTCCACCATATTGTTATGCCTATCACACACTAATATCAAGTTGATCAGACTCAATACCTAATGATATGACAGTAATAATTATACATGTTACACCCATGAGAAATATGACTTACTATTGATGATCCATGGTTAGGTATAAGATCAATCCACTCTGATACTAGCTGTAATACCCCGTGTCAAATTTTCTAAAATATCAACACAAGGTATTATCATGATCAATATTTGTACATTAAAATGGTACAAGAAATAAACCAAGAGAACATTTAAAGGAAATATACAACGAAATGATAAATAACTAACAAGAACTAAGCATTCACTTCCCATTAGCTTTGCCTTGCCTTTACTTGTTACCGACTCATTTGTAAAAAAAAGAATAATCACGGGGTGAGATAAAAGTTATTGACATCAATATCTCTATTAACACTAAGTACTTTGTCCTAAAGAAAAATACCCAAGTCCATTTGAAATTCTAATCCTCCTTAATATCCTTCATTCCTAAAGAGGAATCATGCCCATAATCACCTCATAAAGGTCCATGTTCATTAAACAACTCATAATAAGGTTTAAAACATGGAGATCAAGGGGTTTAGGAAAAATAGTGCTTTTAAATTGATTCCAACATAGCTTAGAATCGATTCCAGCTAATAGAATCGAAATCAAACTATTTTGAATCGATTCTAGGAGGTTTTGATCTGATTCCAAACCCTAAAAACATCTCTGAATCGATTCTAGACACCTTTGGATTGATTCCAAAGGCATGCAACCGAGAAAAACAAAAATTCACACCAAAAAGTTCACCCTTAAATCACCCTTTTTATCCTTAAACTCATATGTTATTCAAATACAATCATGTTCACCACATCGCTCATGGAATTCAACACTTACTCACCAACTCAATTTCCAATTCTAACTACTAACATGCATGGAGCTAAAATCTATATGAAATTCCTAGATTCATCATCACATGAAAAGGTTCTAGCCCACAGTACTAACAAATTTAAGCCTATGTTAAGAACCTTGTCTTGGATATTGGTTATGGTTTCAAGAGAAGATTTGGTGAAGAAGAGTGAAGAGTCTTGATGCTTCAACTCTTATTTATTTTACTTGAGAATCCTCTTCTACCATGCAAGGACTTTGGAGCTTTATGGTGATACTCATCCTCATTCTTCCATCTATTTTGTGGAGCTCTCTCTCTCTCTCTCTCTCTCTCTCACACACACACACACACACACACACACACACACACACACACACACACACACACACACACACTCACACACACACACACACACACACATTTTTTCTATGTTTTCTGTAACACCCTCTAAAACCCCATAGAATAATACGTTATAAATTAGAGTAATATCACATTCATATCAATCGAGGGTGTCACACATAATTCAAAAACCACATACATATGTCATATGCTCAATAACACTTATTTAAAATTTATGTTTTTCATATCACTTTCTCATAAAACATGTAGCACTCAAATGGATATAATATTCAAGTCTCCAAAATAAAATTCATTTATTTAATTAACTTAGGCATACAAGCCACTTCAAACCATATTTCAAATCAGAATAACATAATAAAGTAGAGTACGTAAAGTATCTCTCCAAAAACATGAATCCAAATGTTTCTCGGTGATACATGACCAAATCATGACTCAACCCAATTAAATATGGAAGTAAAATAAGCTACTCCATTAGCTACTCTCTTGCTAGAAGCAACTCTAATCTTCAGTACCTGAGCAATATTGTATAAAACATCATTTCAACAGAAGGGTAAAAATTCACATAATTATTGAAATCATATAACCGTATATAATGTATAACATACATACATTCGAATAATGTTATAACACTTCATATGCTTTATAACATAGCCTCACCTAATTAATCATATCATTCACAAGTATTCATGCATCATTCATAATTTCACAAAATACAACAATCCCACATAGTTCACATAATACCATATTGCAAACATACACACGATATGATTCAATGCAACTCAACTGCAATACTCATGCATGTGGTACTAATCACTGTTACTTTTATTCGGTTTTTACTTTAAACTGGGTCCTTCCTCTAGACCAATAACACACAAAAAAAGTTCATCCTCTAAGCTTTCAAACCCCTCTCTAGGTGTGGGATAAGTCACTAGCTCCCTCAGAACTAACAAGCATGCCTCTTGACAACAAATGATGCATATGAAATTACAACAACCATATGTAATTAAGGCTATTCTCTAATCTTAGAATTCATATATATCTTTAATAATTTATCACAATTGAATTACCATACAATTACACATACATGCACATATTTATGAATCATCAACATATAATTCATATTCATTTACATTATTCTAAAAACAAAATATTATGCATACATGTTATGTATACCACACAACACAACATCATGGTATCACTATTCACCAAACATCTTATCAACTCGTCATGTTATAATCAATAATGATAACGCAACATCACCACATTACACAATACAACACACAAATACATGCCATTTTACACAACTACGCAATAATTAAATCACCTAATGCCAGTAAGACCATTTTTATTGAAAATAATATTGAGATAGATTTCTAACACTTCAAACAGGGACTCAAATGGGGCTACGGTTCAAAAGTTATGAGTTTTTGAAGTTTTACAAAAAATCTTGCATTTTCCTGCGATTTCCTTATGGGAATTTTACTCCAAAACTCATTTAAAAATCTAAATTACTATGATTTTAGTCATTATAACCTATATCTAACATAAATTTTCAAATAGAAACATCACAACACCATTACTCATCATATTCAAAGATTTTTCATCAAAATCTAACAATTTTAAAACCATGGAAATTTAGGGATTTCATCCTAACCATGAATCTACCCATCTTACATCATCATACAATTCCTACAAAAATGTAAAAACTCATCCTTACCTTAATTTATTGATGAACTTTTGAATTCCTCCTTAGGTGTTCTTCTCCTCTTTCTCCATTTTCCTTTTCTCTAGGTTACACTCTTTTCTCTTCCTAGTTTTCTTTTCCTCTTATACTCTTAATAAAATAACACTAACCCAACAACTACTATACCCAATTAATCTTCATAATCCCACATATTAGGCCAAATTACTTATTATTCTACTATTTTCTACAATTCTCACTTAATAAAATAATTTCATCATAAACCAACATTATTACTAATTATAATTATACAATTCGACATACTTAACCAGACTAACCCATCACATAGAACATATATCAAATAAAACCAATTACTCACAAAATCAAGTAATTAATGTTGGTTTATTCCCCAGAAGTCATTGGAGTTTTCTCTATTCCCCAGCAGAATAAGGATTCCCATTGAGTAACCCCAAGTAGAAGTCATCAAAGTTCTCTGGATTTCCCAAGCAGATTTCTCAAGCAGTATTTGGCACTACTCTCACAACATAATTTTTGTCAGTACTCCAACTTCAAGACATGAAGGATCCTCATATCCCCACAGAAGTTGTCAAGGATTTTTAATCCCCAACAGTCGCCCAGGATTTCTTATCCTCCGCAGTCAAGGATTTATTTTCCCCAGCAGCAGTCAAGGGTTTTATTATCCCCAGCTGTCAAGGATTTATTTTCCTCAGCAATGCAGCTAATCAGCTTACATGCGCATACATTACATCCATATATCATAAACATTGATAAATACATATATTGCATCATACATTTCCTGCAATATAACTTTGTGTTTCAGCTAACATTTTACCCTTTTCAGGATAAGATTAACAGCTATCATTAACAATGTTCAAAGATTTCAGATACAGTTCAGATACGCTCCAGATACGGATGCCATCCTGATACTTATTCAGATTTCAACTATCAGATACAGATTAGATATGCTTCAGACACGGAAGCCGTTCTATTTCTCATTCAGATCAACACTCAGATACAGTACAGATACACTCCAGACACGGAATTCATTCTGCCACTTATTCAATTTCAAGTACAGATACACTCCAGACACGGAAGTCATTATGTCACCTATTTAGATTCTAGTTCAGATACGCTCCAGACACGGATGTCATTCTGGCCCTTATCCAGTTTTTCGATTCAGATACAGTATGGATACACTCCAGACACAGAAGTTATTCTGTTGCTCATTCAGACTCATATCTCAGATACAGTTTAGATACGATCCAGATGCGGAAGCCACTCTATTTATCATTCTGATCTCAACTTCAGATACAGATTAGATACGCTCCATACACGGAAGTCATTTTGTTACTCCTTCAGATACAATTCAGATACACTCCAGACACGAAAGTCATTCTGCTACTTATTCAGATACAGTCCAGATACGCTCCAGACACAGATGCCATTATTTCGCTTATTCTGATTTTCCCCAGCTAAGATACACTCCAGACACGGAAGTCATTCTGTCACTCATTCAAATCACTTATTCAGATTCAACATTCAGATACAACTTGGATACGCTCTAGATACAGACACCATTCCGATGCTCATTCTTTTGACTTACAACAAACATTCTTGGATGGCATCTTTAAGCCTATCTCCAACAAGATTCTATCACATCTCCAAATGGCATCTTTAAGCCCATTTCCTCAACTACTCATTGACGAGTGCAAATATATGGGCACTCTAGTGTCCAATCATCTTTTACCTTCGAGTCAAGAACAACAAAGCTCGCCAATCTAACTCTTCAGGTTCAAGAAGATTGAACAGGGGCAGCTGTTGTACCCCAAAATTTTCCCTCTCATTTATCAAGATTTTCCTCACAAGACTTCTTGGACTCCAGACCAGATTAGGGTTTGGTCAGCTCAAGATACCTCATCTTGCACTGATACCCCAAAATTAGGGTTTGAGTTTGCACAAGGATTTTTGGACCATCAATGCTTCATGTGACTATCATACATTATCTTGGACCCCTAAGATTGCCCATGTTAAGTTTTAAGCCTTGAATCACATTTTTGCTCAGTCAATTGGACAGTTGACCTAAAAATCAACTGTATTGGGAAAAAAGTCAACTATGGCCAATTTACAGTCAAACTTCATGATTTTTGATCCAAAACCACATTTTAGACTCATATGAACCATTTGATCAAGTTTGGATCACAACTCCTCAAGAAATTTGATCAAATCATCAAAAGGGCAAAATGGTCAAAATTAGGGTTTTGATTGAGAAAGGGCAATTTCTGATTTTTAACCTGTCCAATGACCAATTGGGTTCAAGCATGATTTCAAGGACTCAATGGAATCATCTTTACCTAATCACATAGTTCAAAAGATCTCAAATGCATAAGATTGACAGATGAATTTTGCAGTCAACTGATCAAAAGTCAACTGTACACTGAAAAGTCAAACTTTGACTTTTTGGTCAAAATCAAGTGCCAAGGGTCATAATTCATCAAGATATATAAAAATATGAAACATGTTGACCAAGAAAACCAATTTTGAAAATTAGGGTTTTGAATTTGAAAATTTTCATAACTTAGAATTTTTCTAAGTATGGAAATTTTCTTATTTTTTTCCAACTTTTCACCACTTTTTCACCATGATGAAATTTGATTCAAAGAAAACTTACAACATGAAAGTTGTATTACTCCATGAAATCTACAACTTTCATTCACAAAGTTTTCCCAAAAGATGCTTGTATCTCAAGTTATGAATTTATGAATAGAGGTCCATGAACTAAATAACTTAGTGAAAATTTGCCCTAATTTAGGCAGGTTTTTGACCCAACTTCATGGACATTTTTCACCTAGTTCCAAGAGGTATCTCAAAATTCATTTCAAAGATGGATTGTAGATCATGTTTCAAGCTTTCCAAAATGTCCAAGAACTCTCCAAGATCATTTATGGTTAGGGATAATCGAAGAAGAGAAAATGGCATTTTGTCACTTTTGATCAAGCCATTTTCACAATGCACCAAGTTGCAAATCAGATCCTAGCATGCTTGTAACTTTCATTACAGGTCCTAAACTCCTTCTACACTCCACAATTAAATGATTACTCAATGGATAATGACTTTATTTTGACCTTTGGAGCATTGTACAAGAAATAAATCCATAAATGGCATAAAGGGCACATTGCCATTTTCATAAAGCAATCTTTTTGCAACTTTGCCATCCTTGAGCCTTGGACCTGTTCTTTTGTCACAAGAAATGTCCATAGATATCAAGCAAAGCATACCAACCCTCTGCAGTGAGCAAGTACAGGCCTTTAGCATGGTCACTTCAACCTTTCTTCAAAAACAAGAAAAGTGGCCAAAAGTCAAAAACCGGTACAAGCTGATAAAGGGAGGGCTTGGCATCATTCAAAACACATTCACAAACTTATCTCAAGCTAGAACACGAATTCTTATGATCCGAAACACTCAAAAACCAAAAAACTCCATTTTTCTGTCCAAAACTGCCAGCTTCTGCAAAATCCTAGCCAAGTCATATTTTGCTCGTGCGTTTTGCCTCTTGCCACTTGAAAGACTTAATCCACATCATATCCAAATGATCCAAGCCCTTGTCCTGTTGTTGTAACCTCTATTTCATACATCACCATTTTCAAACTTGAAGGTTATAGATTGACTTCTACAGAGAGTTCCAGTCATCTACAAGGCAAGCTAAGCATTGGAATAGCTTGAAGGAACTTCAAGGAAGCTCACACGATCTTCAGGCCTCACTCAAAGTCCCCACATTGCCATATCCAAATCCAGCTGAAGGAGGTATTTGTCAAAACTTTATCTCTCTATTTAGGCATCCTCAAGCCACGATTTGTGAAGCAAAATGTAGTCCTTAACTTGGTGAAGTTGTACATATTCATATTTGTCATTTATATTAACTATGCCATGAGAATTTGAAGCTTGAAGTTCATGAAAAAATTAGGTCAGGAATTAGGGGTGATTAAATTCTCTCTGATCTTTCAAAGTAAGTTTACAAATCTTATATCATTGGAATCGTGATAAAAAATGCTACATGTTTCATGTTGCATGTTTTTGTTTTTGTGCAAAGAATAGAAAGTTGCAGGTTTGAAAAAACGTGCGCAGGGAAGAAGCCAAGGACAGGGACGAAGCTGATGATCTGGGCTTTTTGCAACTTTGGCCTTTTTGTTTCTACTTTTTGCACCCCCCTGCATTACTTTTGCACCCCCTTTGCATATTTTGTATATTTTTTATATTTTATTTTTATTTTTATGATTATTGATTTTAATAATTTTTTTTGAATATTAAAAGTCACAAAAATATTTTCTTAATTTTTTACAATTTTATTTTATTTTAATTATTTTTTTCCACATATAAAATAATTTTATTTTGATAAATAGAGCTTATTTTCTTATTTATTTGTAAATACATTTAATAAATACCATACATTTTTATTATTTTTATTATTTCACACATAAAATATTATTTTCATACACATTTTAATTTTTAATATTGTATATAATATTACTTATATTTTCTTATACAAAAAATAGACAAAATAAATAATATAGAACATATTTTTCTTTTAATAAAAAAACTAGGGTTTCACCCTTTCAAAAATAACAATATTATTTTTCTTATCTTTAGGACTTAAATAATTTTATTTTTTCATACATAAAATTAATACAAGACATTTTTGCATAAATACATTTTATTTGCATATTTAAATATTTGTATATTTATTTATCTTGTACAATAATTCAATTGGGTCGTAATAATATTTTAGGGTTTTATTTTGTGCAAATATCCCCATTCAAAAACTTGTATCCCCCCTCCCATAATAATTGTTGTAATAGCTTAGTTTTATTTTACGCAATTTATCGCATTATACCATGTTTAATAAAACTAGGGTTTTGCATGATAAGACAAAAATCAAACAAATAGAATGACCTAATGATAAGACAAACAAAAGCATGTAAAATAACACATATTGCACACAAGCACCCTTAGGGTTTCACCCACTTGGTTGCCTAAAACAAAAATGGCCATGGTATGCATGCAAAGTATCTTGGCAAAACAAAACAAAACAAAAGATCATAGTCCCTCGATGACGCTATCAAAAGTTGCCTAAACAAATGATCTTGGTCCCTCAAACAAGCTAAGATACTTGGCAATATTGCTATCATGGTCATACGATGACCCTCTCCCGTCCCGTTTAACATCCAAAGATAGGGTTGTTTACCAAATCAATGGTAAATCAACAATGTCAAAGGAATAAAAATGTACAAGAAAGACTTTTGAGTAGGTAGATAGCTTCTAGTTACTTGATCAATTTGCAAACAATCCTTGCTATTTTCAAACAAACACACACACATTTCAAAACATTTTCAAACAACTTTCAAAACATTGAAACATTTTTCAAAAGACAAACATCTTTGTATACATTCTTACGAACGAGAATCATTACAAAGATTTCCTAAACGATGGCCTATTTTCAAAATACTTTCAAAACCACACAAAGCACCATTTCAAATAATTTCAAAAGCAAAGCAAGTGATCTAAACAAGTAACTAAGAGCCCATGGAAAACCATGGATGAAAAGGGTGCTAGCACCTTCCCTTTTCATAATCTACCCCCCGAACTCAAGAAAACATCTCAAAGGTCTTTCCTGTGCTTTTTTACCTTTCCTTTTGAATAAAAGAAAAGTTGGTGGCGACTCTTGCTAACCGCAACATTTGCGAACACAAACGCAAAACCTCAAGTCAATTCTCTCACTGCATCACAATAGGGATGAAGATATGAGTCTTCAATGTTGTTTAGAGTGTCTACACTAAGTATTTTTTCCTTATGCTTTGAGGATATTCTGCTGGGAATGTTTGACTTCTACTTAGGGATAGAAGAGTTCAGGAACATTGGTCGTTCATCGCTCTACTGGGGAATTTAGTTCTTGTATACCCTGACTGGGGATAAAAGAGATGAATAACCTTCTGAGGTGCGGTCTGGCCGAGTTTCCGATATGGATGCTAACTCTTCTCGGGAGGACAAAGTTAAATGACATCTGGCCCGATTTTAGATTGCATAGCAACTCTCTGGGGACAGTATCCTGGACTACACTTTGCTAGAGAAGAGGAATCTATCGGGGATTTGTAGTAATCATAGGAATGAACTCTGCTTGGGAGATTATATTCCATTGGGGAAATAAACCCTGCTAGGGAAATAAACCCAGCTGGAGCAGTAGACTCTGCTAGAGAAGAAAATTCTACAGGGGATTTTACAGTGTTGGAGAAATAAACTCCGCTGAGGAAATGAGACATGCTGGAGAAGAGAATTTTGTAGGGGATAATGTTCGAGAAATAAACTCCGCTGGAGGATTGAATTTTTGTGAACTGTATTGAGGATATAATCTCTGACGAGGATTGGAATTCTGTAGGCCGTGCGGGGGAAGTTTCCACTATATATGGGATAAATGATCAAACTCGTTTATCCACTAGGGGGATCTGCTGGGGAGTATGATTATGTTAATAGCTGGAAGGGGCCTCAATTTTCGTCTGAGGATATATTAGACTCGCTGAGGAATGCATCTCCGTCGGGGATGAGCTTGTGCAGGTAGCTCTGTAGGGATTTTTCTATGGCGATTCGTGGATGACTTGAACGTTATCCCAACTCCTAGATTCTTTAGTAAATGTTGATTCCTGCTTTTATACATATATTTGTTAACAGTGATCATATTCATATGTATATGTTCATTCAATTTAGTTATTGGACGTTTTGTCAAACAAAACAGAGAAAGTAAAACAAATTTGAATTTTGAAACATACTTGTATTGATAATTTGCCTATAAACATACAATTTTGTACAAGGAGACGGAGATCCTAGTAAGAGGAAATCATCGTAAAATGAAAAGCGTACAAAGTAAAAACAAAACATATAGCTATGTGTAAATGATCCCATCGAGTTTCAACTCTACTATTGCCCCTATGTCTTCGAGCATCTCATCCCTTATTGTCGAAAGAAGTTGACTGAATTGATCTGTACCATATAAACTCGATATTGATAATAAAGCTTATCGTGAGTAGATGATCCAATGGGACATAGTCGTACGCTTTAATTCCTAACTTTTTCCTGGACCGCCCTTCCGGGTTTTCAATCCACTGGGATACCCTTTTTTGCCCAAGCCGCCTTTTCAGGTTTTCGACTTGCCGGGTGTACAATCTTTATATATATATATATATATATATATATATATATATATATATATATATATATATATATATATATATATATATATATATATATATATATATATATATATATCACTAATTTTCCCCCGAATCCTTTTGATTCACTGGGATGCCCTTATTTTTGCCTAGGCCAGTCAACCTAGCGGGTCTCTTTTATGCATAGTACTTTTTGACTATGTCCGCGTTTACAGGGTGCGAAAAATCTTCACCGTCCATGGTGGTAAGTATCATAGTACCGCCAGAAAATATCTTCTTAATCACAAATGGCCCTTCGTACGTGGGAGCCCATTTGCCCCTAGGATCACCTCGTGGTAAGATGATGCGCTTTATTACCAAACCGCCAACCTGACACACCCGAGGTTCGGTCTTCTGGTTAACGGCCTTGATCATGTGCTTCTGATACATCTGGCCATGAAAAACATCTGCGAGCCTCTTCTCGTCGATCAAATTTCGCTGGTCCAACCTAGTCTGAATCCACTCGTCTTCGTCTAAATTTGCGTCTTTCGTAATCCTTAGAGAAGGAATCGGGACTTCGACGGGTAGGACCGCTTCCATACCATAGACTAGAGAGAATGGGGTTGCCCCAATCGATGTCCGTATTAAAGTGCGATGGCCCTAAAGAGAAAATGGTAACATCTCATGTCAATCTTTATATGTCACCATCATCTTCTGTATAATCTTATTGATGTTCTTATTGGCGACTTCGATTGCACCGTTCATCTTTGGTCGATACAGAGAAGAATTATGGTGCTTAATCTTGAACTGCGTGCAAAGTTCCATGATCATAGTATTGTTAAGATGAATACCATTATCCGTGATAATTCTTTCGGGGATGCCATACTGGCAGATGAGGTTATGCTTAATGAATCTGACCACTGCATTCTTTGTAACAAAGGCAAACGAGACTGCTTCAACCCATTTTGTGAATTAATCAATAGCGACAAGGATGAAGCGGTGTCCATTAAAAGCAGTAGGCTTAATCTCTCAAATCATACCAATGCCCCATATTGAAAATGGCCAAGGAGCGGTCAAGACATTCAGAGGTAGTGAAGGCACATGTACTTTGTCAGCATAGATCTGGCACTTGTGACAAGTTCTGGAATGACGATAGCAATCAGTTTCCATAGTCGACCAATAATAACCCGCTCTCAGAATTTTCTTAGCTATTGTATGCCTGGTGGAATGAGTACCAAACTCTCCTTCATGCATATCTTCCATAATCTTCTTGGCTTCCTTCTTGTCTACACAACGAAGCACAGTCGAATAGTGGTTGCGCTTGTATAAAATTATGTTACTCGGGAAGAACTTAACAGAGAACCTCTATAGAAATTTCTTGTCATTAATAGACGCCCCTCTGGGTAATCTTGAGCCTCGAGGTATCTCTTTACTTTATGAAACCAAGGCTTTTCCTCTACTCCTTCAGTATCAATCTCGTAGCAATGTGATGGTTCATCCAGTCTCTCAATAGTAATTCGAGGAGCCTTGTTGTCCCATCTGACTTTGAACATAGATGACATGGTTTCCAGTGCGTCTGACAACTGATTCTCTTCTCGTGGGATATGTTCAAAAGTAATTTCCTCGAAGTACGAAATTAATGTTAATATATGCTCCCGATAAGGAATGAGATTTAGATGCTTCATTTTTCATTCTCCCTTAATTTGACTGATGACTAAGGCTGAGTCCCGATATACATCCAAGAACTTGATTCTCATATCAATAGCAGCTTTGATACCCATGATGCACACTTCATATTCAGCCATATTATTGGTACAGTCAAAGCAAAGTCTGGCGGTGAGAGGCGTATGGTAACCCTTAGGAGATATAATTACAACACCGTTTCCATTACCAAGTGCTTTGGAAGCTCCATCAAAAACCATAGTTCATCGGGATCCTAGCTCAGGTCCTTCATACGGTCCAGGTTCTTCACAATCTATAACTAGCATAATGTTCTCATCTGAGAACTCGAAATTTATAGATTGATAGTCGTCTAAGGCTTGATGAGCCAAATGATTTGCCAATACAATTCCTTTGATTTCCTTCTGAGTGGTGTACTGAATGTCGTATTTTGTTAAGACCGTTTGCCATCGGGCTACTCTTCTAGAGAGAGCGAGTTTCTTGAATATGTATTTTATGGGATCCATTTTAGAGATCAACAAAGTAGTATGAATCAACATATACTGTCTTAGTCGGCGAGAAGCTCATGCTAAAGCACATCAAGTTTTCTAGAGCAGTAAGTATCTTGTTTCACAGTCGGTAAACTTTTTGCTAAGGTAGTATATTGCATTCTCTTTTCGACCAGACTCGTCATGTTGGCCCATTACACACCCCATTGAGTTCTATAATATTGTTAAGTACATGATCAGAGGTCTTCCTTCAACTGGTGGAATCAGAATTAGAGGTTCTTAGAGGTACTCCTTGATTTTGTCAAAGGCTGTTTGGCAGTCATTGTTCCACTTTACTACCTGATCTTTCTTCATTGAAGATCGGATCACAAGTAGAGGTCAAATGAGAAATAAATCTGACAATATAGTTCAGTCGTCCCAAGAAACCTCTGACTTCCTTCTCAGTACGGGGAGCTGGAATTTCTTGAATGGCTTTGACCTTGGTGGGATCAACTTCAATACCTTTACCACTAACAATGAAACCTAGGAGTTTACCGGATATCGCCCTAAAAGTGCACTTGTTCGGATTTAACCTTATCTTGTACTTTTCCAATCTCTCAAATAGATTATGTAGATGTTCAAGATGTTATTCTTCAGTATGAGATATGGCTATCATGTCGTCGATGTAAACCTCTATCTCACGGTGAATCATGTCATGGAACAAAGCTACCATAGCGCGTTGATATGTTGTATCGGTGTTCTTTAACCCGAAAGGCATAACTTTGTAGTAGAAAGTGCCCCACTGTGTAACGAAAGTAGTCTTCTCCATGTCTTCAGGTGCCATCTTGATCTGATTATAACCCGAGAAACCGTCCATGAAGGAGAATACCTTGTGTTGAGCGGTGTCATCAACCAGAACGTCAATATGTGGAAGCGGAAAGTCATCCTTGAGGCTTTCCCTGTTCAGATCTTTGTAGTCTACACGCATATGCACTTTGCCATCCTTTTTAGGTATTGACACCATATTTGCAACCCACTAAGGATAGGATGCAACAACTAAGAAACCTGCATTGAATTCCTTCATAACCTCAACCTTGATCTTTTCGGACATCTCGGGACGCATACGACGAACTTTCTATTTTATTGGAGAACAACCCTCTTTCATTGGTAAAAGGTGAACCACAATATCAGTATCAAGCCCTGGCATGTCTTTGTATCACCGGGCGGAGATCTCAACATAGTCACGCAACATCTAGATTAACCTGTTCTTGACACTGTCTTCTAGATTGGCACCTATCTTAACCTCTTTCCTGTCTGCTTCAGTGCCCAAGTTTACAACCTCAACTGACTCTTCATGCAGTTGTATAGCCTTTTCCTCTTGCACTAACATTCTGGAAAGTTCTCCAGATATTTCACAATCTTCCTCATCTTCTTCCTCGGCTTGGTAGATCAGATTTTCAAATTCATAAGTGACAATAGTAGAATTATTATCAATGGGATCCAGAGTGGATATGGATCTGCAATTTATTATGTGGGTATGTGTAAGAACATATAGCTATTTTTGAGAGTGTAATAAAGTAAAAAGAAAGACAAAGAGCACAAAATTTGAATGCAAAATGCCCAATGTTTTTATTTAATTAAAATATGCTTATGAAATGACAAACCTAACAAACAAACCGTTGTGCCCTGGGTAAGACACAAGGCTTAAAGTCATTGTTTAAAATTACATAACCAAAACTTCGAAAGCAATAAGAAATAAAAAATGGCATTTACTCCTGACCAAAGGAGATTGAGATAAGGTCTTCAGTCTTTTAATTGTTGAGTCTGTTGCCGATGGTAGGAAATATCCAGTTGTCGAGGTCATAATCATTGTCAACATCTTCTATGGCGTTGACTCCATTGTTGCTGACGCAGAATAGTGGTCTTCCAACACGAGCACAACGAACAACCCTCTAAGCCTCTGCAGTAAAAGCCAAACCAAATTTGTCAAATTATACAGAATGTCAGGAAGCTGACTCCAAGTAGTACAACCACCTTCTTCTACTACATCTCTAGCATCTTTCAAAGAAGCTATCCTCGATGGAACCCTGGTAGCCTTGGGAATAATAGAAACGTCTTCAGTAGCGGTAGGAGGAATAACTTCAAAAGTATGGAAGGGAGTTTCAATGAATTCTCTATCCATCTCAACATACCTGAACGAATTTAAGTAACTCACCATATACTCTTCTTCGCTGCAGACTGTAACAACCTTTCCTTTCACAGGATAATTCAACTTTTGGTGTAAGGTTGAAGTAACAACACCTTCCCCGTAAATCTAGGGACGTTCGAGTAAACAAGAATAAGCAGGTCGGATATCTATCACATAGAAGGTAGAACCGAAAACATGAAAACCCACTTTAATTGGGAGATCTACCTCTCCGTGTACCATCCTCTTTGACCCGTCAAAGGCTCGGACTATAATATCAATGGGTTTCAGCACAACCCCTTCACAATCAAGCCTGTCGAGAGCACCCTTCGGTAAGACATTCAGCGAGGAACCCGTATCAACTAACACATGCACTAAAGTGGTTCCACTACATTCAATAGAGACATACATGGCCTTGTTGTGGTTTCTCCCTTCAGGGGTCAAGTCGACATCAGAAAAACCTAGCCCATTATCAATAGTTAGGCTAGCAACATAACTTCTAAATTGATCGGCAGAAATTTCTTACGGCACGTGAGCAGACTTCAAGAACTTCACTAAATCCTGAGCATGGGCCTCAGAACACAGTAAAAGGGATAACATGGATATCTTAGAGGGAGTCTGCCCCAATTGTTCGACAATCTTAAAATCACTTTTGCGGATAATCTTTAATACCTCTTCCAACTCTTTCCTGGAAGTATCGTCAGTTGTAACTTCTTTAGGTGCCTCTGCCTAGGCAGGCTCTGCCATTTGTTCTTTGCCCTGACTCTCAACAGTTGACTCGGTAGCAATAACACGAACTGGTGTAGCGATAGTCTTTGGAGAGATTTCCAGAGAGAAAACCCTTCTACTTCTAGTAACCTTACTGGTCCCAGTAATATTGTCGATGTTGAGATCAATAACTTCAGTGCCTTCATTCTCAACAGTCAATGACTCTTGCTTGACGCCATGGTAGTAGATGCCGGCTCCATAGTTCCAAGGGACAACTTTGTCCGAGGAATACATAATTGGTCCGAGTGAAGTGATTATCAGAGGAGCAATTTTGGGTTCAGCCTTAATCTTTATAGGACCTTTGGCAGTGATCTTGGTAGGAGTGCTGGAAATTACGGATAAATTTTGAAACAAATTCTCAATAGAAGGAATCTTCTCAACTATAATGATATGGTTGTCCATCAAACGTTGAATACCTTATTTCAGCAACTTGTAGTTATTGGGTTGGGTTGTGCAGTAGTAACATCTTTCAATACAACTCGGAAATAAACTGACTTGCAACAGATTCTTCTTAATGATGGAGAGGGGAGTAGTCAATTCATCTATAGTAGAAACATATTAAACATCATCAATAGCACTGATGCCTTTGTCATGATCTGGCATAGGTTCTTTAATCACATTGAGGATCTTGGGAGGGTCAAACTCAATTCCTTTGGAGTCAATCAGATCTTTAATTTTATTCTTCAGAGCCTAGCAGCTATTGGTATCGTGCCCGGGGCTATTGGAATGGTAGGTGCATTTTAAATTTGGATTGTACCGAGGAGAGGATGTGTTGGGATTCTAAGGAGGATCCCTCAGTGTAATCAGTTATGCTTTTAGTAAGTGTTGTAATGCTTGTGACAATGGCATGTTGATCTTTGTAAACTATCTTCTAGGTGCCCCTAATCTACGCTGATAGCCCTGTTATTGTTGTTGTTGTTGCACATGAAGATTATTAGAAATTAGTACCACCCCTATAGATTGGTTACAATCACTTCTAGTACGACCCTTCTGGCCATACACAATATTTGTTTTTGTCTTACTGTTGAACGTCTCCTTCACAGTACTTGAAGACGTGTGTTGTACCCCAAAATTTTCCCTCCCATATTCTTCAAGATTTGGTCAAGATCAATCTTCAGATGATTCAAAATCTCTCAAGGGTTGCACAGTCCAATTGCCTCCTAACACAGTCAAAATTAGGGTTTTGGTTCTGGCAAAGAAATTGAAGTTTCCAAGGGTCCAATCAAGTCCCATATGCCCATAAACATTGTCAAGCATCCATATGCCAAGTTTCAAGACTCACAGCATCAAATTGCACAATCAAAAACCCTAAATGCTTCACAGTCAACTGCACGGGCAAAATGGTCATTTGACAGTCAAAAGTCAAAAATTTTGGTCAACATCTTATTTTGAAGCCACAAACATCATTTGATCAATTCTTGATCATGATTTCACAAGCATGGCTCAAAAAGTCTCAAGATGCAAAAGTTTCTATTTTTGGACAGCTGAAAAAGTCAACTGCAAATTGACCAAGGCATAACTCCTTCATGGTTTATCAGAAAAATCCCATCCAAAGCTCATTTTGAAGAGGATGACATTTCCTACAACTCATATTCACACTTAAAGTCCAAGAAATGCTCTCACAAAAAGTTATCAATTTCAACATTATAGGTCATTTTTAAAAGTCAACAAAAAGGCACTTTAAGTCAAAGACCATAACTTGAGATTGGTAAATCAAAATGACATGGGACCAAAGGCATTGGTTAGAGGACTTCAAGACATTTCCAAAATGTCCAAGAACATGATCATAGCTTCAAAATTGAGCAAGATATGCCTTGTAGAAGTTGGGAAATTTTTGGGAATTTTGAAAAGTCAACTTTGCACAAAAGGGTTCAAAATGCTAATGGGCCTCAATTTCTTTCATGAATCATTGTCCAAAGGCTATGCACGACCCATTGACCTCAAAGGGATTTATTTTCTTATTTTTGATTAATTATTTGAATTTTTATTATTATTAATTCATTTAATTAAATTTAAATATGAAAAAATATCAAATAACACTTATCAAATCTTTTTGTGCAGCAAGTTCACTCATTATGAGCTAAATATTTCTTGCATCAATTAACAAGGCAATATCTTCCACAATTGGCAAGGATTGGCATGAAAAAGATTGAAAAAAAGATGTGAACAAATCAAAGATTGGAATCATTAATTCAATGGATTATGGGCTTGTTTCTTGACCTAATTCCATTCACCTACAAAGGCATAACATAAACCTATTCCATTGGACACGAAATATTGCTCAGAAGCTGCATAACAAAATTGAAAATTTTCACCAAAAGTTGGAATCTGAAAACATAGTTACAAGGCGTTTCAAAGCACAACAAGCCTTCCAATACATTCCTGACATTGCTAGGAACATGTTGCAATCAAGAACCAGTCTCCAGACCTCAAGAATTGGTAGAACAGAGTCTCACTTTTCATAAATGTGTTCATCATTGTTTTTCAATTTCCATGCATTATTCATGTTTTTTAACTGTTGATTTATACTAACAATGATATTCTGAAGCTGTTGGTACCATTCAATTGAATTATGGCTGCCTAAATAAGAATCCACCATTGTTGAAACCTAGGGTTTCAGAAGCTCCGAAATAGGGCTTTCTGTATATGGAAAAATTGGATCCTAAAACCTATGCCATTGAAATCGTGACATCCAAACGAAACGAATCATGACCTCGCGCCCTTTTTATATTACAGCATGGGCTATTCGCTATTTTTACAGGTCTTGTTTAGTGGGGGTTTAAAACCCCCGCTATCTGTTTATATTACAGGGACAAAGATGAAGACGAAGCTGGCGTATCATAACGTGATAGGAGTATTCAAATACTGGCGCGTAATTTCTTGTGTACACCACTAACGCTTGTTTTCTTTTATAATAACCACTCTTCGGTATATTAACAAATGCGCTCAATAGCTCAGTTGGTGGGTGAGCTGTCCTACAGGCATTGGGACCTGGGTTCGATTCCCAGGTCCCCTCTCATATTTCATAATTTTTTCCTTAACATGTTTCCATGCAGCGTCCATCACAAGGTCCACCATGTGCACTCACGCTCAGGCTTGCCACATAATCAGGATGATCAATCTAATGGCCACAGAAGAGGTTTACCATATGCCTCAGTCAATGGATGAACACTCAAGCTGGAAAAGTCAACGTGGCTAGGTTTCTAATGGGCGTGAATTTCTCAATTTACCTCCAAAAAGGGCCTGATACCCCCCCCCCCCCATGGTTTGCATCAATTTTTGATTTTTATTTGTTTTTCTTTCTAATTCTATTAATTGTTTTTATTAATTTCATAAATTAATTTTCATAATATAAAATACAGAAAAATCAAAAAATGTTTATTTTATTAATATTAATTTCACCAATTATTATTTTTGCAAATAAACTTTACCAATTAATTAGATTAATTTAGGTTTCAAAACTTTAATATTTTTCTTAACAAATTAAAATATGTAGAAACTAGGGTTTTTTAACATCATCATCTTTTTTATTTTATAAATAATTTTCTCATTATTATTATTATTATTAATTATCAAATAATTTTGTAAATACACATGTACATTAATTAATTAGCATAAATTAGGTTAAAACTTTAATATTTTCTTAATAATTAAAATAACTTAGAATTAGGGTTCCTTTTAATTTTAATTTTAATTTTCTTTATTTCATTAAATACCAAAAACATAAAAAACATTTCTTTCCTTTTATTAAATAATTAATTAACTTTTAATTCAATTTAATTTCAAAAGGGTCCAACGCCCTCGAACGTTCAACTTTAATTCTTTCGCGCATTTATTCTTATTTTCCTTTGTAAATATTATGTAACTGTTCAAGCCATGTAATAGTAATTAAGAATTTATTTTACTTTCCGTATTTTTATTAAAACGGGTCTTTGTAATTTGGCGATGTATAGACCCGCGCCTTGTAATAGCGTAGGATTTTACTTTCCTCATTTAAATTTCCGCACTTTTAAATTATAATCGCATGAAAGAATGAATGGCCAAATTAAAAACAAGCGTAGCTCACTGTGATACGGTGGGAGAACTAACTATGGTTTTGCGTTTGTTTTCGCAAATGTTTCGGTTGAGCAAGAGTCGCCACCGACTTTTTATTTTATCCTAAGGAAAGGTTTAAAAAGCACAGCAAAAACCTTTGAGATTTTTCTTGGGTTCGGGGAGTAGATTATAGAAAGGGAAGGTATTAGCACCCTTTCTATCCATGGTTATCCATGGGCTCTTAGGTACTTGCTTAGATCAACTTGCCTTGGTTTTCAATTGTTTGAAATGGTGCTTTGTGTGTGACTTTTGAAAAGGTTTTGAAAAAGATGCCTTGTATAGGCTACTCTTGTAACAATTCTTTACTCGAATATTTTACAAAAGGTGTTTGTCTTTTTAAAAAGATGTTTCAAGGTTTTTGAAAGCTTTGTTTTGAAAGTGTTTGTGAAGTGTGGTTTGAAAATAGGCGAGTGTTTTCTTTTGCAAATTGACAAGTACCTAAGAGTTATCTACCCTAAAGTTCTCAAAGATTTTTGTTATGTTTTAAACCTTTTGACAATTTTGTTCCACCATTGCATTTGGTGGACAATCTTGTATTAGGAGGTGAAAGGGACGGGCGCGGGTCATCGTTTAGACCATAATTACAATAGTGTTGAGTATCTTTGGGCAATTTCTCTTTGAAAGGGACTTGATCATTTTAGGCAACTTTTCGAAAGCGTCATCGAGGGACTATGATCATTTGATTGTTTGTTTTTACCCAAAGAAACCTAACATGCAATATGGCCCAATTATTTGAAGGCAACAAGTGGAATACCCTAGGGGTGCAAGTGTGAGATGTGTTGTCCATTTTCATGCTTTGATTATCTTGAGATTAGGTCAAACTATTTTGTTTTTTTTTATTTGCATACAAACCCTAATTCTAGCATGGTGTATTTAGAAAGCGATAAAGTGCGAAAATTAAAATTCCTACACTATTACAACACCATATGGGAAGGGGGGGGGGGTACAAATGTTCAAATGGGGGGATATTTAGACAAAGAAATTAAACCTAGCTATTACATCATTTTTGGCATATTTACAAGTAATTGATTGCATAAATTAAATGGAAAATAAAATAAAGATGCAAAATGCAAAAAAGGTTTTTAGGTGTATGAAAAAAAGGTATTATTTATGTCAAATAAATAAAAAAGGTATTATTTTTGGAGTTTTTGTATTTTAAGGGTAAAACCCTAATTTTTATTAAATAAATATATTAACTATTTAATATGTATAATATTTAATAATTATATACACAAATAAAATAAAATGGAGTATATTCATGAAAAAAGTATTTTCCACATCAAATATTAATGAAATAAAAATGTATGTATTTTAGTATTTTTGCCCCAAGTATATTAATATATATATATATATATATATATATATATATATATATATATATATATATATATATATATATATATATATATATATATATATATATATATATATATATATATATATATATATATATATATATATATATATATATATATATATATATATATATATATATATATATATATATATATATATATATATATATATATATATATATATATATATATATATATATATATATATATATATATATATATATATATATATATATATATATATATATATATATATATATATATATATATATATATATGTACAAATAACTTAAACTAAACAAATAAATGCCTATAAATTCAAAAATGGTGAGAAAAATATTTTTTATATTTTTTATATTATAAGCAAAAATAAATGAGTCAAAATGAAAAAAGAAAAATCAAAAAATCATGCAAGTACACAAAATGGGCTCAGGGGGGTGTCAAAGTGAAAAGAGTGTGTGAAAAGAAAATACAAAACAAGCCCAGCCCAGATAACCTTTTTTCAACCTCTGGCCAGAAAATATCAAAAAAACGCGCGCCTGTTCTTTTAATTCAAACACCTGAATTCTTTGATTTTTTGCACAAACTTCCAACATAAGAAATGTTAAGCATTGAATCACGATTCTAAATATATAAGAAACTCATCCTAACTCTCAGAAATGAGAGAGAATTTTGACATTCCCAAATCCTGACCTAAGTTTTCTGTCATGTTCAGACTCAAAATTCTTGCAGCACACATGATATAAATGAAATCTAACTACATGGGCATGTTCAGGGATATGAATGTGACATATTCTCTTCACAAACCTAAAGCTAACAATGCCTAATAAGAGAGATACGAGCTCATGAACTTACCTGTTCAGTTGAAGTTCTATCTGGCAATGGAGAAGGTTTTAGTGCAAGGTAATGATTGGTATGGCTTCCTTGATGTCCAGGGATGCTATTCCAAGCTTTACTTTGTCTTGAAACCTTTTGAATCGTGCTGGAGCACTTCACCTGCAAATCAGAAAAGTGAAAATGGCCAAAAGGATTAGAGGAGTTACAGGTTGCTTCTAATGCTTTGGATAGTTTGGATTAATGGTAGGGAAGGTGTCTGAAGTGGTTTGGGCAAGAATGCTTGAAAGAATTGAGAGTTGGAACTCAATCTGCAGAGGTAGCTCTGTTTTTGCAGTTTGAGAGTGATTTTGGCAATGGGGAGGTATTGATGGTCTTAGGGTCGTGCTTCAGCTTGGTTAGGATGATTAGAATGTGTGTACAATATTTGCTTAAGTGTTCTAATGCTGAGATGATAGTTGTGTTGTGATATGGGATGTTTCTTAACACTTAAGCCAACAAAAGCCAAGTTGTGTTCTAGGCAGGTAGAGGGCCCCTAATCATGCTGCAAAACTCCTCCTTGATCAGTGTGTTATGCTCATAATCTTGTGCCCATTAGATTTGATCTGTACTTGTTGGATTTTCAATTGGACATAAAGCTTGCTTTTGCAAAAATGGCCATTTTGCTTTTTCCATAAATGGATTAAACTTGTATGTAATGCTTGAACTCATAAAACAACACTTTAACACAATGAACATGCATTAAATTATTGAGTGTTGGATGGTTTAAGGGCCTGTAATCAAGTGGCATGCTGGTTTGAGAAATTTGCACAAGTTATGAACATGTACATGACCAATTCAAAAGTGAGTTTTTGCCATATTGTGAAATTCGATTCTCTCAAGTTATGAGGTTGTTTGATGAGTTCTTGGACATTTTGGAAAGCTTGGAATGTGTACTACAATCCATCTTTGAAATGCAAATTGAAATTCCAAGTGGAAGTGTATGGAAAATGGACTTGAAGTTAGGTAGAAAACCTTGCCAAAATAGGTTAAAATTTTACTAAGTTAAGAATGGTTTAGTACCCTTATTCCAAAAATTGTAACTTGAGATACAAGCTTCATTTGGGAAAACTTTGTGAATAAAAGTTGTATATTATGCAACAAGCTACAACTTTCATGTTTTGACTTTTGTTTGAATCCAAATGAATCTTGGTGAGAAAGTGGAGCAAAGTTGGGAAAAAATTAGGGTTTTTCATAACTTAGAAAAATTCTAAGTTATGAAAAATTCTCATTTCTAACCCTAATTTGCATTTTTTGATTTCTTGGTGAACAAGTTTCATGATTTGGCATGTTTTGATGAAAAAGGGATCTTGACTCTTGATTTTGACCAAAAAGTCAAAGTTTGACTTTTTAGTATACAGTCAAAATTGATCAATTGACTGGGAAAATTCAACTGTCAACCTTGTGCATTTGGGATATTTTGAACTTGTTGAGCATGTCAAGATAATTCCATGGGGTCCTTGAGTCCATATGTGAGCTTGGTTTGCCTTTGGTTGGGTCAAAAAGTCAAAAATTGCCTTTGTGCAGTCAAAACCCTAAAAATGACCATTTTGCCCTTTTGGTGATCTGATCAAATTTCTTGTGGAATTATGATCCAAATTTGATCAAATGGTCCATATGAGTTCATAATGTTGATGTGGGTCAATTTTCATGAGGTTTGACTGTCAATTGGCCACAATTGACTTTTTCCTCAATACAGCTGATTTCTAGGTCAACTGTCCAATTGACTGGGCAAAACTTGGAATCAAGACTTGAAACTTGATATGGATAAACTTGGGAGTCCAATATGAAGCATGAAAGTCATCTTAGGCATTTTAGGTCAAAACACCTCTGTGCAAACACAAACCCTAATTTGGGTCAACAGTGCAAGGAGAAGTCTTGAGCAGATGAAACCCTAACTGGATCTTGATCTTCAAGGGCTTTGTGATGAGAAATCAATGAGAAATGGGAGGGCAAATTTTGGGGTACAACAGTTGCCCCTGTTCAATCTTCTTGAATCCGAAGAGTTAGATTGGCAAGTTTGCCTTTCGTGACTCGAGGGTAAAAGGAGATTGGACACTAGAGTGCCCTTAAATTTGCACTTGTCAAAGCAATGGATGCGGGAATGGGCTTAGAGATGCCATTTGGAGATGGGCTTAGAGATGCCATCTGGAATGAGTATCAGGAAGGTGTCCAAGCTTTGGACCATCTCTGAACTGGGGGTCTGAATAAGCAATAGATTGACATCCGTTGTTGGGAGGAATCCGTAAGCTGTTTTCAAAAGTTGCATCCGAACAAGCTGATAGATTAACATCCGTTGTTGGGAAGAAATCGTAAGATGTTTTCAGAAGTCTTGAGAAGTAACTGAACAAGCGATAGGTTAACATCCGTTACTTGGAGAACCCGTAAACTGTTTTCAGAAGTCTTGAAGTTGAATAAGCAATAGAGCAGCATCCGTTATTGGGAAGCGTCCGTAAACTGTTTTCAAAAGTTGCATCTGAACAAGTGATAGATTAACATCCGTTGTTGGGAAGAATCCATAAACTGTTTTCAGAAGTCTGGAGAAGAATCTGAACAAGCGATAGGTTAACATCCGTTACTTGGAGAACCCGTAAAATGTTTTCAGAAGTCTTGAAGTTGAATAAGCAATAGAGCAACATCCGTTGTTGGGAAGCGTCCGTAAACTGTTTTCAAAAGTTGCATCTGAACAAGTGATAGATTAACATCCGTTGTTGGGAAGAATCCATAAACTGTTTTCAGAAGTCTGGAGAAGAATCTGAACAAGCGATAGGTTAACATCCGTTACTTGGAGAACCCGTGATCTGTTTTCAGAAATCTTGAGGAGGAACCGGTGTAGGGCTTCCTGATGATGAGCTCGTGTAAAACTGTATCTGGATAAATCTGGGATAAGCACTAGAATGTTGTCGTGTCTGGGTCACATCTGAACTATTCCTGGAACGAATCTCGGAAGATAATGATTTTAGTCCTTCGACTGATCTTACCTGAAAGGCAAAGAGTTGTTACATGCAATGCTATGATGCATGATACAATGTATGTTATGTAATATGAATGTAAATGAATGCTCATGTAAGCTGGAGAGCTGTCTTGCAAAGGATAGACGAATCCGAGACGGCTGAAGATGACAGTATCTTGACTGCTGTTGGGAAGAATAATTCCTGGTCATTGCTGGAGAAAAAAGGAGCTTGGGTTGTATAACAATCTTCTGGGGAATTCCTGATGACTTCTACTGGGGAGTACCAATTTAGTAGACTAATGTTGGGGAGGTAAGACTGAGAATCTTCAGTTTGGTGGGAAGTATCTCCGGCGACTTCACTGGGGAACTCAAGATTTTCCTTTCTAAAACTCTGTGGGGAGAAGGCTCATTAGTCTGGCTCCGCTGGGGATTGATACTTTTGAAGCTTTAGCTCAGCTGGGGATACTGAAAATTTGAACTCTGAGGGGAAATGAGTTCTGGAGGATTCTCTGGCTGGGGATAACAAAGATAAACTCCTCTGGGGATTGTATTGATAAGTTATGCTGGGGAACTTTGATGAACTCCGCTGGGGATAGGAAGAAATTTGGCGAGCGCGATCTTCCGTGGTTGTTAGCTGAGGATAACCCAGTTATAAGCCCTTGTGAGGAATAACTTTGAATAAAACTCGGGAGGGACGTCCGTACTCTGCAGGGGATAAGCTTCAGGGTTTGCTGGGGATATGGATTCCAAATATCTTGGGGGTTTTCTTTGAAGGGTATCAAGATATCCAACTGCGCCTTTGACCTATCAGTAATCCTCTTTCTTGATTCGTAAGGAAATGATTATGTTCAAATGCATATGCCTATTTAACAAAACATTGGACGTTTCTCAAAATAAAACAAATAGTGCAAGAGAAAAGAAAAGGAAATGACACAAATTTCTGGGAAAAGTATTTGTATTGACTTTCTATGAGTATATTTGTACAAAGGAGACAATCATCCTAGTAAGAGGATTTTGTCGTAAATATTGAAAGATTTATACAAAATAAAGGATGGCTATGTGAAATAATTCCATGGGATTCCATTCCTCTATAGCTTTCACAACTCTGAATATCTGTCCATTCAATGCTTCGTTTGCCGATGACTGGATTGATCAGAAGCCTAGAACCGGTTGATGAAGAGATTGTCTTTGAAGTGATCCGACGAGACATAGTCATACGCTTTAATTCCCTAACTTTTGCCTGAATCGCCCTTTCGGGTTTTCGATCCACCGGGAAACCCCTTTTTGCCCAAGCCGCCCTTTCGGGTTTTCAACTTGCCGGGTGTACATATTTTTTTGTTTTTATCCCTAATTTTTGCCTGAACCGCCCTTTCGGGTTTTCGATCCACCGGGATGCCCATTTTTGCCCAAGCTGCCCTTTCGGGTTTTCGACTTGTCGGGTTATTTTATGCGTAGTATCTTTTGACTATGTCTGCGTTCGCAGGGTGCGGCAAATCGTCGCCGTCCATGGTGGTTAGAATCATTGCACCACCAGAAAATATGCTCTTGATCACAAATGGTCCCTCATATGTAGGAGTCCATTTGCCCCTGGGATCGCTTTGCGGCAAGATAATCCGCTTGATTACGAGATCTCCGACTTGATACACTTGACGTCTGACTTTCATATTGAAGGCCTTGATCATTCGCTTTTGATACGTCTGACCATGGCAGATAGCAGCGAGTCGCTTTTCGTCGATCAGATTGAGTTGATCAAGTCGGGTCTGCATCCAATCATCTTCATTCAAACCTGCATCCCTCATAATCCTTAGAGAAGGAATCTGGACTTCCATAGGTAAAACAGATTCCATTCCATATACCAAAGAAAATAGGGTTGCCCCAATTGAAGTACGTGTCGTCGTACGGTATCCATGCAGAGCAAACGGTAACATCTCATGCCAGTCTTTGTAAGTGACTGTCATTTTATGAATGATCTTCTTAATGTTTTTGCTCGCAGCTTCAACAGCACCGTTCATCTTCGGCCGATAGGGAGATGAATTGTGATGATAAATCTTGAACTGTTCGTACAATGCAGTGATCATCGTGTTATTCAGATTCGTACCGTTGTCTGTGATGATCCTGTCTGGGAAACCATACCGACATATGAGATTTTGCTTAATAAAGCGGGCAACCACATTTTTAGTAACAGAGGCGAAGGAAGCTGCTTCGACCCATTTGGTGAAATAGTCAATGGCAACCAGGATGAAGCGATGTCCGTTGGAAGCCGTGGGCTTGATCTCTCCAATCATATCAATGCCCCACATTGCAAAGGGCCAAGGAGCAGTCAGGACGTTGAGAGGAACCGGAGGGATATGAACTTTGTCAGCATAGAATTGACATTTGTGGCAAGTACGGGAATGTTGATGGCAGTCAGCTTCCATGGTAGACCAGTAATAGCCTGCCCTTAGGATCTTCTTAGCCATTGTATGCCCGCTCAAGTGAGTGCCAAATGTGCCGCTGTGTATGTCAGTCATAATTAACTCCGCTTCAGCTTTGTCTACGCATCGGAGTAATACACAATCATGGCTTCGTTTGTAAAGGATGTCGTTGCTCAGGAAGAACTTAGCAGCAAATTTCCTTAAGAACTTCTTGTCATTTACGGAAGCTCCTTCGGGATAATCTTTAGTCTCGAGATACCTTTTAATTTCATGGAACCAAGGTTGTTCCGCTACTTCTTCGGTATTAATCTCGTGGCAATGCGCAGGTTCATCCATTCGCTCGATGGTGATTTGGGGAGCCTCGTTATCCCAGTTGAGTTTAAACATGGAGGACATTGTGGCTAGAGCATCTGCTAGCTGATTCTCTTCTCGCGGGAAATGCTCGAAGGTAATTTGCTCGAAATGAGGCAACAATGTCAGGACATGTTCTTTGTATGGGATAAGATTAGGATGCTTGGTATCCCACTCTCCTTTGATTTGACTGATGACCAAATCCGAGTCCCCAAATACGATCAAAGATTTGATCCCCAAGTCTATAGCAGCCTTGAGACCAAAGATGCAAGCTTCATACTCAGCCATGTTGTTCGTGCAGCTGAAGCAAAGTCGGGTCGTGAAAGGTGTGTGAAAACCTTCCGGAGAAATGAGTATTGCGCCAATACCGTTTCCAAGTGCATTTGAAGCACCATCAAAGTACAGGGTCCATCGGGATCCCTTTTCGGGTCCGTCATACGGTCCGTTACTTTCAATGTTGTCCAAATTCATGATGTCCTCGTCTGGGAAGTCAAATCTCATGGGTTGATAATCTTCGATAGCTTGATGAGCCAGATGGTCAGCTAGTACACTCCCTTTTATAGCTTTTTGGGTGGTGTACTGGATGTCATACTCAGTTAGGATCATTTGCCATCTGGCTATCCTTCCAGATAAAGCGGGCTTTTCGAAGATATACCTGATAGGATCCATTTTGGAAATTAACAAGGTAGTATGAGTCAACATATACTGTCTTAGTCGGCGAGCAGCCCATACCAAAGCGCAGCAAGTTTTCTCGAGCAGTGAGTAGCGAGTCTCACAGTCGGTAAACTTTTTGCTAAGGTAATAAATAGCATGCTCTTTTCGACCAGACTCGTCATGCTGGCCCCAAAACACACCCCATTGAGTTATCCAAGACGGTCAAATATATGATCAATGGTCTTCCTTCGACGGGTGGCATCAGAATAGGAGGTTCTAGCAAATACTCCTTGATTCTATCAAAAGCAGCTTGACAATCGTCGTTCCACTCGACTACCTGATCTTTTTTCAAGAGTTTGAAAATTGGCTCACAGGTAGAAGTCAGATGCGAGATGAATCTGGAAATATAGTTCAAGCGCCCCAAGAAACCTCTAACCTCCTTTTCAGTACGGGGAGCAGGCATCTCTTGTATTGCTTTTACTTTTGCTGGATCGACTTCAATGCCTTTGTTGCTTACAATGAATCCCGGGAGTTTACCAGACCTAACTCCAAAAGTGCATTTACTTGGATTCAGCCTGAGCTTGTATTCTTTCAACCTGGCGAACAACTTCTCCAGATGTTCAAGGTGCTCTTCCTCTGTTTGTGACCGAGCTATCATATCGTCTACATAGACTTCAATTTCATGATGTATCATGTCATGAAATAAAGCTACCATGGCGCGTTGATAAGTTTCCCCTGCGTTCTTCAACCCGAACGGCATCACCTTGTAACAGAAAGTGCCCTATTGCGTGACAAAAGTTGTTTTCTCCATATCCTCGGGGGCCATTTTAATTTGATTGTAGCCCGAGAATCCATCCATGAAGGAAAACACTTTGTGCTGAGTTGTATTGTCGATCAAAATGTCAATGTGAGGTAGCGGGAAATCATCTTTGGGGCTGGCCCTATTCAAATACCGGTAGTCCACACACATCCTGACTTTGCCATCTTTCTTAGGTACTGGCACGATGTTAGTGACCCATTGAGGATAGGACGTAACAGCCAGAAAGCCAGCGTCGAATTGCTTCATTACTTCCGCCTTGATCTTCTCAGACATGTCAGGCCTCATTCGGCGAACTTTTTGCTTGATCGGTGGACAATCCTCTCTTGTGGGAGACGGTGAACCACGATGTCTGTGTCTAAACCCGGCATGTCTTCATAAGACCAAGCGAAGATTTCAACATACTCATTCAACAAATGTACCAGGCGCTCCTTGAGTCTTGGTTCCAGATTGGCACCCACTTGTACCTCCTTCCGGTCTTCCTCGGTCCCTAAGTTGACAGTTTCCAATGACTCTTCATGAGGTAAGATGGCCCTTTCCTCTTGCTGTAGAAGTCTGGCGAGTTCCCCGGGTACTTCACAATCTTCGTCATCTTCATACTCGGCTAGATTGACCAAGTATTCAGAGTTATTGAAAGATATAGCAGAATCGTCACCCATGGAATCCGGAGTGGATGGGTACCTGCATTGGTGAGTGTGGGTGTGTGTAAGGGATAGCCATCCTTAAAAATTGCAAAAAGAAAGAAAATGAAAACAAGCAATTTATCAAATGAAAAACGTCCAATGAATCATTAAGCATGGCATATGGATATGAAAAATAATCAAACCCTTACAAGTGGACCTGCATGCCCCGGGCAAGGCATGAGGTGAAAAGATAGTGTACGGATTGTTTGAAAATAAATATTACAGACCGATTAGGAAATGTTTAACAGATAAATTACTGATGAATACAAGTGATGGGGACAAAGTCTTTTGCCTCCCAGTTGCTCAACCCCCCTTTGACAGTTGGGTAAATCCACTCTTCGATGTTGCTCTCCTTGTCTTCATCCTCCAAGGCGTTGATTCCGTAGGGAGAAATTTTGACTGGCGCCCTTTCAATCTTCGAACGGCGCATAGCTTTCTGGCCAGCGGCTGTGAACCCTAATCCAAATTTGTCTATCTTATGTGGAATGTCAGGTAACTGCCCCCAGGCTGAATTCTTCCCTTCCTTTATTGCGGCCCTCGCGTCCTCCAGAGATGCCATCCTGGCCATCTGCCTCGGTGTCTCAGCTGCCAACTTCGCTACTGCTACTTCAGGAAGGGCTTCTTCGAAATGTTGAAACGGCGTCTCAATGAATTCCCCTTCAACCTCCACATATCGGAAAGAGTTCAAGTGGATAATCATGTACTCCTCCTCACCATGGACAGTAATGATCTTTCCCTTAACAGGATACTTCAACATCTGATGTAAGGAGGAGGTGACTGCCCCAGCATGGTGTATCCAAGGCCTACCCAGCAAGCAAGAGTATGACGGACGAATGTCCATCACATAGAAAGTGGATTTAAACACCTTAGTTCCTATCTTGATGGGAATTTCAACCTCTCCATGGACCATTCTCTTCGAACCATCGAAAGCTCTGACAACAATATCACTCGGCTTCAATTCCAACCCTTCACAATCTAGTCAGTCCAAAGCCTTCTTAGGCAGTACATTCAGCGACGAACCAGTGTCAACCAAGACATGTGCGAGAGTGGTTCCTCGACACTCAACTGAAATGTGCAAAGCATCATTGTGGTTTCTTCCTTTAGGAGTTAGGTCGGTGTCGGAAAACCCTAATCCATTGTCCGCAATCAGGCTAGCCACGCAATTTTGAAATTGATCCGCAGAGGTTTCCTGGGGCACATGGGCTGCCTTCAGGAATTTTATCAGAGCTTTAGCGTGCGCTTCCGAGTAAAGTAGCAGTGCCAGCATGAAGATCTTTGAGGGGGTTTTCCCCAACTGTTCTACCACATCGTAATCACTTCTTTTGATTATCCTCAAAATCTCATCCATTTCCTTCTTGGAGGTTTCCGGGATGACCAAGGGTTGAGCCCTCGTCCTGACGGGCTCATCTTGGATTCCCTTACCTTTGTCAGCAGTGGTAGGAGGGACAGTACTAGGAACAACAACATCTTCAATTAAAGGGGTTCTGGCAGAGAGTTTTATTGGTGCCGGGATGACCTTGTTAGCTGATGAGGGTCCAAAGATTGCTCTTGGAGGGGCAATCTCTGGAGAAAATATTCTCCCGCTCCTGGTGATTTTGCTAGTGCCTGCAATGTTACTAATGCTGGCTTCTTCATCATCTGAACTTTCTGCAGTTATTTCGATTTGCTTGATACCATGGTAGTAGACGTCGCCGCCATAGTTCTGTGGTATGGACTTCTCAGAAACATAGGGAACAGGCCCTGGCATTGTTATCTTCAAAGGAACAAATTTCGCAGCTGGTGTAATCTTAACAGGCTTTTTGACGGCCTTGGAAAGATTGGCGTGAATGGTTATGATTGAGACATCTTCAGTATGAACTGGAACAGCAGAAACTTTTTCAAACAAAATTTGTCGACTATCCATAAGGCCTTGGATGCCTTCCTTCAGTAACGGACAATCAAACGGCAGAGAGTAACAACAATAGCAGTCTTCTTTACATCCCGGGAAGATCCCGACCCTTAACAAATTCAACTTAATGGTTAGCAATGGAGTAGTCAGATCATTGACATCAGCAACATACAAATCTTCTTCAATAACATTGACATTTCGGCCGTGCTTCGGCATGGGTGCAGATATCACGTTAGGCTTCTCTGGAGCGTCAAATTCCACCTCCTTCGCCTCTATCAGGTCTTGGATTTTATGCTTGAGTGCCCAACAATCATTGGTGTCGTGTCCAACACTGTCTGAATGGTAGGCGCATTTAGCATTAGGATGGTAATGCGGAGAGGACGTATTCACATTTTTTGGTGCCTCTTTGAGAGTGGCGAGATTCAATTTCAACAGATGGGGAAGCACTTGCGCTGGAGTCATATTAATACGGGTGAACTACCGTTGTGGCCGTTCCACTCGTTGTTGATTTGGTATGGACTGGTTATAGCGAGGCTGCTCACCTGGAGTGTTTTGAATCATTACGGCCCCCACAGTTGGCCGAAGCTCCGCCTTCCCTGCTCTTCTCTGAGAATATACCACAGCCGTCTCCTTCTTAAAAGGTTTCTTCTCAACATTTGCAGCAATACCCTTCTGAATCTTTCCTGACTTGATGCCAGCTTCTATTCTTTCGCCTGTTAAGATCAAATCGGTAAACTCCGCGGAAGAGTTACCAATCAGATGATTGAAAAATGGCCCAGATAGGGTCCCTAGAAACATATCAACGAGTTCACGGTCGGTTAAAGGAGGCTGCACCCTGCCAGCCAAATCCCTCCATTTTTGTGCGTACTCTTTGAATCCTTCGCCTGCTCCTAACGACATACCCTGAAGTTGGGTACGAGTAGGAGCAAGGTCAGAATTATACTGGTATTGTTTGTAGAAAGCGGTGGCCAAATCTTCCCAATTTCTGACACTGGTTCCTTCTAGCTGATAAAACCACTCCAACTGAGCTCCCGAAAGGCTGTCTTGAAAGAAATGAATCCACAGGTTTTTATCTGCCGTATAGGGTTGAATCTTTCTCACATAGGACCTGAGATGCATTTTGGGACAGGACAGCCCATCATACCTCACAAACACTGGCACTTTGAATTTTGGGGGAATCACAATCCCGGCGACCAAACCCAAGTCTTCAAAATCCAAACCCGGTACTCTTTGTAATTCCATGGCGGCCAATCGGTCTTCTAGCCCTTTGTATTTGTCATCAGCTGGAGGATATTGCTGATCAGAATAATCTTCATCCTCTTCGACCTCTTCTTCTTCCGCATCAGACTCGGAAGGTACCGCAACTCCACCTCCTTTGTTGGTTCCCTCGTCAAAAATAGGAGGAAATTCAAGCACTCTCCGGGCTTCTCCGTCAAATCTTCTCCCCAAAGTAGCCACCCCGAGTCTCTTTTTCTTCTTTTTCACTGGGTCTTTGTTCCCCAATTGAGTTTTGATATCCTCCTGACCCTTAGCCAAGGTCATCAGGAGTTGCTGGAACTGTGCATTCTGAGCTTGCAGGTCTTTGACTGTTTGCTCGAGATCCATCCTACTGAAATAAACAGCAGACATATAAGGAAACCTGGAGTGAGACCTGCTTATGCACATGATGAATGGTATGCTTATGTATGCAATGCATTCAAGGATTCAGAACATTCAAAATTGTTTCAGACAAAGAAGAACGCACGTCATATTAATAAGAAGAAATTTGTTAGTACATAAATGCCCCATGGGCCCAAATATTACAAAATAACTTCTCAAGGCAAAAAGACATTGCACATCCTCTTTGGTGCAATGTAGGTGTTAAGGGCCTCTTGCTCATGGAGTCGGCGGGTAAGCTCTAGAACTTTCTTCTCACTGGCGTAGAAGCTAGCTTCAAAAGTATTCCGTTCCTCCTTGAGCTGAATCCAACTTTTATGCATTTCCTCCCACGATGTAGGCATGTCTGGATGTAGGATGGTGTAGGGAACCTCTCCTTCCTTGACGGGCTCTATAATCACAGGGAGAACATGAGGATAAGGCATCATCAGACTTTGGGCTCGGGCTCGTACCCACTTGAGATAAGGCTCAAGAGGGATGGAGTTCTTGTGTCCCAGAGTCTTGCTATCAACCTTGTTGGGTCTTCCCCAAGCTCTGATGAACCTTTGGCGAAGTCCTTGCGCATCGTTGTCGAAGTCAAAAACTAGGTCAGGAATTAACATATCATGAGGGCCATCCCTCCGTGCATATCCAAATTGCCTTAAAGCCAGGCAAGGGTTGTAGGTGATACCTCCTCTAATTACCAGTAAAGGAACATTAGGAAATTCTCCGCAACGATCGACGATGATGACATTTTCTCTGGACCGAGAACACCAATGTACATCAGAGTGGGTAAGAGTCATCAACCGTTGGGACCACCTTGAGCCTTGGTCATTCTTCAGGACAGATTGTGGAAGGTGCGAAATAAACCACTTTGCAAGGAGAGGAGTACAGCACATGAGAACACCCCTCTTTCTCATTGTTCGTGTGTAAAATGAGTGAAGAATGTCCCCAAGCAATGTTGTTATTGGGTTTCTGGACAAGAAGATTTTGACGGCGTTGACATCTATCAATTGGTCAGAATTTGGGAACAAGACCAATCCATAGATGAGGAGTGCCACAATCTCTTCAAAGGCTTGTAGGTCCAATGAGTTCCAACATTCTTGTGCCTTCTCAAACAAGAATTTTGCTAAGAATCCTTTGACGCCGCTTCTGGTTTCCCAATGCCCCTTGATGTCGGATGGTTGTAGATGTAATGCTCGAGCAACATCTTCTGGCTTTGGTTCATTTTCCGTACCGTTGAAGGGTAGTTGATTAAGGATAGGAATTCTCAGGAGTTGAGAAAACTCCTCCAAAGTGGGCACCAACTGGTAATCAGGGAAAGTGAAACAGTGGTGAAGAGGGTCAAAGAACTGGAATAACACTTTCATCATGTCTTCTTCAATGTTGGTGTTGACTAGGCTGAGCAGTCTACCATGTCTTTCACTGAAGGATGAGTTTTCCGGAATTCTTGAGGTGAGCTCCTTGAGTTGAGGAGAGATTCTCACAAGGTTGACTTGAATGGTGTTTCTGCGAGGAATTTCCATGACCTACAAAACAGGAACAAAGATGAAGATCCAAACCCTTGAAATGGTTAGTGAATGCATATGATGTTTTATGATGTTTATGATGTATGCACAAAACATATGCACAAGCAAATCACACCAAACCTTAGTTTCAGGCTTGCATGGGGTTTCATAGGTAAGTACCCTCTTGAGTGTAGTTGGCTTAAAAACCTGTCCTATAAATAGTAACCGGGTTCTAAGGAGCTCAATATCATTGGATTGTTTTCAATGTTCATTGTTTTGGTTTAGCCACTTAACTAGCGACCAAAATATTCCAAGAAAACAACCCTCAATGAGTGTAGTATCGAGTATCTACCAACTTCGGATTGCACCAAAGCCGGTCATCTCACTACCCCTAATGTAAGGCCAAGATGGTCAAGTAAGGTTCTAGGTCATTAGTGCTTAGTGACATCACTCAGCGGCCCCGTACTCTCCTTGATTGAACTCAAGGGTTACCGGTACTCACAAATATGTCGCACTAATATAGCTATTGCTTCGACCGTGTCGGTATACCCCGCACAGTTTCCACAACGTATTTCTATCTATAAATGTTTCCCAAAATCCGGGTATAGGATTGCAAACCCAAACAATAAGAGCCAAGATGTAAAGCAATCAATTCAAACAATTAGTCATGCAAGAGGGTGATCTAAGCCCTAAGGTTACTCCACTTTTAAAAAAAAATTTGTCCCCAGCAGAGTCGCCAGTTATGTGATACGGTGGGAGAACTGACTATGGTTTTGCGTTTGTTTTTGCAAATGTTTCGGTTGAGCAAGAGTCGCCACCGACTTTTTATTTTATCCTAAGGAAAGGTTTAAAAAGCACAGCAAAAACCTTTGAGATTTTTCTTGGGTTCGGGGAGTAGATTATAGAAAGGGAAGGTATTAGCACCCTTTCTATCCATGGTTATCCATGGGCTCTTAGGTACTTGCTTTGATCAACTTGCCTTGGTTTTCAATTGTTTGAAATGGTGCTTTGTGTGTGACTTTTGAAAAGGTTTTGAAAAAGATGCCTTGTATAGGCTACTCTTGTAACAATTCTTTACTCGAATGTTTTACAAAAGGTGTTTGTCTTTTTAAAAAGATGTTTCAAGGTTTTTGAAAGCTTTGTTTTGAAAGTGTTTGTGAAGTGTGGTTTGAAAATAGGCGAGTGTTTTCTTTTGCAAATTGACAAGTACCTAAGAGTTATCTACCCTAAAGTTCTCAAAGATTTTTGTTATGTTTTAAACCTTTTGACAATTTTGTTCCACCATTGCATTTGGTGGACAATCTTGTATTAGGAGGTGAAAGGGACGGGCGCGGGTCATCGTTTAGACCATAATTACAATAGTGTTGAGTATCTTTGGGCAATTTCTCTTTGAAAGGGACTTGATCATTTTAGGCAACTTTTCGAAAGCGTCATCGAGGGGACTATGATCATTTGATTGTTTGTTTTTACCCAAAGAAACCTAACATGCAATATGGCCCAATTATTTGAAGGCAACAAGTGGAATACCCTAGGGGTGCAAGTGTGAGATGTGTTGTCCATTTTCATGCTTTGATTATCTTGAGATTAGGTCAAACTATTTTGTTCTTTTTATTTGCATACAAACCCTAATTCTAGCATGGTGTATTTAGAAAGCGATAAAGTGCGAAAATTAAAATTCCTACACTATTACAACACCATATGGAAAGGGGGGGGTACAAATGTTCAAATGGGGGGATATTTAGACAAAGAAATTAAACCTAACTATTACATCATTTTTGGCATATTTACAAGTAATTGATTGCATAAATTAAATGGAAAATAAAATAAAGATGCAAAATGCAAAAAAGGTTTTTAGGTGTATGAAAAAAAGGTATTATTTATGTCAAATAAATAAAAAAGGTATTATTTTTGGAGTTTTTGTATTTTAAGGGTAAAACCCTAATTTTTATTAAATAAATATATTAACTATTTAATATGTATAATATTTAATAATTATATACAAAAATAAAATAAAATGGAGTATATTCATGAAAAAAGTATTTTCCACATCAAATATTAATGAAATAAAAATGTATGTATTTTAGTATTTTTGCCCCAAGTATATTAATATATATATATATATATATATATATATATATATATATATATATATATATATATATATATATATATATATATATATATATATATATATATATATATATATATATATATATATATATATATATATATATATATATATATATATATATATATATATCTTTATTATTTATTAAATAAATACTATATATATAAAAATAATAATATTTAATATTTATATAAAAAAAGTATATTTTGTATAAAATATTTTCAAAAGGGAAAATGTAATAAAATCAGAAAAGAAAGTATATTTGCATTATTTTTCCTATTTATTCTAAATAATATATATATATATATATATATATATATATATATATATATATATATATATATATATATATATATATATATATATATATATATATATATATATATATATATATATATATATATATATATATATATATATATATATATATATATATATATATATATATATATATATATATATATATATATATATATATATATATATATATATGTACAAATAACTTAAACTAAACAAATAAATGCCTATAAATTCAAAAATAGTGAGAAAAATATTTTTTTATATTTTTTATATTATAAGCAAAAATAAATGAGTCAAAATGAAAAAAGAAAAATCAAAAAATCATGCAAGTACACAAAATGGGCTCAGGGGGGGTGTCAAAGTGAAAAGAGTGTGTGAAAAGAAAATACAAAACAAGCCCAGTCCAGATAACCTTTCTTCAACCTCTGGCCAGAAAATATCAAAAAAACGCGCGCCTGTTCTTCCAATTCAAACACCTGGATTCTTTGATTTTTTGCACAAACTTCCAACATAAGAAATGTTAAGCATTGAATCACGATTCTAAATATATAAGAAACTCATCCTAACTCTCAGAAATGAGAGAGAATTTTGACATTCCCAAATCCTGACCTAAGTTTTCTGTCATGTTCAGACTCAAAATTCTTGCAGCACACATGATATAAATGAAATCTAACTACATGGGCATGTTCAGGGCTATGAATGTGACATATTCTCTTCACAAACCTAAAGCTAACAATGCCTAATAAGAGAGATACGAGCTCATGAACTTACCTGTTCAGTTGAAGTTCTATCTGGAAATGGAGAAGCTTTCAGTGCAAGGTAATGATTGGTATGGCTTCCTTGATGTCCAGGGATTCTATTCCAAGCTTTACTTTGTCTTGAAACCTTTTGAATCGTGCTGGAGCACTTCACCTGCAAATCAGAAAAGTGAAAATGGCCAAAAGGATTAGAGGAGTTACAGGTTGCTTCTAATGCTTTGGATAGTTTGGATTGATGGTAGGGAAGGTGTCTGAAGTGGTTTGGGCAAGAATGCTTGAAAGAATTGAGAGTTGGAACTCAATCTGCAGAGGTAGCTCTGTTTTTGCAGTTTGATAGTGATTTTGGCAATGGGGAGGTATTGATGGTCTTAGGGTCGTGCTTCAGCTTGGTTAGGATGATTAGAATGTGTGTACAATATTTGCTTAAGTGTCCTAATGCTGAGATGATAGTTGTGTTGTGATATGGGATGTTTCTTAACACTTAAGCCAACAAAAGCCAAGTTGTGTTCTAGGCAGGTAGAGGGCCCCTAATCATGCTGCAAAACTCCTCCTTGATCAGTGTGTTATGCTCATAATCTTGTGCCCATTAGATTTGATCTGTACTTGTTGGATTTTCAATTGGACATAAAGCTTGCTTTTGCAAAAATGGCCATTTTGCTTTTTCCATAAATGGATTAAACTTGTATGTAATGCTTGAACTCATAGAACAACAATTTAACACAATGAACATGCATTAAATTATTGAGTTTTGGATGGTTTAAGGGCCTGTAATCAAGTGGCATGCTGGTTTGAGAAATTTGCACAAGTTATGAACATGTACATGACCAATTCAAAAGTGAGTTTTTGCCATATTGTGAAATTCGATTCTCTCAAGTTATGAGGTTGTTTGATGAGTTCTTGGACATTTTGGAAAGCTTGGAATGTGTAATACAATCCATATTTGAAATGCAAATTGAAATTCCAAGTGGAAGTGTATGGAAAATGGACTTGAAGTTAGGTAGAAAACCTTGCCAAAATAGGTTAAAATTTTACTAAGTTAAGAATGGTTTAGTACCCTTATTCCAAAAATTGTAACTTGAGATACAAGCTTCATTTGGGAAAACTTTGTGAATCAAAGTTGTAGATTATGCAACAAGCTACAACTTTCATGTTTTGACTTTTGTTTGAATCCAAATGAATCTTGGTGAGAAAGTGGAGCAAAGTTGGGAAAAAATTAGGGTTTTTCATAACTTAGAAAAATTCTAAGTTATGAAAAATTCTCATTTCTAACCCTAATTTGCATTTTTTGATTTCTTGGTGAACAAGTTTCATGAGTTGGCATGTTTTGATGAAAAAGGGATCTTGACTCTTGATTTTGACCAAAAAGTCAAAGTTTGACTTTTCAGTATACAGTCAAAATTGATCAATTGACTGGGAAATTCAACTGTCAACCTTGTGCATTTGGGATCTTTTGAACTTGTTGAGCATGTCAAGATAATTCCATGGGGTCCTTGAGTCCATATGTGAGCTTGGTTTGCCTTTGGTTGGGTCAAACAGTCAAAAATTGCCTTTGTGCAGTCAAAACCCTAAAAATGACCATTTTGCCCTTTTGGTGATCTGATCAAATTTCTTGTGGAATTGTGATCCAAATTTGATCAAATGGTCCATATGAGTTCATAATGTTGATGTGGGTCAATTTTCATGAGGTTTGACTGTCAATTGGCCACAGTTGACTTTTTCCCCAATACAGCTGATTTATAGGTCAATTGTCCAATTGACTGGGCAAAACTTGGAATCAAGACTTGAAACTTGATATGGATAAACTTGGGAGTCCAATATGAAGCATGAAAGTCATCTTAGGCATTTTAGGTCAAAACACCTCTGTGCAAACACAAACCCTAATTTGGGTCAACAGTGCAAGGAGAAGTCTTGAGCAGATGAAACCCTAACTGGATCTTGATCTTCAAGGGCTTTGTGATGAGAAATCAATGAGAAATGGGAGGGCAAATTTTGGGGTACAACACTCACCATAATGCATGATTAAAGATAATGGTTAAACTGAAAACAATACACAAATTCACACACCACTCTTAGGGTACGCCTCACTGTTGCCTTGCCTTCGAAACGTGGTCGTCGAGTATAGGACGTTTTAGTAAGTCCTTATGTCCATGACATGATTCAGTTGCCTCGAAACGGTTGCCTCGGAATTAAAAAATGATCAATGGCATAAGGGTAGCTTCTAAGGTGTCCTACTGTTGCTCTAGTGACCACACTGTCCCTACAAACGAATTGACCCGTGTGATGCGGTGGGAGAACTGACTAGTGTTTTGCGTTCGTATTCGCACTTGTGCGGTTGAGCAAGAGTCGCCACCGAATTTTTATTTTATCCTAAAGGAAAGGTTAAAAAAGCACAGCAAAAACCTTTTGAGATATTTCGTGGGTTCGGGGGGTAGGTTATGAAAAGGGAAGGTATTAGCACCCTCTTCATCCATGGTTATCCATGGGCTCTTAGTTACTTGGTTTATTAGATCACTTGCCTTGATTTTCGATTGCTTGAAAATGGTGTGTGTGTGTGTGTGTGTTTTTGAAAATGTTTTTGAAGAGATGCCTTGTCTTAGGCAACCAATGTATTTGACTCGTGTTTGAGTGTTTTACAAAAGTGTGGATCTTTTCGAAAAGATGTTTCAAATTTTTTTGAGAGCTTGTTTGAAAGTGTTGTGGATTGTGGTTTTTGAAAAGAAGACAAGTGTTTTTGCAAGTTGATCTCAAGTAACTAAGAGTTTTGTCTACCTTATTGTACTCAAAGGTTTTTGTTATGTTTTAACCCCTTTTAACAATTTTGTTCCACCATTGAAATTGGTGGACAATCTTGCGTTTAGGAAGTTTATTCGGGACGGGCGCGGGTCGTCGTATGGACCATGAATGCAATGATGCCAAGTGTCTTTGGCAATTTGTTTTGAAGGGACTATGATCATTCCGTTTAGGCAACATTTTGAGGGACTTATGATCATTTTGATTTTGTTTTGCCAAAGATTCTCGACGTGCAAGCATGGCCCATTTTGGAAGGCAACATGTGGGATTACCCTAGAGGGTGCAAGTGTGATTGTGTATTGATTTCATGTATTTGTCTTGTATTAGGTTATCTAGCGTTTGATTTCATGTACATGCAAACCCTAGGTCTAACCATGGTATAATTGAAAGCAGTAAATTGCGAAAATGTAAAGTCTACGCTATTACAAGATAGTATCCGGGAGTGGGGGTACATGTGTATGAATGGGGATGAGACTTATAGTATCCAATAAGTTACAAACAAATCGAACTTGCGATCAAATGTAAATAATGTATATCAATGCGTAAGATAAACAAGTGCGTATAAGAGCAATATATTGTGTATTCGTATTGTGTAAGTGTGAGATGTATATGTATATGTGATTATTTACAGGTGCGATAATGTGAAATTAATGTGTATTAAGTATTGTTAGGTATTTGTTTTGGCCTAAAGAAAAATTAAACGTTTATTTAATTATTGATCTTGTATTTCTTTTAATATGTACGAAAAGAAATGTTTTAATCAAATGCCTTAAATTCTAATTAGATTATGTATAAAAATGATGTTTTAAGAAAAGAAAATATTTCTAAGTTTTAATTATGTATACAAAAAGTATTTTTTCATTTGTTATGAATTGAATTATGTATATTAAAAAAGAAATGTATTTTTAATTGTTATGTACAAAAAAAATAATGTTTTAATTAAATGAAAAGAAGAACGTTTTCAATTATATTGTGTATATTAAAAAATGTAAAAAATGTATTTTATTATTAATATGATTTTGTAAAGAATAAATAAAAAGAAAAAAGAAAATATTGTTTATATAATATAATAAAAAAAAAGAGAAGTTAGTGTTAAATAAAATGTTTTGTTAAAAAAGTAAACATCTTAATGGGCTTTGGGCATGCAGAGCGGGCAAGGCCCGTTTGGATTCAAAACATTTTAGGGTTTCATTTGGCGTTTTCATTTGGAGACAAAGGCTTTAGGGTTTGTACAGCGGCGCGTCTTGGGGTTTCGTTGTCTTCTCCGTTCGTCTTTGGTGCCCAGCGTGAGCCTTCTGCCTCAGCCACCAGCGACCTTCAACTCCTCTCCCCTCTTCCTTGAAGCAGGGAAACGCACAAGAGGGTAACTCTGTTCTCTTCGATTTCGCGTTTTTAGGTTTTGATTCTTTTACATGCTTATGTGTCACTGTATTCCTATTGATTTAATTGCTTGATTAGATTTCTTATGCTGTTTATTATTTGATTTTTGATGGAGGTACGTGAGATGAAAGAAAAGGTCTTACTTTTACTGGAGAGGGGGAAGGAGGAGGACGGAGGTCCTTAGGAGGCTTGACGAGCGGAGGGTGTTGAGGTTTGCGCTTTGGTAACCTTTACTTTCTGCTACTTTAGGGTTTGATGATGATTTTCATTTGCCCTGAAAACCTTATCCTGATTTACCTCTTTCTTCTTCTCCTTCGCCTTTACTGTCTTGATATTTCTGTATGCTTGCCTTGAGATTAATAGTTTATGTTGGCCATTGATGTGTTTACTGAGGCTTGCTTTGAGTGGCCTACTGCTTTTCCTCTTCTCTTACAGTTGCCCTGAACTTGCCTTCTTGTGTTGCTTTGCTTGTGTTGCCTATGAAGAAGAGCTTCTTCTGAGGCCTAGGGTTTAGTTGCCCTTGTTGCTTGTTGGAATATTTCTTTCTTCTCCTTCTTCTGTATGCTTTGAGTTGGATGCCTGGATTAATTTGCTTCGTGCATTGGTTTGATGGCCCGATGATGAAGAGATTCTGAGGGTCTAGAGTTGGTTGGTTCTGCTTATGTGGGTTGTGTCTGGATTGAATGGTCGATGGTTTTGGCCAGGTATTGCGCTTGCTTCAACGCTTAGGCAGGTTTAGTGTTTGACAGGGTATGTGCTTTGAACTTGTTTCTGTGTTGATAGTAGGTAAGGGTTTGTGAGGTTTCAGGCTGGAGGCCTAGCAGGTTGAATGCTTTTAGGTTATGCTGGTTATTGCTGGATTTGTTATTGACAGGTTTGTGTGGTTTTTGTTTTTGAGCCAATACAGGTTATATGCTTGACAGTAGGCTGGTTTTTGTATGGTTCAGGCAGGTTTGTGCTTGACAGTAGGCAGGTTTTTGTATGGTTCAGGCAGGTTTGTGCTTGTAGTGTTAGGCTTGAGGCCTTTTGACAGGATGAGGCTGAGGCAGGTTTCAAAATGCTTAGCAGGTATGATGCTTTGGGGTTTTCTGAACTGGTATCCTGGCTTTTTGGGTTAATGCAGGTTTGTATATTTTCCTTCTTGGTTGGTTTTGAGTTTGGAGGTGTTTGATGTTTTATGGTTCAGGCCATTAGCATTTTGGTTCCAGGTTTGAGGTTATGTGTTTGGAAGTGTTTTCTTTTTTGTTCTGGACAACAGGTTGATGGTTGAGAAAACTGTTTTTGTTTTTTTTGCTCTCTGTATTGTTTTATGCAGTGGGAGTCCGTCCATTTCTTTGTGTTGGTTTCTCCTTTGTATATCTTCTTCTCTATGCCTGCCTAAAGCCTAAAAACCTGCATCTTTTCTCTCTTCTCTCTCTCTCCTAGTACAGTTGCATTATAATATTATGCTTTTTGTACTTTTACTGAAGGTGGCTACTGATGGGAAATGATGATAAAAGAGTTTGCTTGCATTACAATTTCTTACTTCTGCATTCTTTATCCTTTCTTTGACAGCTTTCTACACTTTGTGAGCTTTCCATATCTTTGCCAAATCTTTTTCATGACAGCTTTGAGTAGACTTTGGCACTTTTGACAGCAAATTGTACTTTTTGGATTTTGATAGAAAGTTGTAACTTGGATTTTCTTCAGTTTGGTTGAACTTGAACTATGCAGTTTGACATTTTGAATTTATGCATTTTGTCATTTTTCATTCATGATTAAATGAATAAAATTCTTCCCTCTTTGTGAACCGGGAGAAATCCCGTGATTTGCAGAGAGGGTTAACTGATCCCAATCAGTGGCCCTTAATGATGACTGCAAATTTTATCTGTCTTTTCAATTTAACTGCTTTTTTGACTTTTCTCTTTTCTTTTGCAGATGAAAAATGGAGCACCGGAGCGAAGTGAAGAATGAAGAATTAGGGACTTAGAAAATATTTAGAAAAAATAGGATAGTTTTTATTTTCAATTTAATTATTGTAAACCATTATTATTTTAAATACTTCGTAAATAAATACTTGTATCCAAATAATAATTGTAACAAATATTAAATATGAAATAAAAATTCTATTGGTTCATTTAATTCTTTTCAATTCCTTTTCAATTATTTACTTGTTATTTATAGTTCCTTAAATTAAATAAAATGAAAATTAAATTTCAAATATTTAATTCTTAGAACCATAAATAATCAACTAAACATTGATTCTTCGTCGATCAAAAAATAAATGAACTTGACGTCTCCATCATCCAAAGCAACGCACAGTCGAACGCAATAACCGGTCAGACGCAATCCTTTCTTGTTGATTTCTTACCAAGCACTGTAAATCCAAACTGCATATTTCTTTTGTCTGGCTCAAACAAAACAACGTGAATTCAAACCAACTGCCTCTTTTACTGATTAAATCAAAACAATGCGAATTCAACCCGAATCTCAAAATATCTTGCAAAGTGCTGTGGAATTTTAACCTTTCTGAGAATATGCCCATAAAACCTTAATTCCTGATTCAATGCCAAAGAACGTCCACCTGATCAAAATTGAGCCAGAATCAACCAAAACCCTAAGCCAATTATTTGAAGCAATCCAGAGTCCTAAAAATCAATAAAACCTTAATTTTTGTTTGACTGACGAGAAAAGTCTGTTTGTCCGATTCTTGAGTCAGTTTGAAAAATCAGGAAACGCCTGAAGCTGAGATTTCTTGAGAAAATTGCGAGGGCAAATTTTGGGGTACAACAACCCGAACACCTCCAACGGTGGTGCTACCTATCTCTCAATGGTGGGATGGCACTACCTTAAGGACATTTACACAGCCTAATTCCTTAGGGTAGGTAGATGGCTCGTAGATACTTGCTCTATTCAAAAAACAAATCAAAAACTCTTTTCACACCGACACTTTTCAAAAAGCTTTCAAAACAATTTTTCAAACACTCTTGAGGACTGATACAAGAGTCGATCTAAAATCTTTAAACGAAACTTTTTCAAACCCACTCACACTTTGAAAAGCAAACACTTTTGAAAACACAAATGAGCAAGTATCTAAGAGCCCATGGATAACCATGGATAGAAAGGGTGCTAACACCTTCCCTTTCTATAAATCTACCTCCCGAACCGAGAAATTATCTCAGAAGGAATTTTGATGTGCTTTTGTCCTTTCCATGTTGGAGAACATAAAAGACGGTGGCGACTCTTGCTTCCGTGACATTTCGCGATCCAGCGTTAAACAGTCAGTTCCAGATCCACCGATCACAGAACTGGCGACTCTGCTGGGGACACTTATAAAGTGAGGTATACCTTAGGACTAGGATCACTTGTGTTTTCAATTGTCGTGTTTGTTTGCTTTACTATTATGGGCTGCATCGGAGTTACATAGATCCTAACCTGGATCTGGGGATACCCTGTTAGGTAGCATAAGCTGTGAGGGACCTGTCCGGCGTAGACCGACACGGGTGAAGCAGTGGCTACGTTGGTGTGACACCTTGGTCTGTACCGATATCCCTTGTGTTGCAACGAGGAGAATATGGGTCTTCTGAGGATTCATTAAGCACCAACCGACCTTAGAACCTTAAATGACCCAACTTGGCCAATAGAACAGTGGCAGTATGCTACGCCCATTGAGGCTAAACTCTCGTGATGGTTCTGGCCGCAAGAAAAGATTGCGATGCTGGAGTATGACCGATTGAGGGTAGTCAGTGATATTGGGATCCTCTAGAACCCGGTTACTTCTGATAGGGCAGGTCTTAACCAACAAACTGAAAGAGGGTAATACCTAGACCCCAATGCTGGCCTAAAATCTAAGGGCTCTCTTGTGTGACTTGTGTGCTTTCAAACTTGAATACTTGCATGCTTGTTACCTAACACATGAGTTTCTTGCAGGTTTTGTTTACAGTCCTTAATCTGGACTCATAATAGGGTTTACTTACATTACCCCACGCATAGCATAACATCATAACATCATACCATTGCATACATCCTGCATAAGGACTAACCCATTTCAAGGATCTCAAGGGTTTGCGATGTAGGTCATGATGAACTAATTATCCAGCAAGGGGCAAAGGGGATTTATTTTCCTCTAGCCAAGGTTGTCAGGGGCTATGACCCACTCGATATGGTGAGCCTTGATCCTTGAAGAAGGACTCGCAACAACATGAAGTTCCTTTCATCAAGCTACAAATTCAGATTCTAACAATTTTCTTGTTTACCCCGCGAGATCCTTGAAAACATTGCATGCATATCATTTCATTACAGGTACCCTTGGTACAGGTCTCTTAACTTCTTCGCTGTTTATTTCAGCAATGGCTTCCCAACAAGATAACCAGGGTCTTCATGCTCAAGAGACTCAGTTCAGTGAGATCTTTCTAAGCCTATCCAAGGGGAAGGAAGAGTTAAGGACACTCCTCATGGGGAATCTGGCCAAGAAAAGTCCCGAGGATGACAAGGACGAACGGCTGAAACGCCTACAAGCTGAGGTAGATGCAATGAAAAACCAGATGCTGGGGAAAAGGGCTCTCATCCAAGGTTTAGCTCGGGAGCAAGAAGAGTTGAGGACCATGATCAGTCAACTCCACCAAGACAGATCCAACATGAAGCAACCAGTCCGAGTCAGGGGCCAGGTCATTGATCAGCTTCCAAGAGGACAAGAGTCTGGTATGGAGAAGAATAGAACTCTCCAAATTGCTACCACTTCTCAAGCCCAGCATCAACCTCGCCCAGAGCCACAGGTTGATCAGAGTAAGCCAAGCAAGCCCAGGAGGCAATTCACCCAGCTCAACATGCCGTTGTTTCAAGCTCTACAACACCTATTGAGTTTGAATCTGATTACACTAAGGGCTCCTCCCCGGAACCCCAACATCTCTGCTCCTAACTATCATCCCAACAAAAGATGTGCATACCACTCTAATAGTCCTGGACATGACACTGCCGACTGCCGGGCTCTGAAGAACAAAGTCCAGGACCTGATTAATGAAGGAGCAGTGGATTTCACCCAAGTGGGTCAGGCTGAGTGCTTCTACCATCCCTACAGGATTCACCAGTTGAAGTAACAAGTCCTGAAACGAGGAAGCTTTTGTTCATTAGAATTTTCCCAGTTGTAATTTTCTTTTGATTGTTCAAACATTTATCATGTTAAATGTTGTTATTTCATTAATGCATCGCATATGTCTGTTTTGAATCAATATACTCGCATTCACTATATTCAAACTGCCTTCATTTTTTGATGTCAACTCTCGATTAATAATTCTAAGCCTCTTGAGGGAGGATGACGAAAACGATACCACAATCTACAATATGCTTTTGGACAGACCCCGCTGATGAGGTACATGCATTGTTTCAATTCCTAAACACTGGAGTTATAAGGAAGATAATCCCTCGTCAACCCCTTTGAGCCAAAGAAGTAGGAGTTTTTCTTTTCAAAAATTAAAAACCCTTAATCATAACCTGGGGCAGGGTAGTTCTCTCAGCTGATCCAAGTGCACAACGAATGACATCAAAGGAGTCCTTCCAAAAACAAAAGATGGTGATGGTTCTGAATAATCATAAAAACAGGCAGTCATTATCTCAAAATAAAAGCCCAATAAGTCAAAACCTATGAAGGAGACTTACAAAACTGGGGCATCCGGCTAACTGTAAACCCAAAAAGAAACAGTTCAGGCAAAAAATAGGGATAATAAAATCAAAAAGAAAGAGGTCCTACAAACCCTCAACAAAAAATGACTGCCTATTCAAAATAAACTGTCAATATCCGAACCATCACGGGTATATCAAAGCAAAGACTCAAACAAGGTCTAACGCATGATCAACTGAGTTTAGGTTTGAAGAATATCACGAAGAGCGGGTGGGTACAAATATTTTGAGCCTTTATCCTTTGTTTCTTAAACCGTGAACCAGGCCACGTTATAACCCTTAAAAGTCCTAGCTGAAGCATGGGTTAGTTCGAAAGCATACTGTTACGAAAGGTATCCTGACTCCTTAAGGCTTGCGGTAAAATAACGAGTTGACATCACAGTTTACAAAAAATTCACTTGTTTTTACTGAAAAATACATTTTCAAAAAACTTCAAGACAGACATAAGCTTTTCATTTTTAATGTAACATTGCTTGCATATAACCATTTGTTTGAACAGCATAGAAGTTCGCACGAAGAATATCTGATGAACAAAAGTACTTCCAATCAAGGGGCATGGCATGATCATTGTCCATCATCTGGGGCCATTAAGCCAAGATTCGAAGAATCTCTCAAAAGGCCAACCAGCTTGGGGCAAACCTCCATCTGAATCAATTGAGGCATTGGACGTGAATTCCAGCTATGAATCTTGCCTGATCAAACGAAGATCTTCTGGTCACATGGCAACACAACAACAGGGGCACCTCTCTATATCCTAAGAGCATGGACATAGTCGAAAAAAAATACTACGCACAATCAAAGACCCGCTAGGTTGACACACCTAGGAAAAAATAAGGGCTTCCCGGCGAACCAAAAGGGTTTGAGCAAAAATAAGGGATGAAAATGAAAAAAATCTGTACACTCGGCAAGTCGAAAACCTGAAAAGGCGGCTTGGGCAAAAATGGGTATCCCGGTGGACTGAAAACCCGAAAGGGCGGTCCAGGCAAAAGTTAGGGATCACAGCGTACGACTATGTCCCGACATCTTATCACTTGCCTACCAAAAGAAGATTCGTCTATCGGCAGTAGTCAAGCGCCTCCACAAGCATTTTCTCCCACAGAAACAAGGGCAGTAATGAGTTGTCTAAGCGATCTAGTTACTCTGTCCACCAAGGTACTAAGGTAGGTTCGGCTGAAGAACAATCAAGATGCCTTAATTCCCCAGAGAGCGAGCCAAGATTCAACAAATCTCCCCAAGCAGAGTTGGTCTCTCATCAACCCTGGACAAGGCAGAGTGAGCCAGCAAGTCAATGATACTCTCCCCAAGCAGAGTTATCCTGTCAGCCACAAGGAATTTGGGTATCCCCAGCAGACCTCAACATTCCCCAGCGCAGTATACAAACATTCTTAACAAGCATCCTCGGCAGTCTTGATCTAAGATTGTTCCCCGACGGTATACAGACATTCAGTGGAGCCACTTCCCCCGTACAGTTCAAAAATCTCCCCAGGAGAGTCCAGTCCAAAAGTTTCCCCAGGAAAGTGGAATCCATCTCCCCAGCAGGAAGCTTAACCCCGGTAGATTCTGGAAGCTTGTCACCCGCAGAGCACGAACGCGTCTCCCGCCTTTATTCAGAAGGATATTTCCCCACCAGGATATAACTGGGTTATCCTCAGCTAATTACCACGGAAAGATCGTCCTCGACGAAGTTCTTCCTATCCCCCAGTGAAGTTCATCAATTCCCTCCAACAGAACACATCAATGGTACCCCCAACGGAGTTATCATCAACCTCAGCAAAGTATTTCTCTCCCCACAGAGCATTCTCCGCAGAGTAATTTATTCACCAAGTTTATTACCCAACGGAGTCATCTTCTCCTACCGGTATTCTTGTAACCATCATCCCTAGCGGAAACAACGAAGCACTATCCTTCAACATCAGCCCAGGATCTAACTTCCCGGCACTCGTCAAGGATTTATTTTCATAGAAAAAAACACATTTCATAAACATCACATCTTCATACGTTATAACATGCACATACGCATCACGAACATACAATCTCATTCATTCTAAGAGCATCACGCATGTCATACATCATGACATTTCATACAACTAACGTTTTGTCTTTTCAGGACAAAGGTTAATACAAAGATAATTACCATCAACGGTCGCAACTAAAGATCCGATTCCTGTATCTCGCCAGGGTGTATCTATTGACGACTACATTACCAGACTCGATTCCTGTATCTTGCCAGGGCACGTCTGAAGAGTTTGAAGATCTGATTCCTGTATCTTGCCAGGGTGTATCTGTTGACGACTAATTCCAGACTCGATTCCTGTATCCTGCCAGGGCACGTCTGAAGAGTTTGAAGATCCGATTCCTGTATCTTGCCAGGGTGTATCTGTTGACGACTAATTCCAGACTCGATTCTTGTATCCTGCCAGGGCACGTCTGAAGAGTTTAAGGATCCGATTCCTGTATCTTGCCAGGGTGTATCTGTTGACGACTACATTACCAGACTCGATTCCTGTATCCTGCCAGGGCACGTCTGAAGAGTTCGAAGATCCGATTCCTGTATCTTGCCAGGGTGTATCTGTTGACGACTATATTACCAGACTCGATTCCTGTATCTTGCCAGGGCACGTCTGAAGAGTTCGAAGAACCGATTCCTGTATCTTACCAGGGTGTATCTGTTGACGACTAATTCCAGACTCGATTCCTGTATCTTGCCAGGGCACGTCTGAAGAGTTTGAAGATCCGATTCCTGTATCTTGCCAGGGTGTATCTGTTGACGACTAATTCCAGACTCGATTCCTGTATCCTGCCAGGGCACGTCTGAAGAGTTTGAAGATCCAATTCCTGTATCTTGCCAGGGTGTATCTGTTGACGACTAATTCCAGACTCGATTCCTGTATCCTGCTAGGGCACGTCTGAAGAGTTTGAGGATCCGATTCCTGTATCTTGCCAGGGTGTATTTGTTGACGACTACATTACCAGACTCGATTCCTGTATCCGGCCAGGGCACGTCTGAAGAGTTTGAAGATCCGATTCCTGTACCTTGCCAGGGTGTATCTGTTGACGACTGTATTCTCCGGACTCGATTCCTGTATCTTGCCAGGGCACGTCTGAAGAGTTTAAAGATTCGATACCTGTATCCGGCCAGGGCACATCTACATAAAGAGTTTGAAGATCAACTCCTGTAACAGGCCAGGTAATTATTTTCTTTCTCAGGTACGCAAGTTCTCGCTAAGGAATCTCTTACGCGATCGACACCCAGATGGCATCTATAAGCCCATCCACTTACCATCAGTCTCCAAATGGCATATGTAAGTCCATTCCCGCCATCACACTGCTGATACACAATTATGTGAGTGCAAATTTCTGGACACTCTAGTGTTCAATCATCTTCCACCCTCGGATTACGAAAGGCACGCCAGCCAATCTACATCCTCAGGTCTAAGAAGATTGAATAGGGGCAACTGTTGTACCCCAAAATTTGCCCTCCCATATTCTTCAAGATTTGGCCAAGATCAATCTTCAGATGATTCAAAATCTCTCAAGGGTTGCACAGTCCAATTGCCTCCTAACACAGTCAAAATTGGGGTTTTGGTTCTGGCAAAGAAATTGAAGTTTCCAAGGGTCCAATCAAGTCCCATATGCCCATAAACATTGTCAAGCATCCATATGCCAAGTTTCAAGACTCACAGCATCAAATTGCACAGTCAAAAACCCTAAATGCTTCACAGTCAACTGCAGGGGCAAAATGGTCATTTGACAGTCAAAAGTCAAAATTTTTGGTCAACATCTTATTTTGAAGCCACAAACATCATTTGATCAATTCTTGATCATGATTTCACAAGCATGGCTCAAAAAGTCTCAAGATGCAAAAGTTTCTATTTTTGGACAGTTGAAAAAGTCAACTGCAAATTGACCAAGGCATAACTCCTTCATGGTTTATCAGAAAAATCCCATCCAAAGCTCATTTTGAAGAGGATGACATTTCCTACAACTCATCTTCACACTTCAAGTCCAAGAAATGCTCTCACAAAAAGTTATCAATTTCAACATTATAGGTCATTTTCAAAAGTCAACAAAAAGGCACTTTAAGTCAAAGAACATAACTTGAGATTGGTAAATCAAAATTACATGGGACTAAAGGCATTTGTTAGAGGACTTCAAGACCTTTCCAAAATGTCCAAGAACATGATCATAGCTTCAAAATTGAGTAAGATATGACTTGTAGAAGTTGGGAAATTTTTGGGAATTTTGAAAAGTCAACTTTGCACAAAAGGGTTCAAAATGCTAATGGGCCTCAATTTCTTTCATGAATCATTATCCAAAGGCTATTCACGACCCATTGACCTCAAAGGGATTTATTTTCTTATTTTTTATTAATTATTTGAATTTTTATTATTATTAATTCATTTAATTAAATTTAAATATGAAAAAAATATCAAATAACACTTATCAAATCTTTTTGTGCAGCAAGTTCACTCATTATGAGCTAAAAATTTCGTGCATCAATTAACAAGGCAATATCTTCCACAATTGGCAAGGATTGGCATGAAAAAGATTGAAAAAAAGATGTGAACAAATCAAAGATTGGAATCATTAATTCAATGGATTATGGGCTTGTTTCTTGACCTAATTCCATTCACCTACAAAGGCATAACATAAACCTATTCCATTGGACACGAAATATTGCTCAGAAGCTGCATAACAAAATTGAAAATTTTCATCAAAAGTTGGAATCTGAAAACATAGTTACAAGGCGTTTCAAAGCACAACAAGCCTTCCAATACATTCCTGACATTGCTAGGAACGTGTTGCAATCAAGAACCAGTCTCCAGACCTCAAGAATTGGTAGAACAGAGTCTCACTTTTCATAAATGTGTTCATCATCGTTTTTCAATTTCCATGCATTATTCATGTTTTTTAACTGTTGATTTATACTAACAATGATATTCTGAAGCTGTTGGTACCATTCAATTGAATTATGGCGGCCTAAATAAGAATCCACCATTGTTGAAACCTAGGGTTTCAGAAGCTCCGAAATAGGGCTTTCTGTATATGGAAAAATTGGATCCAAAAACCTATGCCATTGAAATCGTGACATCCAAACGAAACGAATCATGACCTCGCGCCCTTTTTATATTACAGCATGGGTTATTCGCTATTTTTATAGGTCTTGTTTAGTGGGGGTTTAAAACCCCCGCTATCTGTTTATATTACAGGGACAAAGATGAAGACGAAGCTGGCGTGTCATAACGTGATAGGAGTATTCAAATACTGGCGCATAATTTCTTGTGTACACCACTAACGCTTGTTTTCTTTTATAATAACCACTCTTCAGTATATTAACAAATGCGCTCAATAGCTCATTTGGTGGGTGAGCTGTCCTGCAGGCATTGGGACCTGGGTTCGATTCCCAGGTCCCCTCTCATATTTCATAATTTTTTCCTTAACATGTTTCCATGCAGCGTCCATCACAAGGTCCACCATGTGCACTCACGCTCAGGCTTGCCACATAATCAGGATGATCAATCTAATGGCCACAAAAGAGGTTTACCATATGCCTCAGTCAATGGATGAACACTCAAGCTGGAAAAGTCAACGTGGCTAGGTTTCTAATGGGCCTGAATTTCTCAATTTACCTCCAAAAAGGGCCTGATACCCCCCATGGTTTGCATCAATTTTTGATTTTTATTTGTTTTTCTTTCTAATTCTATTAATTGTTTTAATTGTTTTTATTAATTTCATAAATTAATTTTCATAATATAAAATACAGAAAAATCAAAAAATGTTTATTTTATTAATATTAATTTCACCAATTATTATTTTTGCAAATAAACTTTACCAATTAATTAGATTATTTTAGGTTTCAAAACTTTAATATTTTTCTTAACAAATTAAAATATGTAGAAACTAGGGTTTTTTAACATCATCATCTTTTTTCTTTTATAAATAATTTTCTCATTATTATTATTATTATTATTAATTATCAAATAATTTTGTAAATACACATGTACATTAATTAATTAGCATAAATTAGGTTAAAACTTTAATATTTTCTTAATAATTAAAATAACTTAGAATTAGGGTTCCTTTTAATTTTAATTTTAATTTTCTTTATTTCATTAAATACCAAAAACATAAAAAACATTTCTTTCCTTTTATTAAATAATTAATTAACTTTTAATTCAATTTAATTTCAAAAGGGTCCAACGCCCTCGAACGTTCAACTTTAATTCTTTCGCGCATTTATTCTTATTTTCCTTTGTAAATATTATGTAACTGTTCAAGCCATGTAATAGTAAATAGGAATTTATTTTACTTTCCGTATTTTTATTAAAACGGGTCTTTGTAATTTGGCGATGTATAGACCCGCGCCTTGTAATAGCGTAGGATTTTACTTTCCGCATTTAAATTTCCGCACTTTTAAATTATAATCGCATGAAAGAATGAATGGCCAAATTAAAAACAAGCGTAGCTCACCATAATGCATGATCAAAGATAATGGTTAAACTGAAAACAATACACAAATTCACACACCACTCTTAGAGTACGCCTCACTGTTGCCTTTCCTTCGAAACGTGGTCGTCGAGTATAGGACGTTTTAGTAAGTCCTTATGTCCATGACATGATCCAGTTGCCTCGAAACGGTTGCCTCGGAATTAAAAAATGATCAATGGCATAATGGTAGCTTCTAAGGTGTCCTACTGTTGCTCTGGTGACCACACTGTCCCTACAAACGAATTGACCCGAACACCTTCAACGGTGGTGCTACCTATCTCTCAATGGTGGGATGGCACTACCTTAAGGACATTTACACAGCCTAATTCCTTAGGGTAGGTAGATGGCTCGTAGATACTTGCTCTATTCAAAAAACAAATCAAAAACTCTTTTCACACCGACACTTTTCAAAAAGCTTTCAAAACAATTTTTCAAACACTCTTGAGGACTGATACAAGAGTCGATCTGAAATCTTTAAACGAAACTTTTTCAAACCCACTCACACTTTGAAAAGCAAACACTTTTGAAAACACAAATGAGCAAGTATCTAAGAGCCCATGGATAACCATGGATAGAAAGGGTGCTAACACCTTCCCTTTCTATAAATCTACCTCCCGAACCGAGAAATTATCTCAGAAGGAATTTTGCTGTGCTTTTGTCCTTTCCATGTTGGAGAACATAAAAGATGGTGGAGACTCTTGCTTCCGCGACATTTCGCGATCCAGCGTTAAACAGTCAGTTCCAGATCCACCGATCACAACGTGACTACTTGAATATTTCCACTTCGGATACCACTCTCGATATATTCTCCTGTTAGTATCAACTCAGTAAGACTAGATGAAGAGCTTCCGATCAAATGATTAAAGAAAGGTCTTATTAAAGTTCCCATGAACATGTCAACCAACTCCCTATTAGACATAGGAGGTTGAACCCTTCCAGCTAAATCTCTCCACTTCTGGGCATACTCTTTAAACCCTTCATGAGAGCCCATAATCATACTTTGTAGTTACACACGATTTGGTGCAATGTCAGCATTATATTGATACTGCTTATAAAAAGAAGAAGCCAGGTCTTCCCAAGTACGTATATTGGTTCCTTCCAACTGATAGAACGATTCTAGTTGTGTCCTAGATAAACTCTCTTGAAAGAAATGAACCCATAACTTTCTGTCAGCAGTATGGGGTTGGATCTTTCGGACATAAGACCTCAGATGAAGCTTAGGACAAGAAACACCATCATATTTGGCAAAAGTAGGGACCTTGAACTTGTGAGGGATCACAACCCTCGAGATAAGACCCAACTCTTCAAAATCCATCCCAAGCACTTTATGGATTTCCATGGCATTCAGACGATCTTCTAGTTGTTTGTATTTGTTATCAGTAGGAGGATATTTCTCATCAGAATAGTATTCTTCATCACGAATTTTACAAGAACCAAGGTTGCTTCCCCCCTCAGCTTTGATACTTTGGTCGTCTTCTTCTTGATTGTCATCTTCATCTGATGGGATATCAGAAGCTTGAATCTGTTTGGCAGGACCTTTGAATCTTCTCCTCATGTTGAGTATACCAGCCGATTTCCTAGTCTTTTTCTTCTTGGCGATGAGCGCCATAGTTCTTGCTGCCCCTTGGCTAAGTTCAAGAGCATCTCTTGGAATTGGGCATTTTGAACTTGAAGGTCTTTCATAGTTTATTCAAGAGCCATCTTTTACTTAAATAAACAACAAGAAGATGAGAAAGCCTGTCTTGGGAAATATCTGTTATGTAATGACATGCGTGATATGTGGATGCAATGTTTTCAAGGATCTCGCAGGATAAACAAAAGGGAATGTTAGAAGTTGAGTCTGGATGCAGCTTTGATTGAAGAACTTTGTGTCTTTGAACGTCCTTCTATGAGAATCAAGCTCACCATGTTAAGTGGGTCCTAGCTTTTGACTCAAGTGACGTACTTTGATCTTTGGTGGAACTAGAGGAAAATAAATCCCCTTGCCCCTTTCTAGCAGCCTGGTTCATGATAAACCTGCATCACAGACCCTTGAGATCCTTGAAATGATTAGTGAAAATGATATGGTATGATGTCATGATGCTATGGTGTCATATTTGAACAGATAACAAACACAAACAAAGCACATAAAAGCTTTAGGTTTAAGGCTTGCATGGGGTTCATAGGTAAGTACCCTCTTGAAGTTCAGTTGGCTCAACATGTCCTAAGAATAGTAACCGGGTTCTAGGAGTCTCACATCACTGATATTTATCGCAGGCATTGTTTCAACAGTACAACTGACTTGCCACTGAAATATCCCGGGAGTCGAATCTCAATGAGTGTAGCATCGAGTATCAACCAACTCTGTACTTCACCAAAGTTGGCCATCTCACTACCTCCTAATGGCTAAGTTGGATCAATTAAGGTTCTAAAGGTCAGTTAGTGCTTATGACACCACGCGGCAGCCTAGTATTCTCCTTGACTGACTCAAGGGACACCATTACAAACAAAGGTGTCACACTAACATAACCATCACTTTAACCATATCAGTATATGTCGTACAATTTCCATGATCTATAGATACTTACCTAAGGTCGCCAGGTTCGGGTGTAGGATCTTTTCAAGAAAGCAAAACCCGAGCAAACCCCAAATGTAAAGCAAACAAAGCAAATAAGTAAAAACAAGTAAAGTGATCCTAAACTCTAAAGTAACCCCTCTTTTTATTAGTTCTCCATCAGAGTCGCCAGTTCTGTAACATGGTCGAAGAACTGACTTGGTTTTGTGTTTTATCGCAAATGTTATGTATAGCAAGAGTCGCCACTGACTTTTCTTTTATCCAATAAGGAAAGGGTGAAAAGAACAGGAAAGACCTTTTAAGATTTTGATTTCGGGGGGTAGGTTATAAAACGGGAAGGTGTTAGGACCCTTTTCATCATTAGTTATCTATGGGCTCTTAATCTCTTAGCTCACTTTCTTTGAAAAATTGCTTTGTGTTGTGTGTTTGAAAATATTTTGAAAACGCAACTTGTAAGGCGGAATTTTTAATGATTCTCGTATATGTCCTTGAGAACGCGTACAAAGTGTTTTAAAAATATTTCGAAAGTGTCTGTGTGAAATGTTTTTGTTTTGAAAAGCTTTGTGAGCAAGCGATTAACAGCGTTCTACCTACTCAAAGGTCTTTCTTGTATTTTCTTTCTCCTTTAGATAGTTCTATCCATACCATTAGTTGATAGGAAGCCCCATCATTGGATGTGAAGGGACAGGCGTGGATCATCGTACAGTCATCAAAGGCAATCAATAAGGACACTTTAGAAATTATCATTAAGGGACTAGATCATTTACCAAAGGCAACATTGAAAGGGTCATTGAGGGACTATGATCTTTGTTTTCGAGGGACTTTGCTAAAGCGTCCCCACTTTCGAGGGACATGACTGTTTTGTTCCGAAGGCAACAAGGGAGGTTACCCTAGAGGTGCGAGTGTGCGAGGTGTGTTATTTTTCTGTTATTTAAGTCTTTGCAGTTAGGGTTTTCTAACGATTTGTTTTAGTCTTTCCATGCAAATCCTAATTACTAGGCAATAATATAGCAAGTATAAAAAGCAGTAAATATACAGAAAGTAAAGGCAAAAAATAAACCCTAGACTATTACATCGCGGGGAAATTACAAAAATAGAAAAGCAGAAAGTAAAAAAACCTAACTATTACAACCGGTACACAATTACATAATAAAAAACAATGTGAGAAGAATAAGCTACGTAAAAAAGAAGAATGTAAGAATGAGAAAGGAAAATGAAAAAATGTTTTTGGTGATTTTTGATGAAAAAAGATTTTTGACGATTAATCGAATAAACCTAAAAAAATATAATTAATTTTAATTAAAAAATTGATTAATAAAATTAACAAAAAATAAAAAAAAAACCTAAAACCTAATTTGATTAGGGTTTGTAAAAACATTTTTGTTTTTGTAAGAAAAAGTTTTGGTTTAGGGTTAGATGAATTTAGTGGTTTTAAGTAAAAAATTGATGGAAAAAAACAAGGGTTTAAAAAACACTGCCAAGGGTGGGTGTTGAACCCACGCCCTTAACCCTTTTTCCTAACACCTTCACCACTGCGCCAAGCGTGTGCTTGTGTCCAAAGAATGGGATAAACATTCTTTGTACGTTAACATGCCAAAATAAAAAATTATGAAAAAAAGTAACAAAAGGCAGGGATCGAACCTATGCCTTGATAGAGGAAAGCCTTAACGCGTGCTGCTTTGCCACAGGGGTGGCTGTATATCCAATGACATAATTGAAACCAAATCATTATATTATAAAAATAAATAATTGGACCAGAGAGGCGTCGGAGCCCTAACTCCAGTCATCTTCTTCGGTGAGGCTTTTTCTTTAACCTGCAAAAACAAACATTGTTAGAGATCTAAAGGGATCGTACCCCCTAAATCAAGCCCTACGAATTCAATAGGGCTATTGTTTTTGGCTAATTCATGCTAGTTTGAGAGGTATAAGGAAAATATCATGGATCCATATGAACATGGTAGTTCATGATCCAGCCATCATGGGACTCATACGATGGACTTTTCCTACATATTGATACCTCATAAACACATTAGTAAGGTTAGTACCTATTAAAACCAAAGAAAAAAGAAATACAAGTTCCATGCAATGATGGAAATCAGTGATGCTTAGAATGCTGTTTTGAGCCCTTTTGATCATCGAAGAGGATCCATTCTTACCCTATAGTACTCCTGGAAGAGAATGGAGAGGCTAGTTTCGCCTGAATATGGCTGCAATTAGGGTTTACAAGTTTCCCTAGTTCTTGAAAATTGAGATTTTGGAGAGGCCTTTTTGTGAAAGGTTTTCATTCTCTTTCATGTCTGAATTGCTGAGAATATATAAGTTGAAATTAGGTCAGCCAAACATGGGCTTGGACTTTGTATGAACAACCTTGTTTTTTTATCTTATTTATTTTGAATTAATAATAAAAAAAATCAAAATAAATAGAATAAAAGTTCAAGGGGTGTATGAGTAAGATGTGAGGTTCATTATAAGTTGCAAAACACGTTTGGACTTTGAAACAATAGCCTATTAGCCCAAAAGTTTAAGTTTGCTCAATTTGAACTTCATGCATTTGCTCAAAAACCAACTTGCACTAGTCATAACTCTCTCAATTTTCATCGTTTAAAGGTTATCTTTGACTTTTTAGAAAGTTCAAGATGTCCTCTACAATCTCTATTTTGATCATTTTTGTATTTGAAGACTTTATGTTGATGTAAGTTGCCTTGACAAAAAGTGTCTTTTTGTTGACTTTTGAAATGACCTATAATATTTTGGCCCATATCTCTCAAATGAAGCATTTTTTGGACTTGATCTTAGAGAGTTAAAGTTGTAGAGAATTGAATTTCCTTCACAATGAGCTTTGGTTGAGGAAAATCTTATGAAGCATGTGGAAGTTATGCTTGGTCAAAATTTAGTTGACTTCTCCTTAAGAAAACCTTAATTTGGCAACTTTTGACTTTTGATTATGTGAGAGTTTTTCTTGATGAATCATGATCAACCCTTGATCAAATGATGAATATGACTCCAAAATATTAATGTTGACCAAAAATCTTGAAGTTTGACTTTATGTTGATCATAATTGACTTTTTATCCAATACAATTGATTATCAATCATATGATCCATTGACTGAGCAAACTTGTGATGCAAGACATGAAACTTGGTATGAGCATTATTGAAGACATATAAGAACCCATGAAATCCACTTGAGGCTTTAGAAACCAAATCTTCCTTGTGAAAAGTGAAATCCTAGTTGCAAGTCCATTGCTTAGAAGAAAAATTTGTCTGATCAATTATTGAGCAACCTTAAGCATTTGAGAATCCTAGGAGAATGTCTTGTGATAAATGAGACGGAAAATTTTGGGATACAACAGTTGCCCCTGTTAAATTTAGAGAGACACTTGCATTTTTGACATCATGCAAAATCATTGAAAAAGAAATTTAACTCAGAATATATATAATAATAATAATAATAATTAAATTTATTTATTTCTATATTAAAATAATATTAAATTAAATATAAATACTAATATATTAAAAATAACACCCCAAAATTTCTAAATTGCTAAAATTGGAAACCTAGTATTTACGAATGGCTAAAAAAACACTATAACAATTTATCCACCTCCCACTATTTTCAAATTGCTATAAAGAAAATTATACCCATCATTTATCGCTCCATCCCTTCAATTTTATAAACATTCTAAATTTATCCTTTTTAATTTTACTTTAATCTTTTAACATTTATCATCCGTCCGAGTTTTTTGAAATTGGAAATTGTGTACTCCACTTATGCGAACCAGATAATTTGACTTCAAGACAATTGTTAGGTTGAGTTACAAAACCAGAGAAATTAATATCATGATTTCCGATTAATATATATTACACACTAGATAACATGTTGTGTAGTTCTCCGGTTTACAAAATTCATTCGGACAACTTTTTCATATGTTTTCCAGTTATGTTTTTCTACTAACCGAATAACTTTCATCTAAGTTTTTTGATGATGTTTTTTTACTAACCGGATTACTTACTTCTAATTACTCTGATACACTTTTTTTTAATGTTTTGTTAATTTTTATGATATTCCTTCGATGATATGTGATAAAAATTATGGATATTCGCGGTGCAGTTTGGGCGGTTTTAAAGCAAAAAATCACCTGAATCGCAAGAGAGAAAAAATGCAGCTCAGTTTGGTTCGGTTGAATTTTAAAAATAAATCTGAACCAAACCAAACCAAAGTAATGCGGTTTGGATTGGTTCGGTTTCTTATAAAAAATTATTAAGTCATACATACAAATATAAAAGAAAATATAATTTTGTGTTTAATTGTCGATATATTACCATAAAAAAATTTATAATTGTCAAAATAAGATTATAATTTGATACATAAAATTGCGTATTATAATTTTATATAAATCTAAAGAATGATATTAACAAAATTGTATTCTTAAATAAATATTATACAAAGAATACGATAAAATATATTTTGTGAAAATAGTATTTATAAATAAATAATATTTTATTTTTTACGATTTGTAAATTAAATAAATATAATACAAAGTATGATAAAATATACACATAATACATGTTGATTTCTCTAAAGAATTAAAGAAATATATATTGGTCAGTAAGATTTTATAACATAATGTTGTTTTGTTTGGTTTGGTTTGTAAAATACAAACCGCAAACTGAATCGAACTGCGCGATTCCGTGAGAAAATGACCCAAACACATCTGAACCAAATGCGATTATTTGCGGTTTTGGTTTGGTTCGGTTCGGTTTTACGATTTTCTATTGGACCGGTTTGGTTTTGAACACCCCTAATAAAAATCAAATATGTGTAGATACCACTAATATATTTTCAACTACACAAAATTTTGCTACACGAGAAGAGGCGACAATGTGGATTATGGAGGTTGGAATCAGGAATAAAATGACAAACCGAACCGAACTGCACGATTTCGTGAGAAAATGATCCAAACACATTCGAACCAAATGCAGGTTTTTGCGATTTCAGTTTGGTTCGGTTCGATTTTGCGATTTTCTATTGGGCTGGTTTGGTTTTGAACACCCCTAATAAAAACCAACTATGTGTAGATACCACTAATATATTCTCAACTACACAAAATTTTGCTACACGAGAAGAGGCGACAATGTGGATTAGGGAGGTTGGAATCAGGAATAATATGGCAGTTATAATAACTCGTTCAGATACCAAAACAGGAAAGAGATGGGGAAGTAACAAAGTAATATTTGGTTGTGATAAAAGAGGAAAATACAAAGGATATAGTGTAACATAAAATGCTATTAAGAAATGTGGTTTTCCATTCAAAATTAGGTCAACACTGTCAAAAGATGATTATGGATGGAAGGTTGATGTAAAATGCAAACTTCACAACCATGATTTACCTAATAGATTTGAAGATCATTCGTTTGTAGGTAGACTAAATGCATATGAACAACAATATATTGTTGATTTGACAAAACGTCATGTTCGAACAAGACGCATACTATTGTCATTGCAAGAACGAGATCTGAAGAATGTCACTCAGATTACGCAAATATATAAATATAAGAGTAAGTTACAGAAAGACATTATGGGTCTTAGAACGGAAATGCAACATTTGATTAAGTTTAGAGGATTTAGATTATGTTTATTGGAGTAGAAAAAGAGATGAGTCAGAAGTTGTGATAGATATTTTCTAGATCCACCCAAAATCAGTGAAGTTGTAGAATATGTTTCTTATTGTTTTGATTATGGAAAGTATGTACAAGACAAACAAGTATAGGAAACCTTTGTTTGAAGTAGTTGGTATGACATCAACTAAGTTAAAATTTGCTATTGCATTTGCCTATATGGAATATGAGAAAACAAAGAACTTTTGTTGGGTATTCGATAAGTTGAAATAACTATTTATTAAGCAAGGGTTATGGCCACAAGTGATTTTGACTGATAGAGATATTTCTTGTATAAAAGCAATTGAAACAATATTTCCAAGGACAATTAAATTGCTTTATCGATTTCACATCAACAAAAATGTAAAATCAGTGTAAGGAATATGTTGTGAATGATATGCGAGAGCTGATAGAGAAATTATGGTATGAACTTATAAGGGCTTGTGATGAGTGGAGTACAATCAACAATTACAACAACTTGAGCACACATGTGTTGATTTTAGAGAATTTTTTAATTATGTGAATGACACATGGTTGAATCCTCATAGGAATAAATTGGTTGGATCATGGATCAATCAAGTGTTGCATTTGGGGAACACCATAACTAATAGGCATGTTTGGTTTTAGCCATAGTTTGTTTATCTTAATATCATGGATACTTATTTGTTTTTTTAGGGTTGAGTCCGCGCATTGAGAACTAAAGCAGATGTTAGAGAACAACTTAGGTGATATGTGCAAATGTTGGGAAGCTATGAATACAAATATCAAGGTACAATTGGGAAATAGTAAAGCTCCATTCCAAAAGAGCTTTTATGAAGTTGAGCATGCACACACTAGTCTATTTTATGGAAATTTGCATGCATCATTATCAAGAGCTGCTTTGAGGCACATTTTAAAGAGTGGTTAAGGGTTGACATTGTGGGTACAAACACCCAAATGTATGGATGTGCTCATAGAAACATGTATGGGTTACCTTGTGCTTGTGAGTTAGGGAGATACACACTGGTGATCTGATACCAATTGATGTTATTCATATCAATTGGAGAAATCTAAGCATGGAAGGTGAACATGAGGTAGATGTAGTGGATGGATTAGAGGTGGACATGACCAATGCAATAGATGCACTGTGGAAAAGGTACATATTAAGTGTTGTAGGGAAAAAAGCACTAGTAGGGTGTGTAAGATTGCTTACCCCACTACAACAAGGATGTGTCCAGCACATGAAAAAAGAAAAACCAAAGGAGGGTGAATAAAGGGAGGAAACCCATGGGGTATGATGTTTATTATGACCCCCTCCTTTCATGAGTATGCTGATCAAGAAAACTCAAGTTCTCAAAAATCTTCAAAGAGTTCATGTTTAATGTTATCCCAAACCTTGAAGAAGCAACCATCTAATAAATTCATGGTACAATTTCAAGATCATATAAGACCATTTATTGATGACATTGTTGATGTCAAGAATGATGGAAATTGTGGGTTTAGAGTCATTGTACATTGCATGGATATGGTGAGGATGATTGGCAAATCATTCGTCCTGGCCCGGATAATGAAATTAGAGGTTCTAGAAGCATTCTCTATGAGAAGTTATTTGGAAATCTCTTATCAGAAGTGAGAGAATCCTTGATGATATATCTTTAGATCCTCAACCACCAGAGAAATGGATGACATTACCAGATATGGGTTATGTGATAGAAAATCAGAATAATGTCATTCTCATCTCTTTGGGTTATCCTAGTTTAGCTTTCTTTTATATGAAAAATTCATATTCACCTAAGTGTCCATTTACTACATTGGGTTTGTAAACCAAAATCATTGGAATCAGGTAGTTAAATATTCATGTTTGTTAAGTTAATTACATATTTTTAATTTATGCCTTACTTATTTTTCTTTTGATATTAATTTTCTAAACATGTAAACATGAATAAGGATTTCCGTTGCAACCGATCAGATTGGATTGAAAGATGTTTTGCACACCAAATACAACTTCTTAGATGATGGGATTTGTTGGACGGTTACAACACCGATAATAAGTTACTCATGTAGTGCCAATATATGTTAGATTATAATTGTAATGTGATTGTTATATTTCGGATTAAATTGACAATTGACTTAATGTTTTATTGAAACATATTGCATAAGTCTCAAAATACTATAGAAGTCTGAAAATAGTACATAAGTCTCAAAATAGTAAACATATTTCATAAGTTTGAAAAAACTACATAAGTCTGAAAATACTAAATAATAATGCACCAATCCTCCTCATCAGCCTAAGGTACTGGTCCGCCACGAGGTACCGGTCCACCCTGAGCTATACGTAATACTCAAAACATCTCAGCAAAATCATTGTCCTCCTCATTAGCCTTGTGACGATGTAAATAATGTTGAAGCTCATGTGAAATTAATGACAACCTTAGATCAGACTGTCCTTCATCATAGATAGGAACTGTGACTTCTCTTACCTCATCCTGGATTGGTGGTACTAAAGGAGGATGTGACACCCTATAGTAGCAATCCAAGTAACCATAGACTATATCATATGGGGTGGTATCGAAAATTGTCATACGGATCACATCCATCACGCTCACATGATATTCAATCCACTCAACATCCACACCAAGTGTGTCAGAATTAAGAGGTGGACGTGGTATGTATTTCTTATATCCAAATTAATGTATACATCTGTCAGGGAAGTATAGCATAACTATTTCATACCATTTCAAGCCACTCATGTACAAACAAATATCATTAAATGGAAGGTACTCTCTATGATCCTCAAAAGGGCGCCAAATGACATCAGCAAGTGTCAATGCATCCAAAACATGCCTAAGCTCATCAACCTTTTGTGCTCCTTGCTTTTAAACCCATTTTATCGCCTTGGGAAGTGGACTACTGCTACCAGCAATCCTAGATAATCCTCTCCTGCCAACAATTGGAAAATACTCATGAATCTAACAATGTTACACAACATGAACATCATTGTAATACGGTGGGAGAATTGACTTTTTTAGTTTTATCCAAATGTGCAGATAGCAAGATTTTCCATCGAATTTTCTTTTATCCAACAATTAGGAAAGGTGACAAGAACAGTAAAGACCTTTGATAGATTTTAAGTTCGGGGGTAGGTTATGAAAAGGGAAGGTGTTAGCACCCTTTTCATCCGTAGTTATCGAGGGGCTCTTAATTGCTTAGCTCACTTTGAAAGAAAAACTTACTTTGCATGTGTGATTTGAAAATATTTTGAAATGCCAATGTAAGGCTAACTTTGTAATGATTCTTGTATCATTCCTCAAGAATGTATACGGAGTGTTTTTGAAAATATTTGTTGTTTGAAAGTGTAGTGTGAAAATGTATTTGTTTGTAAAAGAGGTTGTGAGAAAGCAATTAAGAGTTATTACCCACTAAAGTATTTCTTATTATTTTCCTTCTCCTTTGGAGATAGTACTAGCCATGCCATTAGTTGGTAGGTAACTCTATCTATTGGATGTGAAGGGGTAGGTGTAGGGTCATCGCATGGTCATCGAAGGCAACATGTAAGGATACTTTAGCAATTGTATCGGAGGGACTATCATCATTTTGTAGGCAACTCGAAGGGTCATCGATGGACTGTGATCTTTATTCGAAGGTACTATGATGATTTGATCGAGGGTCTTTTGCTAAAGTATCCCCACTTTTGAGGGACATGACCAATATTTGTAAGGCAACGAGAGAGGTTACCCTAATGGTATAAGTGTGCGAAGTGTGTTAATTTAGTTATATTATCTGGAAAATTAGGGTTTTCTAGATTCACTTTTAATCTTGCCATGCAAACCCTAATTACTAGCAGTTAAATGTACAGAAAGTAAAAGTGTGGAATGTAAAACCTAAGCTATTATATGGCTTTGGGAGAGATACATAAGTATAGAAATTTGCAGGAAAGTAAACCTACGCTATTACATCCTCAGAGCAGATACATAATTTGAAAAAATAAAGGAATTTAAATCTAAGCCATTACATCGATAGTGCGACCTATACATTTTTATCTATAAAATTAAATAGCAATGAGAAAAAAAGAAAAATGTTTAGAAAAAATGTTTAAAGACCTAAAATCTAAGTGTTAGTGTTTTTGTAGAAAAATAATTTAAATGATAATAATTAATTAAAACCTAATTGTTTCTAATTAATTTTAATATTAAGAAAAACTTATTTAATTAATTAGTAAATAAAAAATATGTCGAAAAAATTTAATTACTAATTAAAAAACCTAACCCTAATTTGTTATAATTTGAAAAAAGATTAGGTTAGTTAATGGTTAATTAAAAGAGAATTAATTAAGAAAAAGAATGAAATTAGGGTTAGTAGAAAATAAGGAAAAAAAGAATGCATGGGGTGGGTGTTGAACCCACGCCTTTGGCTTCACACGCATGCCCTTTATCCACTGTGCTAGCGCTGAATTTGTGTCTAAGTATAGAAATCAATCAATATGTTATAAACATGCGCGTTAGTTTGGAAAAAAACAAAATAAATTGACAAAATATGGGATTGAACCCACACATCTATGGTTAACAGTCACACCTCTCACCATCTGCGCTACGCTGACTTTGTGTTCATATAATACAAACAAATAAATATATTATAAAAACCAGATCAGAGAAGCGCCAGAGCCCTAGCTTCGGTCGTCTTCTCCGACGAGGAAAAAACCCAACCTGCAAAAATAGCAAGATTTAAAGATCAAGAGGGGGCATGTCCACTTAATTTGGACCTTCTGAATCCAATGGCGGTGGTAGTTTTGCCTGAAAACGCTTGTAGAGTGAGTTTCCAAGCAAATGCTCCAAACTTCCCTAATAATGGCAACTCATCATCCCTACGTCAAAGCTTGCAAGTAATGGATCAAAACAGTTCTAAACATGATTATGAACATGTATGTATGCATTGAATCATTCAAAAACATGTGTATTAAAAGTTTGAAGTTAAAGAATTTTACCAAACCGATGCAATCGAGGGAGGGTGCTCTGGCGTGTTTCAGGCTTCAAGGATGGTTGGGATGGACTTCTGGGAACTTCAGGAAGATGATTTGATGCTTGGAATTGTTTGATAATGGCTGCACACGAGGGTTTGATTTTGCCCTAGTTTTTGAGAAAATTTGAGATTTTGAGGGTGTGCTCTTGAGGCAATTTTCATGTCCCTTGATGCCTGAAGATGTTGGGTATATATAGAAGAAAAGATTAGGTCAAAATTTGGGCTTGGACATCTCATAAAATCATATATTTGATTTTGTTTGAAAATAAGTTCAAATCTTTCAAAACTATGAATATTTTCTTCAAACATAGGCCACACGGTTTCTTGAGCTTCAAGGTAGTTTTTTGGGCCTCCAATTTGATCATATCAAAAGCCTACACGCCTTATATCAATGCTTTCATATTTTATTTAATTTAATTTGAATTTAAATAAATAAAATCCAAATAAAAGAAATAAAAATCATGAACAATATATGAATGGATTTAGAGGTCTCTTATGAGGTTATGATCACGCTTGGACCTGAAAACTTAGGCCCATTAGCCCAAAAACTCAAGTTTGCTCAATTTGAACTTCATGTATTTTCTCAAAATTGCTCAACTTGCACCAATCACAACTCTCTCAATTTTTTTTATGAAGATGATATTGGACTTTTTGGAAACCTCAAGATGTCTCCTACAACTCTCATGTTGGTCATCTTTTCATTTGAAGTTTTTAACTTAATGAAAATTTCTTTGGCAAAAAATATCTTTTTGTTGACTTTTAAAATGATCTGTAATGTTTTGGCCCATATCTCTCAAATGAAGATTTTTTTGTCCTTGATCTTAGGGATACAAAGTTGTAGATAATTGAATTAACCTCAAGATAGGCTTTGGTTGGGGGATTTCTGATGCAGTATGAGAAAGTTATGCTTGGTCAAAGTTCAGTTGACTTCTCCTTAAGAAAACTCTAATTTATTAACTTTGGACTTTTGGTGAATCTTAAGTTTTCTTGATGAATCATGATCGACCCTTGATTAAATGATGAATACGAGTTCAAAATCTTGATTTTGACCAAAAATAATAAATTTTGACTGTAGATTGGTCAATGTTGATTTTTTGTCCAATATAGTTAATTTTCAATCATCTGGCTAATTGGCTGAGCAAACTTGTGCTGCAAGGCTTGAAACTTGTTATGAGGATTCTTTGAAACATATGAGAAACCATGAAACCCACTTGAGGCATTAGTGGTCCTATTTCCTTTGGTAAAAGTAAAACCCTAGTTGTAGGTCAACTGCTTAGGAGGAGGACTTGTCTGATCAATCCTTGAGTATTCATGAGTGTTTGAGACCTTCGTGTTCATGAGGAGGTATCTTGAATTAATTTGTCTTGAAAAAATGGGAGGGAAAATTTTGGGGTACAACAGCTGCGCCTGTTCAATCTTCTTAAACCTGAGGAGTTAGATTGGCATGTCTGCCATTCATGATCTAAAGGTGGAAGAGGATTGAACACTTAAGTGCCCAGAAATTTGCACTCACATGTACACGAAGTAACACTGAGGATTGATTGTACTGCTTGAACAAGCTTAAAGATGCCATTCGGAGAGGTGATCGAGTTTCGTCGGAGATGGACTTATAGATTCCATCCGAAGTAAATGTTGATAGGAGTATCAGAATGAATCTATGCCTGACTGTATCTGAAAAAGTATACTAGAATGAGTCTGTGTTCGATTGTATCTAGCAAACATGCTGGGGAGTGTCAGAGTGAGTATTATGTCTCGATTGTATCTGAACGATGTTCTAGAATGAGTCTACATCTTGATTGTATCTATAAGAGGATTAGAATGAGTCTTCACCCGACTGTATCTAAACAATGTATTGGAACGAGTCTACGTCTGATTGTATCCAGAAGTGGATCAGAATGAGTCTTCGCCCGACTGTATCTGAAAAATACTATAATAAGCCTACGCTCGACTGTATCTAGAAGTGGATCAGAATGAGTCTTCGCTCGATTATATATGAAAAATGTACTAGATTGAGTTTACACTTGATTGTATCTGAAAAAATATGTTGGAATTAGTCTACGCCCGACTGTATCCAGAAGTATCAGAATGAACGTTCGTCTGGTTTTATCTGACTGATGCTTTTCAAAATAAATCTACCCGATTTTATCTGAGGGAAATGCTTTTCAGAATGAATCTCTGAAGGAAATGCTTGTCAGAATTAGTCTCTGGGGGAAATCATTTGGTTATGTAGATAGTCGCCCCGTCCTATTTCAGGAATTGATCTACAACCTGTCTATAAATCGCTGATGATATTCTTTTGCTTGCAAACTTATCCTAAAAACAAAGTTAGCTTCATGATGTAATGCATTTCATAATGATGCTTGCAAAATAAATGAGAATAGTATATGCGTTTCGTATGCATATTTTATGATATTTTGTAAATGATGTATGGACATAAATGTTGCTGAAGCATATGGCAGCTTCGTGTAACAACGTCTAGCTGGGGAAAATAAATCGCTGGCTATTGTTGAGGATGACGAAAGTAATTCTTTAATTTGTTTAGAACGACTTTACTAGAGATTCCCGCTTTCTGTTTGAGGACACTCCGCTGGGGATGTTTGACTTCTGCTTGGGGATAGAAGCATTCTAGGAAGGTCGTTTGTTCGTTGTTCTTTTTATTGAAGGATTCGATTCTTATATACCTTGACTGGGGATGAAAGAGATGAATATTCTTCTAATGCGCTCTTCTGGGGAAAACATTGAATGATATCTGGTTGGAGAAGAAGAAATTTGTCGGGGAATTTGCAGTATTGGAGAAATAAACTACATTGGGGAATTAAATTTTGTAAACTGCATTGAGGAAATAATCACTGTTGGGGATTGGAATTCATAGACCACGCTGAGGAAGTTTCCATTGTATGTTGGAGAAATGATCAAACTTCCTTGTCTGTTAGGGGATCTATTGGGGAAGATGATGTCGAGCTGTCTATCAGGGATATGGAGGTGAACTTGTTGGAAGATGCCCTAATTTCTGTCTGAGGGCTTATTAGACTTGCTAGAGAATATATCTCTGTTGGGGGTGAGCTTGTGAAGATAGCTCTGTAGAGATAGTTCCATGGAGATTTTTCTGTGGGGATTTATGGATAACTTGAACATTATCCCAACTCCTAGAGTCTTTAGTAAATGCTAATCCTGTTTTCATGCATATATTTTATAAACAGTAATCATATTCAAATGCATATGTTCATTCAATGTAATCATTGGACGTTTTTGTAAACAAAACAGAGAAAGTAAAAACAATTTTGAATTTTTAAATATGTTTAATTGCATTGGTTCAGGTGGTTTTATACAAGGAGACAAAAATCCTAGTAAGAGGAAATCATCGTAAAAATTATAAAAGGGGTACAAAGTGATAAACAAAGAAAAATATCTATGTGGAAACGACCCCATCTAGTTTCAACTCTGTTATTTCCCTATGTCTTCAAGTATCTCATCACTTCCTATCGAAAGAAGATGATTGAATTGATCTGTACTGTTTGAACTTGACGCTAGTAATAAAGCTATCTATAAGTAGGTGGGTGATCTAACAGGACATAGTCGTACGCTTTAATCCCTAACTTTTTCCTGGACCACACTTTCAGGTTTTCAATCCATCGGGATATCCTTTTTTGCCCAAGCCGCCTTTTCAGGTTTTCGACTTGCCAGATGTATAATTATATATATATATATATATATATATATATATATATATATATATATATCCCTAATTTTTGCCCGAACCCTTTTGGTTCTTGGGATGCCCTTATTTTTGCCTAGGTCTGTCAACCAAACGGGTCTCTTTTATGCATAGTATTTTTTGACTATGTCCACGTTCACAGGGTGTGGAAAATCTTTACCTTCCATGGTGGTAAGTATCATAACACCGCCAGAAAATATCTTTTTGATCACAAATGACCCTTCGTATGTGGGAGTCCATTTTCCCCTTGGATCACCTTGTTGTAGGATGATGCGCTTTATTACCAAATCACCAGCCTGGTACACCTGATGTTTGAGTTTCTTGTTAAAGGCCTTGATCATGCATTTCTGATACATTTGACCATGACAAACAACCACAAGCCTTTTTTCATCAATCAAATTTATCTGGTCAAGTCGAGTCTGAATCCATTCATCTTCATCTAAACCTGCGTCTTTCATAATCCTTAGGGAAGGAATATGAACTTCAACATGTAAGACAACCTTCATACTGTAGACTAGAGAGAACAGGGTTGCCCCAGGTGATGTACATACTGAAGTGTGATAACCATGCAGAGCAAATGGTAACATCTCATGCCAATCTTTGTATGTCACTGTCATCTTCTGCAATATTTTCTTGATATTCTTGTTGGCGGCTTCCACTGCGCCGTTCATCTTTGGTCGATACGGAGAGGAATTATGATGCTTAATCTTGAACTGCATGCAGAGTTCTATGGTCATAGAATTGTTAATATTCGTACCATTGTCCGTGATGATCCTTTCATGGATGCCATACCGACATACGAGGTTATACTTAATGAACTGAGCCACAACATTCTTGATAACGGAACCAAATGAGGCTGCCTCTACCCACTTCGTGAAGTAATCAATAGTGACAAGGATAAATTGATTTCCATAGGAAGAAATATTCTTAATCTCTTCAATCATATCAATCCCCTACATTGCAAATTTCCAAGGAGCAGTCAAGACATTCAAAGGAACCGAAGGCACAAGTACTTTGTCAGCATAAATCTGCCATTTGTGGCAAGTTCTGGAATGACGATGGTAATCAGTTTCCATGGTAGACCAATAATAACCTGCTCTCAGGATCTTCTTAGCCATTGTATATCCACCGGAGTAAGTACCAAAGACACCTTCGTGCATATCTTCCATAATTTTCTCATCTTCCTTCTTGTCTACACAACGAAGTAAAGTCGAATCGTGGTTGCGCTTGTACAAGATTTTGTTACTAAGAAAGATCTTGGCGGAGAACCTCCTTAGAAATTTCTTATCATTGATATATGCTCCTTCAGGATATTCTTGAGTTTCGAGGTATCTTTTTACTTCGTGGTACCAAGGCTTTTCCTCTACTCCATCAGTATCAACTTCGTAGCAATGCGCCAGTTCGTCTAGTCTCTTAATAATAATTCTAGGAGCTTCATTATCCCATCTGACTTTGAACATAGATGACATGGAAGCTAGTGCATCTGCCAATTGATTCTCTTCTCGTGGAATATGTTCAAAAGTGATTTCTTTGAAGCTCAGAATTAATGTCAACACATGCTCTCGATAAGGAATGATATTTTTATGCTTCGTATCCCATTCTCCCTTAATTTGAATGATCACTAGGGCTGAGTCCCCATATACATTTAACAATTTAATTCTCATATCGACGACAACTTTGATACCCATGATGCATGCTTCATACTCATCCATATTGTTGGTACAATTAAAACACAATCTGGAGGTGAAGGGCGTATGGCAACCCTGAGGAGAGATAATTACATCACCAATTCCATTACCAAGTGCGTTGGAAGCTCCGCCGAAAACCATAGTCCATCGAGATCCTAGCTTGGGTCCTTCATAGGTCAAGGCTCTTCATAATCTGTAACTAGCATAATGTTCTCGTCCGGGAGTTCGAAATTCATAGACTGATAGTCATCTACGGCTTGATGAGCCAAATGATCTGCCAGTACACTTCCTTTTATTTCCTTCTGGGTAGTGTACTGAATTTCGTATTATGTCAAGACCATTTACCATCTTGCTATTCTTCTAGAGAGAGCGGGTTTCTCAAATATGTATTTTATTGGGTCCATATTAGAAATCAACAAAGTAGTATGAGTCAACATATACTGTCTTATTTAGCGAGCAAACCATGCCAAAACACATCAAGTTTTCTTGAGCAGTGAGTAACTTGTTTCACTTTTGGTAAAATTTTTGCTAAGGTAGTATATTGTATGCTCTTTTCGACCAGACTCGTCATGTTACCCCAACACACACACACACACCATTGAGTTCTCTAATATTGGAAAGTACATGATCAAAGGTATTTCTTCAATTGGTGGCATCAGAATTAGAGGTTTATGGAGGTACTCCTTGATTTTTTCGAAGGCTATATGACAATCATTGTTCCACTTCACTACCTGATCTTTCTTCAGTAATTTGAAGATTGGCTCACAAGTAGCGGTCAAATGGGAAATAAATCTGGAAATGTAGTTCAATCATCCCAAGAAACCGCTGACTTCCTTCTCAATATGGGAAGCTGGCATTTCTTAAATTGCTTTAACCTTGGCAAGATCCACTTCAATACCTTTACCACTGATGACGAAACATAGGTGTTTACAGGATCTTACCCCAAAGGTACACTTGTTTGGATTCAACCTCAACTTGTACTTCTTCAGTCTCTCAAACAGCTTGTGCAGGTGGTCGGGATGTTCTTCTTCAGTCTGAGACCTGGATATCATGTCATTGTTGCGACTGATTTTTAAATCAGAGTCGCCACTATTAGTTTTTATCCTAGGGAAAGGAATCTAACAGAAAACCCTAATTCGCGGACAGAGATTCTAGGTTTCAGACTCTTATTAGACGAAAGGAAGGTGTTAGGCACATCTCATCTACCTTATTCACAAGGATATTAGGTTTTAGGTTTAAGTTCGGGTAGAAGAGGGTTTTAAATTTTAATTAGGAGGAAGGGTTTAATTTTTTGATAAGGGAACTCGCTACGATTTCTGATCGTATGCCTACGTATCCTCTTATGAGGAATTAGAGTCCCAATTCGTAGTTCGTATGGGGTTGGTGTTTTCTAGGGGTTTACAAACATATTTTGAATCACCTCGCACTTTGGTCGGGAGTGGTGATGGCGAAGATTTTGACTAAATGCACAGCAAGTCAAAACCTGTTTGAAACTCTTTTGCAAAAATAATTGTCTAGATTAATTTATTGCGAAAAAAAATAGTTTGACGATTTGTTTGTGTTTTTTAATCGTATTAATTGCAAAGATCTTGATTAATGCATGATTAGAAAATATTTTAATGAAAATAATATATAAAATAATATATGCAATTTTGATATAAAACTGATTTATTTGTTAGTATATAAATAATAATAATTAATTATGAAGAGAGATAAGTAATAATAATAATAATATAATAATAATAATAATAAAATAATATTAAAAAATGATAATTATATTGAAAAATAAATAATAATAATATAAAATAAATAAAAGAAATAAAATAATAAATCAATTAAGTTAAACCAAGGGGGGGTGCGCTTCCTAGTTGTCCAGTAAAACATGGTGTGTTGTAATTAGATTCGGTTAGGCCCAAATGTGCTGGCACAGACAGGGGGTGCATTTGCTTTGATGGCTTAGTAATTAGGCAGAAGGGGGGTGCAAAAACAATTGGGCCTAAGCCCAGGATGCTTAAGGGAATCCAAATTGATCTAATGTGGTAGGGTATATGGTGTTTATCATGCTGACTTGGCCTTTGGCCGTCTGATGATGATCAAAAGGATGATTATGAAGGTGCACGCCCGTTATTATATGCGAGTGCGTATTGGATTTAAAACAGAATATCATTTATGCTTTTTTTCATTTTTTGTACGATTCTTTTTCAATGCTTCACTACACCGATTCCTCTCTCCCTCGTTGCAACCCCCTTTCTCTTCCTTACAAACCCTAGTATATTTCCCAATAGCGCCGTAACCACAAACCCCAACCCCAACAATCAAAGAAAAAACGAAGAGCTAAGTATTAATTTACCACTCTCACGATTGCTGTTCTTCAACTTCGAATGTCCGGTTCACCGATTCTTCTTCTTTTTGGCAGGCGACGGTGGAATGAGGATGGTGACGGTGGCTAGCGGCGGAGGATAGCGGTGGCTCACGGTTAACAAGGGAGGCCGATAAGGGTTTCGGAAATTGAAACCCCAATCGGCGTGTCGTTCTTCTTCTTTTCCCGGTTTATGTTCTTCTCCCTGTAACCTTTTATTCCTTTTTTTCTTTCTGTAAACCAAAAAAAAACCCTTTCTATATATTTTCTTTTTATGTATTTATAGGTTTAGGGTTAGAAGTTTGTTACAGTTCGTTAGCCTTAGATTTAGGGATTAGGAATTAATTGATTCTGTAAATTTGTATTTGATTTAGTAAGATTCGATTTGCTGTAATTTTTACTGTATGATTCGTTCTGGGCTGGACTGATGAAGGTTTGTTTTATATTATTTTCTAGATTTGATACGTTTAACAAATTATGTTTTAGATTTATTTTTTTAGTTTAATTTGAATAGTGGATGTTTTCTGCGATAAACATGCGCTACTTGGCTTAAATTGGAATAGTAAGTGTTTTAGCACATTGGGCAAGCATTGTTATTGTTAAATTGGGCCTACGCTTCTAATTTAGGTTACTTAGCCCAACAGCACCTAATTATATTATTACAGTAAAAAACAATTTCTTAAACCAAGCCCAATTTTTTATAACTACGATTAGCAACATGTTTTTTTTTACTAATAAAAATGCAATAAACAAATAACAACAATGAAACTATCTTCTATATATATCAAAATAATAAACAACAATCTTTAACAAATCAAAACAAGTCTATCTGTAACATGTTACGTTTTTTTCATAAAAACATATTATTTATAAAAAATAACAACAATTTTATTTTCTTTGATAATAAGACTTCTTCTTCCAAAAATGTCAGATGGGCCAACTTAATGGGCCCATTCATTAAATTTTTTCTTTTAACAAAACAATCCCTTTTCATTTCTCCAGAAATATAGTTGTAAATTAATAACTTGTGAAAATAATAATTTTTCTTTTAAGGAAAAACGATACTACAAATACCAAATGGGTTGGAAACAGTCTTAATGGCCCTATAATTTGTAACTACACCTCTTATTCACTGTTTACCACCAAAATGGAAATGGCCATGGATATATTTAATTTCTACCCCTATTTTACCAATAAACCATTTAATAATTAATAACTTAACAGTTTTCCTAAAATAATTTCCCATTTTCGAATCGCATGGGCCATTGGCCAACATGCTATGCAAATGGGTTCACGGATACACGAGTCTTTCTGATTTTAGAAAGCCCCTCTCTCCTGAATTTAAGGTACACCCCCTTAGTCGGATAAAGACGGACCATCAGATACTTCTGTACCGTCTTTAGTTGAATATTTCTTCAATTTTAATCTCGAAAAATAAAATCATCGAGGTAGGACAAATTTGGGGTACGACAGCTGCCCCTATTCAATTATCTTCCAGCCGAATAGCGTGAGGAAACTCGAGTCTTGTGCATTTTGATTGGAAGTTTATTGAATACTAGAAGTATCCCAAAATTTGTCCTACAAACATAAGGTTACGTTGATATAGTGTACCCTTAAGAGTCTCAAGGAAGTAGGCAAAGCTGATGATGTATCGCTTACCAGGGTTTGATAACGAGGCATATGGTTTTAAGAGCGTAATTTTGTATGTCTTGGTTTGGTTTTGATCATTCACCCATTTGGAGGATGAACACAACAATGATTGATGACGCATGGCTGCTTGAAGACTGAGGCCATGGATTATGTTTGTGAATCGCTGCATGACGTCTGAGGCGATGTGCTAGATTTTTGTATTTTTGGGCATCACTGCATGAAGTCTGAGGCGATGGGCTAGAGTTTTGCATTTTTGGGCATCGTTGCATGAAGTCTAAGGCGATGGTTTGTGTTACAGAGTAAAGAAATATACATTGTTGCATGAAGTCTGGGGAAATGAGTTTGGTTCGTAAATCGCTGCGTGAAGTCTGATGCGATAGGCTGGATTTTATGGAATAAAGAAATACATTACTGCATGAAGACTAAGGCAATGGGTTAGGTTCGAAAATCACTGTGTGAAGTCTGAAGTGATAAGCTAAATTTTGTTTCGAACATCGCTGCATGAAGTATGAGGCGATGGTCTGGAGTTTGGAACACATTGTTGTATGAAGTCTGAGGCAATGGGTTAGGTTCACAAATCGCTGCATGAAGTCTGAGGCCATAAGCTAGGTTTTGTTTTCGAGCATCGCTGCATGAAGTCTGAGGCAATGATCTGGGTCGCAGAATGAAGAAACACATTGCTGCATGAAGTCTGAGGCAATGGGCTTGGCTCGCGAATCGCTTTGTGAAGTCTGAGACGATAGGCTGGGTTTTGAGAATACGTTGCGTCTTAGAGTCAATGTAGTGAGTTTTGCGAATACATTGTAGCTTAGAGGCAACATACTGACTTTTGAGAATACATTGCGGCTTAGAGGCAATGTAATGAGTTTTGCAGATACATTGCGGCTTAGAGGCAATTGTAATGGGTCGTGAGAATACAGTGCAGATTAGAGGCAATGTGCTGGGCTTGTACGGAACTCATCACTGCGGGAAGACTTAGGTGATGGGCTGAATGTGTCACGGCATGAAGACTGAGGTGACGGGTTGAATCGTATGAGAAGTATTTCGTTGGTTGACCCTTAGATAGTTGAATTGAGGGTGAGATTATTTGTCTATTTTCTATGTGATACATGTGTATGCATGCGTATTGAATGTTGTATGTATGCGAAATGTATGATGTTTGATGTGTGGAACCCTGAATGTATCCATATTGAATGTTGAAATGTATAGGGTATGTATGCTTTAGATATGCAAAATGTATGTGTGAAATGTGTTTAAGATGCGTATATGCCTTGAAATGTTATGAAGACTATTTCTGACATTCTCTCCTTAATACCTTTGGCTTAGAGTTGCCAATTCTTGGAATTGTATATTGTGTCGTCGGAGCTTTGTTAAATTCGATTTGAATGCGATGAAAAAATGTTAACAAAATTTTGAACATAGATTTTGTATTGTGGGCTCAGGCGTAGACGTAGACGTAGACGTAGATGTAGGTAATGGCATATGCATAGATTTGTATGTTGTAAGCGCAGGTGTAAGCGTGGACATGTGTATAGACTTTGCATAGTGCAAGCATAGGCGCGAACGTATGTGCAGACGTAGTCTTTTTGCATCGTGAGCATAGACATAGCCGTAGACATGTGTATAGACTTTTGTGCTGCACGACGTAGGAGTAGCCATGTGCGTGGAAGTAGACGCGGATTTTCTTTCAATGTTTTTCTAACCCAAAACGCCTTTTTGATGTTTTGTCAAATGCTTTTATTTTGTTAATCCCCCGAAAAGATTTCAAGACAATATTCACAAGTAATGATTGTAGTATTTTGTAAACAAGACTGAGAAAAGAAAAAACGCAATTTGAAAAATTCAAAGAAAGCAAGTGTTTTATTAATATGCCTTTGAATAGGCGAGAGTACAAGATGAAATTCTTAGAAAGAGGTAATTACAGAAATTTTGAAGCTGTAAATGGCAATGAAAAATGATAATTGCTATTGCTGTTTGTAACACCCCAATTCCACCCCTCGTACTTAATAATAAAATCAGAGTTTCAAAATTTCATCCAAACATAAATTAAGGTATCACATATTCGTGTTTCCATCATTTTGCATTATAATGCACATCACAAAAATCAAAAGTCGGATATATCGATCATATCATAATTCATCATATAAACATATGACTATTCACAGCACAACGGATGTGTTCACAAAATGTACATATCATCATGTTATCATCAATACATAAAGTTATAACATCATAAGATAGTATACTTAAACTATCCTATCCAAAATAATAACATCGCCCAAAACCCGAGTGTTACTACTATCAGTGCAGAGCGACTCAAAATAAAGAGACTCGAGCTAATCCTCATCATCCTCGTGGATCACCTGCACGTTACCAATATAAAGGCAACGACGAAACAAGTAAAGGGTGAGATACTCCAAAACATATAATTAAAGGCATGATAAAATATATAAATAGTTTTAGAATCATAAATGATATAGGTTAATAAGAATATGTCAACAAATATCAAATCTCACATACTTTAAAATCACCATTTAGTGTATAAGATCAATACTTTAATATCATCACATAATCACCATAATCATGTCAAAACAAGACATAAACTCCATCGTCATAAACTCATATCGTCGCTTTACCGTCATGTTATATCCATCGCATAATTTTCATGAAATTATCACATCATAATCACTTTATGTTCAACACAAAAATCATCACAAAAAAAAGTATCATATAACATCGCAATTCATTATAAGCCATCAAATAAAACTCAACGCCAAAAGACTAAAAAATAAACATAACCGACTCCATGAGACATGACTATGTTATGCATGTGGTACCCATCGCTTTGTCCATAACTAGGAACATTCAGCATAAAAGTCCATCGTCGCTTTGGCATAAAAGCCCTCGTCGCTTGGCATAAAATCCCTCGTCACCAATGCAATGTATGTGACTCGAAGACACGACATCACAAACACGACACAACAAAAACATCATCACCGCACATCAAAATTGGCATAAAGCCCATGTCACCATATTTATCCCCATCAAGATAAACATATTGTCGCATCGCATATCATCAAGTATTCATTATAAATAAACCGTCGCAAACATCATGTTCAATCACACCACATCATCATCAAATAATTCACTAAATTCCAAACACGTAAAAATAGTCAAACATCAATAATCTTCGCGAAAGTCATTCATAATAATCGGCATCAATTATAATCGTTAACTTCGCAATCGGATTGTCCATATGCGACTTAAACCGACTAAAACGTAACTCGTTTCAAATTAACCGTAAATTGACTTATTTCGGGTCGCTTCGTAAAAACTCTAAATCTCGAAAAACTAACCTCACCATGATGTTCTACACGTCAAAATTAGCTAGCACGTCAATTTTCATTAAATTCAGAGCAACTTGCTCCGTCGCTGAAATTGCCGAAATCGGGAAATCGAAACATAATCGAGTTTCAAATTAAATCGAATAACTTATGTCATATTTGTATTTAATTAATATAATTATTTAATATAAGAGTTATGAAAATGAAAATGAAAATAGAAACTAAAATTATGCAAATATGTGATAATACTGAAAGAGTAACTGAGTAGGCAAAAATGGAATTCTCTTCCTCTAATTATATGGGACGGTCGTCCCAAAAAATTGAAGAAGCCCTTGGAGCAGGCCGTCTCCAATCTTCCCTAAGTGCTTCATGCACTTTTCAACTTTTCTTTTTTTTTTTGTTTTTTTTTTAAATTCCAAAATTTCTAAAGAACCTGCATAATTATGTTTTGCAAAAACTGACAGTTATATATTCTACTTAATATTAATTCTATTTCTTTTCTAATTTAACTCTATATTAACTAACTTAATAACAATCTAACAAAAACAATAACACCTAAATCAATTCCTTAATTTATTCTAACAATCACCCAACAACTCATAAACCCTAAAAATTAATTTTATCCCAAATCAAAAATATACCAAATCAAACCTTACTATAAGCATTAGAAAATCAAACCCCTTATCTTAGATGTTTGAAATTATTCTTGATGTCCCAATCACCCAAAACCCAAGCTTTGTTCTTGCTCCTCTTCTTCTCTTCTAAGACTCTCTTGTTCTCTCTATGTGTTTTAGTGTGTTATGACAAAACAAGGTGTGTTTGGTTTGTTTAGAACAAGACACTAGCAAGCAAAAATACTAAAAAACCCTTGGTCTTACTACTAGTTATAACACTAATAATACTAAATAATATTATTAACCCAAATAATTAAAATAACTCCGAATAATTAAATATCGGTCCGAATAATATTTTACCGAACCGAACAGAATAAATACCGGACCGAATAAAATAATTACCGATCCCTCAAAACAAATATCGGACCGAATAAAATAATTACTGGTCCCTCAAAACAAATACCGGACCAAATAAAATAATTACCGATCCGAATAAAATAATTACCGGTCCGAATAAAATGTCGCCGAATATATTAACAGATATAACTGTTAATATAAATATTCTCGTCGCAAAAATAAACGTCAAACGGTAACTCGAAAATATTAATATAATATAATATTAAATAAAACGGGGCGTTACAACTCTCCCCCACTTATAAAAGTTCCGTCCTCGAAATTACCTGACTCGAAAAGCTCGGGATAGGAATCCCGCATCTTGCTTTCCAACTCCCACGTTACGCTTTCACCAGCTGCTCCTATCCAAACAACTTTTACCAAGGAAATCTCTTTGCCACGAAGAGACTTTATCTCACGATCTTCGATCCTTAACGGCATCGTCTCCACCGTAAGATTGTCTCGCAGTTGAATATCATCCATCTCAATCACATGTGAAGGATCCGGAACATACTTCCGAAGTTGCGACACATGGAACACATCATGCAAGTTCAAAAGATTTGGCGGTAACGCCACTCTATAAGCCACTTTTCCCACTTTTCTAGTAATTTGGTAAGGACCAATAAAGTGAGGAGTTAGCTTCTTCGATTTCAATGCTCGCCCAACGCCGGTTGTAGGAGTAACTCGCAAAAATACATGATCACCATCTTGAAATTCCAAGTCTTTTCTCCTTTTATCATGATAACTCTTTTGTCGACTTTGATAAATTATCATCTTTTCTCTAATCATCTTCACTGTCTCAGTAGTATCTCTAACCAATTCTGGTCCAAGCACCACACTTTCACCCGACTCATGCCAACACAAAGGAGTTCTACACCTCCGACCATACAAAGCCTCGAACGGTGCCATTCCAATACTAGCATGAAAACTATTGTTATAAGTAAACTCAATCAAAGGAAGATATGTATCCCATGAACCACCATGTTCAAGAATACAATCTCGTAACAAGTCTTCCAACGATTGAATCGTCCTTTCCGTCTGACCATCAGTTTGAGGATGATAAGCCGAACTCAACCTCAACTTTGAACCCAAAGGCTCTTGCAAGCTTTTCCAAAATTCAGAAGTAAACCTCGGATCTCTATCCGAAACAATACACAAAGGAATACCATGTAATCTCACAATCACATGCGTATAAATTTCCTCCAACTTCGATACGGGATAAGTGATGATAATAGGAATAAAGTGAGTCGACTTCGTAAGCCTATCAACAATCACCCAAATTGCATCGTGTCCTCTTGGTGTATTCGGTAACCCCGTTACGAAATCCATAGAAATGCTATCCCATTTCCATTCTGGAATCTCTAACGGTTGCATCAACCCTGCAGGTTTCTGATGCTACACTTTAGACTTCTGACAAGTCAAACAAGCATAAACAAACTGAGCTACCTTTCGTTTCATGCCCGACCACCAAAATAGTTTCTTTAAATCTTGATACATTTTGGTTGCTCCGGGATGAATACTCAAATTGCTTCTATGACTTCCTTCCAAGATCATTCTCTTCAAATCCACATCATCGGGAATACAAATCCTATCTCGGAACCTCAATACACCCTGAGCATCTAACTTGAAATCTTCATTTTCAGTTTGTCCAATACCAACCAACAAATCAACAAGTTTCACATCAAGCTTCTGAGCTTCTCTAACACTATCAAGGAAATCATTATTGATCTTTAACATTCCCAAGACAACACTCTTCGGCGTCACTTCTATCACAAGACTCATATCTCTAAATTGCTCAATCATTTCCAACTCTTTCACCATCAAAAGTGACATATGCAAAGTCTTTCGACTTAAAGCATCGACCACCACATTAGCTTTACCAGGATGGTAATTCAATCCAAAATCATAATCTTTCAACAATTCAAGCCACCGCCTTTGCCTCATATTAAGCTCTTTCTAATCGAACAAGTACTTCAAACTTTTATGGTCACTAAATACTTCAAATCTAGAACCATAAAGATAATTGTAACACCCCAATTCTACCCCAAGCAATTATGCAATTAAATCAGAGTTATAAAATTTCAATCATACAAATGAATCGAGACGTCACAAATTCTTCTAACAAATTCATTGCATTCGTCATGGATATATAACACTTTTTCAAAACATCGGATGAACTATCAACATAACATCTTTCATTAGATAATTATTCAATAACTACGCAACGAAATTCTCAATGACATCTTTAAAACGACAAAACATCAACTTCGAAACATCTCATATTCAATAATAATCAATTTAAAGTTCAACAACTAAAAACCAGTAATTAAAAATCAGCAAGCGTTCATCCCCCCGAGTGTTACATATCAGAGCAATGACACCGACTCAAACTATTGAAGGTATACAACCTTCACTCTCGATTACCTGCACGCTACCAACATAAGGACAACATTCAAACAGAAGGGGTGAGATATCTAACAATATAATAAAGTGCATGATAATTAATATATTAAATTAGATCCACAAAATCACCACTTCTCATCTCATAATTAACAATATTACAACATATATACACATTCATTCAACATCAAGATACACTTCATCGTTCACTCACATAATGCGATTCAAAACTATGCAAATGCATGTGGTACCATTGGAGCAGAACTCCCATCTCAAAAATCTGCCAATTAATAGAGGCATCAACAAGGCATAGCTTTCATCTCAAAATTTGCCAATCCAGGCCATCTCAACGAGCATAAGCTCCATCTCAAAAATGCAATGTATGCGACTCAGCATGAATGTAATATCAACAATCAATTAAAAACATCTCAATCATTTCAAAACAACAACATATCATAAACATCTCAAAATAACAACATCTCATAAACATCTCAAAATAACAACATCTCACAAACATCTTAAAATAACAACATCTCATAAACATCTCAAAATAACAACATCTCATAAACATCTCAAAATAACAACATCTCATTAACATCTCAAAATAACAACATCTCATAAACATCTCAAAACATCTCAACTTCTCATCATCAACACCTCATATCTTCAAAATAATTTATTAAACGTCTTTTATTCATCAAAAGTTATTTAATCATCATAAATTATCAAACACAACTTTAATAACAACATCTCGCTAATGACTCAACTGTATATTACTACTACAGTTATCCATATTGTTATTCTGCAGTTTTACATCTTTACTGCCACTAATCCTACTGTCATACTTCTAACAACAGCCTCTAAACATCTACTATTCATCATTCTGTCCAAAAATCAGTACAACGATCATTTACGGGGATTAATTCTAAATCCTGAGTTAGTTACTAGGGCTACACCTCTTATTCATCATTTTAATCATCTAAAATAATATTCATCGCGTTAGCTATCCAACGCTTCGAACGACATCTCAAACAACATCTTAAAACTCAAGTTACAGCAACTAAAAGCCAATTCTGTCAAAAACCAAACATTATGTATCGACACAAAACCCTATGGATCGACTCATCCTGCTTCATCTGTACACTATGAGTAGACACATCCCCTTTATGGATCGACTCATCCTGGCTTTAAATCACAGCATGTATCGACACATGCACCTCACCGGTCGACTCATTCTGAGTCTCACACACTCATGTATCGACGCAAGCCCTTCTTGTATCAACTCATCCTGAGTCTATCACTGCTTATGTATCGACTCATCCAGCTTGAGGTCGACACATCCTGTTATATTCTGCATAAATTCTGTGTTTTCCTCTGTATTCTCACTACGGAAATTACATTATAGTCCTACAACCTTAATATAAACATGATATTTCATCTCCTAACATTATCCTCTATTACCACATCGATCAAACGATATAATAACATCATTATTCATCAGAAATTCATCAATCTTCTTCATACATCATTCATAATACATCCAATTCAATAACAAAACAACAATCCTCTAACCCCACATATCAAACATCATGGACCCAATTATAAAGTCAGAACCCCACCCTTACCTTGGATTGAAGGTTGCTCTACAAATTGCTGGTTGAATCTTTGTTCTTGTCGTCTTCCACTTTTTCCAGCAGCTTCACGTTCTTCACAATCCTTATTTTTCCTTCTACTGTTCTTTCTTCTATTCCTTCTCACAAATAATAATATAACCCTATTATTATATTACTCTTATTTCTTGATGGGCTTAAAGCCTACACCCTCTTAATACTTCCACTCTCTCAAAATAAGCCCACATTAATAATATTAACTTCTAATATTATTTCACCACATAATAATATAATACCTCTAATATATTATTTCTCCACTTAATAAAATAGATCCAATTAATTATAACACATCTTCATAAAATATTCCAAAAATAATTTAATTAAATAATTAATTAAATTACGGGCGTTACAACTCTCCCCCACTTAGAATATTTTCGTCCTTGAAAATTTACCTCAATCAAACAATTCAGGATAGGAGTCTCGCATCTTGCTCTCCAACTCCCAAGTCATGATTTCTCCTGCAGCTCCTAACCAAACCACTTTAACCAAAGCAATCTCTTTTCCCCTCAGAATCTTCATTTCACGATCCGCGATCTGTACAGGCATCGTCTCCACCGTAAGATTATCCCGTACTTGCACATCATCCATATGAATCACATGAGATGGATTTGAAATATACTTCCGAAGTTGCAACACATGAAACACATCATACAGATTCGAAAGATTAGGAGGTAAAACCACTCTATAAGCCACATTCCCCACTCTCTCCAAAATCTGATACGGTCCAATAAAACGAGAAGTGAGCTTCTTAGACTTCAATGCTCGCCCAACACCAGTCATAGGTGTAACTCTCAAATCAACTTCATCTTTCCTTCGCTTGTCATGATAACTCTTCTGTCTACTTTGTGAAGCTTTCATCTTTTCTCGAATCAACTTCACCTTCTTAGTAGTCTCACGAACAAGTTCAGGTCCAAGTACTACACTTTCTCCAGATTCATGCCAACATAACAGAGTTCTACATCTTCGACCATACAAAGCCTCAAAAGGTGCCATCCCAATACTAGAATGGTAACTGTTATTATAAGTGAACTCTATCAACCGAAGATAAGTATCCCACGAACCTCCCTGCTCAAGAACACATGCCCTCAACAAGTCTTCCAACGATTGAATCGTCTGTTCAGTCTGACCATCTGTCTGAGGATGATACGCTAAACTCAACCTCAACTTAGAACCCAACGCTTCTTGCAAACTCTTCCAAAAATCAGAAGTAAATCTTGGATCTCTATCTAACACAATGCACAAAGGAACACCGTGCAGCTTCACAATAACACTAATATAAATCTCAGCCAACTTCGGCACTGGAAAACTGATGTTAATAGGAATAAAATGAGCTGACTTCGTAAGCCTATCAACAATCACCCAAATCGAATCATGTCCTCTTAAAGTATTAGGCAATCTTGTCACAAAGTCCATTGAAATGCTATCCCATTTCCATTATGGAACTTCTAACGATTGCATCAATCCTGCAGGCTTCTGATGTTCAACTTTCGACTTCTGACAAGTCAAACATGCATACACAAACTGAGCCACATCACTCTTCATCCCAGGCCACCAAAACAAACCTTTCAAATCTTGATACATCTTTGTAGCTCCTGGATGAATACTCAACTTACTTCTATGACTCTCTTCAAGTATCACTTTCTTCATCTCAGCATCATCAGGAATACAAATCCGGTTACGAAACCTCAACACACCTTGCTCATCTAGCTTAAAATCACTATTTTCAGATTGGTCAATCCCAACCATCAAATCTACCAGTTTCACATCCAACTTTTGAGCTTCTCTGATACTGTCTAGAAATTCATTATTAATCTTCAACATACCCAACATAACACTCTGCAGAGTAACCTCGCAAACTAAGCTCATATCTCTGAACTGCTCGATCAATTCCAACTCTTTAATCATCATTGCCGACATATGCAAGGTCTTTCAACTCAACGCATCAGCTACCACATTCTCTTTTCCTGGATGATAATTCAAACCGAAATCATAATCCTTTAACAATTCTAACCATCTTCGTTGCCTGATATTCAACTCCTTCTGATCAAACAGATACTTCAAGCTCTTATGGTCACTAAACACTTCAAATCTAGAACCATAAAGATAATGCCTCCAAATCTTCAACACAAAAACGACTGCAGCAAGCTCTAAATCATGCGTAGGATAGTTCTTCTCATGAGTCCTTAACTGCCTCGACGCATAAGCAACTACCTTACCATTCTGCATAAGCACACCTCCTAAACCCTTCTTAGAAGCATCATAATACACCACAAAAGGCTCTCCTGGATTAGGCAACGTCAAAATCGCAGTCAACGTCAACCTCTTCTTCAATTTTGCAAAACTCTCTTCGCACTGAACATCCCACACAAACACTCTACCTTTACAAGTCAACTTAGTCAATGGAAGTGACAACTTAGAAAACCCTTCAATAAACCTTCTATAATAACCAACTAATCCCAAGAAGCTTCTAATCTCAGTAGCTAACTTTGGAGTTTCCCATTGCAACATAGCATCAACCTTCGATGGATCTATATCAATGCCACTACCTGAAATCACATGACCAAGAAAACTAACCTCTTTTAACCAGAATTCACACTTGGACAGCTTTTCATACAACTTATTCTCTTTCAAAATTTGCAATACTACTCTTAAGTGTTCAGCATGTTCTTCTTCTGGCTTAGAGTAAATCAAAATATCATCAATGAACACCACTACGAACCGATCCAAATAAGTATGAAAGATACGATTCATATATTCCATGAATACTCCCGGCGCATTAGTAACACCGAAAGGCATCACCAAATACTCGTAATGTCCATAATGCATTCTGAAAGCCGTCTTCTGAATATCTACATCCTTCACTTTAATCTGATGGTAACCTAACCTCAAATCAATCTTACTAAACACACAGGCATCCCCAAATTGGTCCATCAAGTCATCTATTCTTGGAAGCGGATACTTGTTCTTAATCGTCACCTTGTTCAACTGCCTATAATCAACACAAAGCCTAATACTTCCATCTTTCTTCTTCACTAACAATGCTGGAGCTCCCCACGGTGATACACTTGGTCTTACAAACTTCTTTTCAAGTAACTCTTCCAATTGCTTCTTCAATTCTGACAACTCGGACGCAGACATCATGTATGGTGCCATAGACACAGGTCTGGTACCAGGTACAAGATCAATTGCAAATTCAACTCCCCTCTCTGGCAGTACATGTGGAATCTCGTCTGGGAAAACTTCAGGAAATTCACACACCACCTGCAATTCCTCAATTATAGCTTGAGTCTCTACAGATAGCGGCGCCATCAACGAGAACATCTGTACTTCCTCTTGCATCAACTTTCTCAACTGTCTGGCAGACAATAAACTATCTTCTTCTGCTTCAGGAGTAGAAAACTTCACCGACTTGTCATAACAGTTAATATGAACACATTTATGCTCTAACCAGTTCATATCCAGAATTACATCCAAACCTCTTAACAGTAAACAAACCAAATCAACAACGAAGTCTCTGTCGAAGATCGATCAGGGAAACTTCAAACACACAGAAGAAGTAGTCACTAACCCCTTGGCTGGAGTATTGACGATCATTTCTCCATTCAAAGAAGACAACACAAGACCCAATCTCTCAACACAATCAGCAACAATAAAACAATGCGTAGCACCAGTATCAATAATAGTGATTAAAGGAGTACTATTAATGAAACATGTACCTCTAATAAGTCCGTCCTAAGCAACTGTCTGATCCTCAACCAAAGCAAAAATTTTACCACTTGACTGAGCCCTCTTTCGTTTCAGACACTGACTACCAATGTGCCCTTCTTCTCTACAGTTGAAACAAATCACATTCTTGTGCTCACACTCAGATACAACATGTCCGTTCTTTCCACAACGGAAACACCTCTTCACTTCAGTAGTGCACACATTACTCTTGTGTCCAGGTTTCCCACACTTAAAATAAATCACACTAGCAGGAGCATCTTCCCCACTAGTCCTCTGACCATGAGCAACTCTCTGCTTACCCTTACCAGCTGGGCCATCATAAGGTTTACCACAATTATGCGGATGCTTACCCCTCTTCTCACTAATATTCTTGTAATGAGCATTATTGTCCTCCTCATAAATCCTGCAGCTATCAACCAAATCAACAAAGATACGTATTTTCTGGTATCCAACTGCTTTCTTAATCTCCTAGCGCAACCCGTTCTCAAACTTAATACACTTCGAAAACTCAGCATTTTCCTCAGCGTAATGCGGATAAAACTTGGCCAACTCAGCAAACTTGGCAGTATACTCAACAATTGACAGCTTTCCTTGCTTTAACTCAAGGAACTCAATTTCCTTCTTACCACGAACATCTTCAGGAAAGTACTTTCTCAGAAATTCCCTACGGAACACAGCCCAAGTGACATTCCCACCTGCAGCTTCTAACTTCTGACAAGTCTCTAGCCACTAGTCATCAGCCTCGACTGCTAGCATATGAGTCCCATAACGAACCTTCTACGCTGGAGTGCAATCCATCACACGAAAGATTCTCTCTATCTCTTTCAACCATTCCAAAGCTCCGTTAGGGTCATACTTTCCCTTGAACGTAGGTGGATTCTCTCTCTGGAAAGTCGCCAAGCTACGAGATCCAACATTCCCGTCAACATTCGGCTGATTTTCCATCACATAAGCCATTGCTTCTAAAGCAGCAGCAAGTGCATCATCATTCCTTCCAGCCATCTCAACTTCTCACTACAACATAAACAATGATTAGAACTCAAATAACAATACTCAATTGTTAGACAACTACGACTCGATGACAAGGTCGGACCAACCTTTTGCTCTGATACCAACTTTGTAACACCTCAATTCTACCCCAAGCAATTATGCAATTAAATCAGAGTTATAAAATTTCAATCATACAAATGAATCAGAACGTCACAAATTCTTCTAACAAATTCATTGCATTCGTCATGGATATATAACACTTTTTCAAAACATCGGATGAACTATCAACATAACATCTTTCATTAGATAATTATTCAACAACTACGCAGCGGAATTCTCAATGACATCTTTAAAACGACAAAACATCAACTTTGAAACATCTCATATTCAATAATAATCAATTTAAAATTCAACAACTAAAAACCAGCAATAAAAAATCAGCAAGCATTCATCCCCTCGAGTGTTACATATCAGAGTAATGACACCGACTCGAACTATTGAAGGTATACAACCTTCACTCTCGATTACCTGCACGTTACCAACATAAGGGCAACATTGAAACATAAGGGGTGAGATATCTAACAATATAATAAAGTGCATGATAATTAATATATTAAATTAGATCCACAAAATCACCACTTCTCATCTCATAATCAACAATATTACAACATATATACACATTCATTCAACATCAAGATACACTTCATCATTCACTCACATAATGCGACTCAAAACTATGCAAATGCATGTGGTACCATTGGAGCAGAACTCCCATCTCAAAAATCTGCCAATTAATAGAGGCATCAACAAGGCATAACCTTCATCTCAAAATTTGTCAATCCATGCCATCTCAACGAGCATAAGCTCCATCTCAAAAATGCAATGTATGCGACTCAGCATGAATGTAATATCAACACTCAATTAACAACATCTCAATCATTTCAAAACAACAACATCTCATAAACATCTCAAAATAACAACATCTCATAAACATCTCAAAATAACAACATCTCATAAACATCTCAAAATAACAACATCTCATAAACATCTCAAAATAACAACATCTCATAAACATCATAAAATAACAACATCTCATAAACATCTCAAAACGTCTCAACTTCTCGTCATCAACACCTCATATCGTCAAAATAATTTATTAAACGTCTTTTATTCATCAAATGCTATTTAATCATCATAAATTATCAAACACAACTTTAATAACAACATCTCGCTAATGACTCAGCTATATATTACTACTACAGTTATCCATACTGTTATTCTGCAGTTTTATATCTTTACTGCCACTAATCCTACTGTCATACTTCTAACAACATCCTCTAAACATCTACTATTCATCATTCTATCCAAAAATCAGTACAACGATCATTTACGGGGAATAATTCTAAATCCTGAGTTAGTTACTAGGGCTACACCTCTTATTCATCATTTTAATCATCTAGAATAATATTCATCGCGTTAGCTATCCAACGCTTTGAACGACATCTCAAACAACATCTTAAAACTCAAGTTACAGCAACTAAAAGCCAATTCTGTCAAAAACCAGACATTATGTATCGACACAAAACCCTATGGATCGACTCATCCTGCTTCATCTGTACACTATGAGTCGACACATCCTCTTTATGGATCGACTCATCCTGGATTTAAATAATAGCATGTATCGACACATGCACCTCACCGGTCGACTCATCCTGAGTCTCACACACTCATGTATCGACGCAAGCCCTTCTTGTATCGACTCATCCCGAGTCTATCACTGCTTATGTATCGACTCATCCAGCTTGAGGTCGACACATCCTGTTATATTCTACATAAATTCCGTGTTTTCCTCTGTATTCTCACTATGGGAATTACATTACAGTCCTACAACCTTAATATAAACATGATATTTCATCTCCTAACATTATCCTCTATTACCACATCGATCAAACGATATAATAACATCATTATTCATCAGGAATTCATCAATCTTCATCATACATCATTCATAATACATCCAATCCAAGAACAAAACAACAATACTCTAACCCCACATATCAAACATCATGGACCCAATTATAAAGTCAGAACCCCACCCTTACCTTAGATTGAAGGTTGCTCTACAAATTCCGGGTTGAATCTTTGTTCTTGCCGTCTTCCACTTTTTCCAGCAGCTTCACGTTCTTCACAATCCTTATTTTTCCTTCTACTGTTCTTTCTTCTATTCCTTCTCACAAATAATAATATAACCCTATTATTATATTACTCTTATTTATTGACGGGCTTAAAGCCTACACCCCCTTAATGCTTCCACTCTCTCAAAATAAGCCCATATTAATAATATTAACTTCTAATATTATTTCACCACATAAATATAATACCTCTAATATATTATTTCTCCACTTAATAAAATAGATCTAATTAATTATAACACATCTTCACAAAATATTCCAAAAATAATTTAATTAAATAATTAATTAAATTACGGGCGTTACAATAATGCCTCCAAATCTTAAGTACAAAAACAACTGCCGCAAGCTCCAAATTGTGTGTAGGATAATTCTTCTCATGAATCTTCAATTTCCTAGAAGCATAAGCAACCACTTTGCCATTTTCCATAAGCACACCACCTAGAAAAACCTTCACAAGTCAAGATCGGAGCTGTTGTTAACCTTTTCTTCAATTCCACAAAACTTTCTTCACACATGACATCCCACACAAATGCAACTCCTTTACAAGTCAACTTTGTCAAAGGAAGCGCCAACTTAGAAAAACCTTCAATGAACCTTCTATAGTAACCAGCCAAACCTAAGAAAATTCTAATCTCTGTAACAGACTTAGGAGTTTCCCATCTCAACACATCATCAACCTTAGAAGGATCAACTGCAATGCCATCACCAGAAATGACATGCCCCAAAAAGCTCACTTCACTTAACCAGAACTCGCACTTTGACAACTTAGCATAAAGCTTCTTCTCTTTCAGAACCTCTAACACAATATGCAAATGTTCTGCGTGCTCTTCATCTGATTTAGAATAAACCAGAATATCATCAATGAAAACAACCACGAAGCGATCTAAGTAAGGATGGAAAATGCGATTCATGTACTCCATGAATACTCCCGGTGCATTAGTGACACTGAAAGGCATCATCGAATACTTGTAATGTCCATACCTTGTTCTAAAAGCAGTTTTCTGAACATCTTGTTCTTTCACCCTTATTTGATGGTAACCCGATCTCAAATCAACCTTACTAAACATGCGAGCGCCAACCAATCGGTCCATCAAATCATCAATTCTAGGAAGTGGATACCTATTCTTGATAGTCACTTTATTCAATTGACGATAATCAATACAAAGTCTAATGCTACCGTCTTTCTTCTTCACCAATAACACAGGAGCTCCCCACGGTGACACACTTGGCCTAACAAACTTCTTCTCGAGCAAATCTTCTAACTGGCTCTTCAATTCCGCTAACTCGTACGCGGACATCCTGTATGGTGCCATAGAGATAGGTCTGGTACCAGGGACAAGATCCACAGAAAATTCAACTTCTCTTTCTAGAGGTGCACTAGGAATCTCATTAGGGAATACTTCGGGAAAGTCGCACACCACCGGAAAGTTTGCAATCACAGCTTGACTCTCCACAGAAAGAGTCGCCATCAACAAGAAAACTAACGCCTCATCTTTCATGAACTCATACAACAGCTTCGTCGACACCATCATAGCTTGTTCTTCTTCTAGTAAGGAAGAAAACCTTACAGTGTTGTCATAGTAATTGATATGGACATAATTAGATTTCAACCAGTCCATACCTAGAACTACGTCCAACCCGACAAGCGGTAAGAAAACAAGATCCACAACAAAGTCTCTATCAAATATTGATAAAGGGTAACTTGCACACACAAAAGAAGTAGTAACCGTTCCCTTAGCCGAAACTTCTACCACCATATCTCTATCCAGAGACGACAAAGTGAGACCCAATCTCTTTACACAATCAGCAACAATAAAACAGTGAGTAGCACCAGTATCAATAATAGTAATAAGAGGAATGTTATTAATGAAACTAGTACCTCGCACAAGACCATCCTCGTTTTCCGTCTGAGCACCCGACAAAGCAAACACCTTTCCCGCTCCTTGAGTCCTCTTAGGCTTCTTACATTGAGCACTAATGTGACCTCCCTCGCCACAATTAAAACAAACCACATCCTTATGCCTACAATCACGAGTCATGTGACCCACTTCACCACATCAGAAACATCTCACCTCAACCTCCTTAGCTCTAACATCACTTCGACAAACGTTACTTTTGTGGCCAGGTTTCCCACACTTGTAACAAACAATACTAGCAGGAGCATCTCCCCCACTAGTTCTTCGCCCAAGAAACGCTTTCTGTTTTCCTTTACCAGCTGGAGTATCATATGGTTTTCCACGACTTTGCTGAACTTTGTTTCTCTTATTAGACATAATCTTATAATGAGTATTACTGTCCTCCTCAAAGATCTTACAACTATCAATCAAATCCGAAAAGACACGGATTTTCTGATAACCAACAGCTTTCTTAATCTCAGGACGCAAACCATTTTCAAACTTGATGCATTTAGAGAACTCGCCATTCGGCCCATCATAATGTGGATAGAACTTGGCCAACTTAGTGAACCTTGCAGCATAATCAGTGATAGACATGCTTCCTTGCTTTAATTCAAGGAACTCTATCTCCTTCTTTCCCCGAACATCTTCCGGGTAATACTTCCTCATGAACTCTCTTCGGAAAACTTCCCATGTCACTTCCTAACCAGCAACCTCAAGCCTCTGACGGGTTTCAACCCACCAGTCATCCGATTTAGCACTTAGTTTATGAGTACCATAACGGATCCTTTATATAGGAGTGCAATCCATCACACAGAAGATTCTTTCAATCTCCTTCAGCCACGCCAAACCACCTTCGGGATCATACTTTCCTTGGAAAGTAGGAGGATTCTCTCTTTGGAAGGTTGCCAAACTACGAGACCCAGCGTTCTCGTTAGCATTCAGCGGGTTTTAGAAAGCCTGAGTCATTGCCTGCATAGCAGCAACAAGAGTTTCATCATTCCTACCAGTGTTCCTTCCAGCCATAACAACTTCTGCTCAAAACAAAACAAGGATTAGAATCAACAAATAACAATACTTGATTGTTAGACAACAATAAACTCAACAACTTGGCCGAACAGACCGACCTGCTCTGATACCACTAATGTAACACCCAACTCTACCCCTCGTACTTAATAATAAAATCAGAGTTTCAAAATTTCATCCAAACATAAATTAAGGTATCACATATTCGTGTTTCCATCACTTTGCATTATAATGCACATCACAAAAATCAAAAGTCGAATATACCAATCATATCATAATTCATCATATAAACATATGACTATTCACAACACAGCGGATGTGTTCACAAAATGTACATATCATCATGTTATCATCAATACATAAAGTTATAGCATCATAAGATAATATACATAAACTATCCTATCCAAAATAATAATGTCGCCCAAAACCCGAGTGTTACTACTATCAGAGCAGAGCGACTCAAAATAAAGAGACTCAAGCTAATCCTCATCATACTCGCGGATCACCTGCACATTACCAATATAAAGGCAACGACGAAACATATAAAGGGTGAGATACTCCAAAACATATAATTAAAGGCATGATAAAATATATAAATAGTTTTGGAATCATAAATGATATAGGTTAATAAGAATATGTCAACAAATATCAAATCTCACATACTTTAAAATCATCATATAGTGTATAAGATCAACACTTTAATATCATCACATAATCACCATAATCATGTCAAAACAAGACATAAACTCCATCTCCATAAACTCATATCGTCGCTTTACCGTCATGTTATATCCATCGCATAATTTTCATGAAATTATCACATCATAATCACTTTATGTTCAACACAAAAATCATCACAAAACAAAGTATCATATAACATCGCAATTCATTATAAGCCATCAAATAAAACTCAACACCAAAAGACTCAAAAATAAACATAACCGACTCCATGAGACACGACTATGTTATGCATGTGGTACCCGTTACTTTGTCTATAATTAGGGACATTCTGCATAAAAGCCCATCGTCACTTTGGTATAAAAGCCCCCGTCGCTTGGCATAAAAGCCCTCGTCGCCAATGCAATGTATGTGACTCGACGACACGACATCACAAACATGACACAACAAAAACATCATCATCGCACATCAAAATTGGCATAAAGCCCACATCTCCATATTTATCCACATCAAGATAAACATATCGTCGCATCACATATCATCAAGTATTCATTATAAATAAACCGTCGCAAACATCATGTTCAATCACACCACATCATTATCAAATAATTCACTAAATTCCAAACACGGAAAAATAGTCAAACATCAATAATCATCGTGAAAGTCATTCATAATAATCGGCATCAATTATAATCATTAACATCACAATCGGATTGTCCATACGAGACTTAAACGTACTAAAACGCAACCCGTTTCAAATTAACTGTAAATTGACTTATTTCGAGTTGCTTCATAAAAACTCGAAATCTCGAAAAAACTAACCTCACCATGACATTCTACACGTCAAAATTAGCTAGCACATCAATTTTTGTTAAATTCGGAGCAACTTGCTCCGTCGCTGAAATTGCCGAAATCGGGAAATCGGAACATAATCGGGTTCTAAATTAAATCGGCTAACTTATGTCATATTTATATTTAATTAATATAATTATTTAATATAAGAGTTATGAAAATGAAAATTAAAACATAAACAAGAATTATGCAAATATGTGATAATACTGAAACAGAGTAACTGAGTAGGCAAAAATGGAATTCTCTTCCTCTAATTACATGGGACAGTCGTCCCAAAAAATTGAAGAAGCCCTTGGGGCAGGCCGTCTCCACTCTTCCCTAAGTGCTTCATGCACTTTTCAACTTTTTTCTTTTTTTTGTTTTTTGTTTTAAATTCCAAAATTTCTAAAGAACCTGCATAATTATGTTTTGCAAAAACTGACAGTTATATATTCTACTAAATATTAATTCTGTTTCTTTTCTAATTTAAATCCATATTAACTAACTTAATAACAATCTAACAACAACAACAATATCTAAATCAATTCCTTAATTTATTCTAACAATCACCCAACAACTCATAAACCCTAAAAATTAATTTTATCCCAAATCAAAAATATACCAAATCAAACCCTAACTATAAGCATTGGAAAATCAAACCCCTTACCTTAGATGTTTGAAATGATTCTTGATGTCCCAATCACCCAAAACCCAAACTTTATTTTTGCTCCTCTTCTTCTCTTCTAAGACTCTCTTGCTCTCTCTATGTCTTTTAGTGTGTTATGACAAAACAAGGTGTGTTTGGTTTGTTTAGAACAAGACACTAGCAATCAAAAATACTAAAAAGTCCTTGGTCTTACTACTAGTTATAACACTAATAATACTAAATAATATTATTAACCCAAATAATTAAAATAAGTTCGAATAATTAAATATCGGTCAGAATAATATTTTACCGAACCGAACAGAATAAATACCGGAATGAATAAAATAATTATTGGTCCCTCAAAACAAATACTGGACCGAATAAAATAATTACCGGTCTCTCAAAAAAAATACTGGACCAAATAAAATAATTACTGGTCCAAATAAAATGTCGCCGAATATATTAACAAATATAACGGTTAATATAAATATTCTCGTCGCAAAAATAAACGTCAAACGGTAACTCGAAAATATTAATATAATATAATATTAAATAAAACGGGGCGTTACACTATTCCCCCAATATCCTTTTAATGATCTTATCTCCTTTTCTTCTGAGTTGTGTGATTCAGATCTATCTCTCCCTTCGTGGTTCATAGTCGCAGTTCTTAGGTCGCGGTCTTTTTGTTATTTATTTCTTTTGGAGTGATCCCTAATTTTTGCCAGGATTGCCCTTTCAGGTTTTCAATCCACTGGGATAATTTTTTGTTATATGCCTCTAATTTTTGCCTGGATCACCCTTTAGGGTTTTCGATCCACCGGGACGCTCCTTTTTGCCTAAGTTATCTGTTTAAGGTTCGAGCTTAGCGAGCTTCTTATACATAGTATTTTTGACTGCGTCTGAGTTTGCCGAATGCGGTTGTGATACAGTGGCAAAACATACTGTTTTTACTGGTTTGTGTTTTGCATTTTTTTGTTTGAAAAATGTCGCGGTAAGCAAGAGTCACCATCAACTTTTATTTCATCCAACTAAGGAAAAGGAAAAAGAACAGAAAAAACCTTTTTTTGAGATATTCTGAGTACGGGGGGGGGGGGGGGGGGGGGTAGATTATAGAAAGGGAAGGTGTTAGCACCCTTTCTATCCATGGTTTTCCATGGGCTCTTAGGTACTTGCTCATTTTTTCAAATTGCTTGTGTGTGCTTGTTTTGAAAATGTTTTACTTCGTGATAACCCTTGTATCAGTCCTCAAGAGTGTGACGAAGTTTGTTTTGAAAATTGGTTTTGAAAGGTGTTTGTGTGAAAAGTTTTGTTAAGCAAGTACTTAAGATTCTACCTACTCGAAAAAATATTATTCGTTCTCATTTCCTTTAGACAGCGCTATCCTACTATTAAGGAGTAGGTAGCACCACCGTTGGAGTTTGTAAGGGACATTCGAATGGGACAAGTACAGTCACCAAAGCAACAATTAGGAAGCCTTAGTAGTAACCCTAAAGTCTTAAGATCTTTCCGAGGCAACATTTCCGAGGCAACATTCGAATGGGACATTTTGATCTTTTAGACTGGAGGTCAACCACTAAAATCTCCTATGCTTAATGACTGTTTACCGAAGGCAACCGAAGTGAGGTAAACCCTAGGAGTGAATATGTGCATGTGAATTGTTTCCGTTAATTAGCCTTTGCACGTTAGGTGATCTACCATTTTAATTTCAAGTAATCTTCCCATACAATCCTATTAACCATGCATCTAACAGTTAAATATTTGCAGGAATTTAAAGTGCAAAAAATAAACCTAGCTATTACAAGGCTTTGACAGTTACATAATTATCTTGATAAAAAATAAAAATGCGGAAGTTTAAAAAACCTAATTACTATTACAATCCCAGAGCAATTACAATAAAAAGAATTAAAATGCGTGCGGCAAATTAAATGCGAGAATGGTTAGAAACCCTAAAAATCTAATTGAAAAAAAACTTAGTTATTTTTTAAGGAAAAAATTAATTAATATATGTACAATTAAAACCCTAATTCTAATTATTTTTAATTAGAAAAAGGAATTGAAATTAATCTAATTTAAACTAAATTAAATAATTCAAGAAAATAAAATATTTTATAAAAAAAGATTTTATGTATTTTTTTGTGGTTTTTATTTGAGAAAAAAAAACAATTTAATTACAAATCTAAATGAACCTAGTTCCTAATTATTTTTAATTATGAAAAAGAAATTAAATTAACTTAACTTACTAATTACATTAAAATAAATATTTTATAAAAAAATGCTCTTTTTTGTTATTTGTTGATTTTATGATGAAATAAAAAATAATTAATTTTTTTAGTGAAAAATAATTAAACAAATCAATGAAAATAAAAGAAATAAAAAAATGAATTAAATAATGGGCCTGTTTGCATTGCTGAAGGAGGGGGGTGTGATTCTGAATTCCCCAAGCCCAATAGCCATCCAAGCCTAGTCAGCGTCTGGTTCCATGTGGCGTTGACCTGGGGGTGTATCATGGTCTCTCATTGCTTATGCGTTGGATCTGATATTATGCTTGATCAAGTGGCTAGATGTTGGTGACGTATGGTAGACGCCTGGGTGGGAGATACATAGGATCTGTTGAGATAAAATAAGAAAATAAGCGTTGCTGGGACCTGGGATCGAACCCAGGTCCTTATGCTTACCATTGAATGCCCTTTCTAGATGCGCTATTGTGACTTGTTGTTAGTACAGTGAAAAAAAAATATAAAGAAAACAAATAGCTGAATCCAACACGTGCGAATTTCAAATGGGCGAATGGATGATTGCCACACCATTGTCTTCTCCAAGGAACCGTCGTGTTAGGTAGATGACTTATACCTATGGACATTGTCTGTAACTACAAGTCTGTGAATTTCAAAAATCAACACAACGCAAGATAAATAAAATTAAAGACCATGGATCAACCGGATTTAGCCCTCTGATCATCACGGTGTCCTTTATTTAGGCTAATTGTTCCTGTATTCAAAAACCCCAAAACACATGTGGAAACCCTAACAATGGCAAGTACATATATAGGCTTCAAAAATGAAATTAAACTATTCAGTCAGCTTGCAAACATGATAAAGATCACAAATATATCAATCAAATATGCTAATAATGCAGGAATTGATGGAATCATTTTCAAAAAATAAGGCAAACCGTGGGAGTGATTGCGTGCGTTTCTGGGCGCGATAAGACTTGCAAATGATCCAGTTGGCTTCAGAGATGCTCCAGGATGCGATTGGCAATGTAGGAATGGCTTGAATTAGCCTGTAACTTGAAATCCGATTCACACTTTTCTTGGAAATTTTAGCGTTTGGTTCTTGCTTTTCCACGACTGCAACCCCTTTTCTTATGCTTTATACATGTTCCATATATATGTTAGAATGAATTAGGGTTATAAAATTGGCTGTATCTTTGCAATTATGGAAGATTTGATTTGATTTCCATGCCATATGTAAACTTTCTATATTGAGCCAAATCATCCCTTTCTTGTACCAATTATGCTTGATTAGTTTTGGTCTTGATATCTCAGCATATTTTGATTGCAAACCTGTCAAAAAATCAAATCAAAACATATCTTTGCTATTCTTCACCAATTATTTGATTTAATTCAATTTTTAATTAATAAAAAATAAATTTTTTTTTGAAAAATGAAGCAAATAATGTGTGGGTGAATATTTGGGTCCTGGAGCATGTTATAAGTGAGGTGCAAGCATAAGAAGTTAGGCCCATTTAGCAAAAAATGTAATTTTGAGCCCATTTGACTTTTGGCAATTTTACAAAAAAGGTCAACTTTGACAAGGCATATATCTTCGAATTTTAACCCTAGAGAGGTGTTCTTGGACTTTTTAGAAAGCTTAGGATGTCCCCTAAGCAACCCTTTTGGTCTAATCTCAATTGGGTCTTCCATGTTCATGTAAGAAGCTTTGACCCAAAAGGTGTTTTTGTTGACTTTTCAAAAGGACCCATAATGTAGAAATTCATGTCTTTTTGTGGGTACATATTTTGAACTTGTGAGCTGAAGATGAGTTATAGGGAATTGAATCCTCTTCAAAATGAGCCTTGGATGGAAAATTTCTGATAAAATATGAGAAAGTTATGCCTGGTCAAAGTTTGGTTGACTTTTCCTAAGAAACCCTAATTTATCAACTTTTGGGTTTTGATAAATTTATGGCATTCCTTGAAGAATCATGATCAAACCTTGATCAAATGACGGATATCACTTCAAAATGTTGATTTTTACCAAAAATCTTGAAGTTTGTCTGTATGTGGGCCATAGTTGACTTTTGACCTAATATAGTCGATTCTCAAGCATCTGAGCAGTTGACTGAGAAAACTTCTTGTACAAGGCATGAAACTTGACATGTAGAGTCTTGAGAACATATTAATACAATGAAGAGCATATGAGGTCTTTTGAGTCCACCTATCTTGATGAAAATGGAAACCCTGATTTAAGACACACTGCCTTAGGAGAGAGTTTGTCTGGTCAACTCTTGGGCCAACTTGAGCAAATTGAAGATCTCTAGGAGCATGTATTGAGTAAAATGAGAGGGAAAATTTTGGGGTACAACAATTTCCCCTATTCAATCTTCTTAAACCTGAGGATGTAGATTGGCTCGTCTGCCTTTCGTGATCTGAAGGTGGAAGATGATTGAACACTAGAGTGCCCAGAAATTTGCACTCGCATGATGTGACACCTGATTTGTGATATCAGGAATGGGCTTATAGATGCCATTTGGAAGTTGCTAGATAATTGTCGGAGATGGGCTTAAAGATGCCATCTAAGCTGTGACGGCGTACCGTCGGAGATGGGCTTAAAGATGCCACCTAGAGGATGTTAATTTCCTGAGATATTCCTTTGATGAGAGTTCCTATTTCTGTCGTTGAGGAGGAATATGCTGAGGACTGTTGGTATCTGTCTCGGGAGAAATATAATTTTAGGAGCTTCAGTTGTCCGTTACTCTACTGGGGGAACAACTCCTGCTTGAGGAAGCGGGAGTGAGCTGCATATCTGGTCGGGGTATAAGATGCAATGTGACTTACTAGGGAAATGTGAAACCAATCGTGTTTGATTGAGTCCCGGTCTTACAGTGTTATCGACTGTTGTCTGGAGATAAGAGAGTAGGAACCTGGATAGTAAGGTTACTTCGAAATGAAAGCCTAGATAGTAGGGCTTGTGGGAAGAAACCTGAGTAGTAGGGTTACTTCGAAATGAAAGCCTGGATAGTAGGGTTGTGAGAAGGAACCTGGATAGTAGGGTTACTTCGATATGAAAGCCTGGATAGTAGGGTTGTGAGAAGGAACCTGGATAGTAGGGTTACTTCGATATGAAAGCCTGTATAGTAGGGCTGTGAGAAGGAACCTGGATAGTAGGGTTACTTCAATAAGAAAGCCTGGATAGTAGTGCTGTGAGAAGGAACCTGGATAGTAGGGTTACTTTGATATGAAAGCCTGGATAATAGAGCTGTGAGAAGGAACCTGGATAGTAGGGTTGCTTCGATATGAAAGCCTGTATAGTAGGGCTCTGAGAAGGAACCTGGATAGTAGGGTTACTTCGATATGAAAGCCTGGATAGTAGGGCTGTGAGAGGGAACCTGGATAATAGGGTTACTTCGATATGAAAGCCTGGATAGTATGGCTGTAAGAAGGAACCTGGATAGTAGGGTTACTTCGATATGAAAGCCTGGATAGTAGGGCTGTGAGAAGGAACCTGGATAGTAGGGTTACTTCGATATGAAATCTTGGATAGTAGGGATATGAGAAGGAACCTGGATAGTAGGGTTACTTCGATATGAAAGCCTGGATAGTAGGGCTGTGAGAAGGAACCTGGATAGTAGGGTTACTTCGATATGAAAGCCTGGATAGTAGGGCTGTGAGAAGGAACCTAGATAGTAGGGTTACTTTGATATGAAAGCCTGGATAATATGGCTGTGAGAAGGAACCTGGATGGTAGGGTTACTTCGAAATGAAAGTCTGGATAGTAGGGCTGTGAGAAGGAACCTGAATGGTAGGGTTACTTCGATATGAAAGCCTGGATAGTAGGGCTATAAGAAGGAACCTGGATGGTGGGGTTACTTCGATATGAAAGCCTGGATAGTACGGCTGTGAGAAGGAACCTGGGTCGTAGGGTTACATCAATATGAAAGCCTGGATAGTAGGGTTGTGAGAAGGAACCTGGACGATAGGTGTGATACGGTGGCAGAACCGACTGTTTTGGAAAATGCTAGTTTGTATTTTGCGTCTGTGTTTGCAAAATGTCGCGGTAAGCAAGAGTCGCCATCGACTTTTATTTTATCCAACTGGAAAGGACAAAAGCACATAAAAAATCCTTTTTCGAGATTTTGAGTACGGGGGGTAGATTATAGAAAGGGAATGTATTAGCACCCTTTCCATCCATGGTTTTCCATGGGCTCTTAGGTACTAGCTCATCTTTTAAAAATTGCTTGTGTGTGTTTGTTTTGAAAAGTTTTGTTTTTACTTCGTTTTAACCTTTGCTTCTATCTTCAAGAGTGTTACGAAGTTGTTTTTGAAAACTTTGTTTGAAAAGAGTGTAAGTGTGAAAAGTTTGATTTTGAGAAAGTACCTACTAGCATCTTCCTACTCGAAAAAGGATTATTTCTGTTCTTGTTTCCTTTAGACAGCACTATCCTACTATTGAGAGATAGGAAGCACTATCGTTGGAGTTGTAAGGGTCAATTCAAAAGGGACGTACGATCACTAAAGAAATGTTAGGACGTCTTAGTAATAACCCTAGAGTCTTAAGATCATATTTGAGGCAACATTTCCGAGGTAACATTTCCGAACGGGACTTTTGATCTTTGTTAGACTAGAGGGCGACCACTAAACACCCTATACTTAATGACCGTTTATCGAAGGCAACCGAAGTGAGAGTATACCCTAAGAGTGCGCATGTGCGAGTGATTGATTTCAAATTATTATCTTTGCACATTAGGGTTTGCTAGCCATTTTAAATTTACATGCAATCTTGTCATACAATCCTATTAACATACATCTAACAGTTAATATTTGCGAGAATTAAAATGCGAAAAATAAAACCTACGCTATTACAAGGCTTCGGGAGAGGGATTAATTTACATAGCCAAAAACCCGTAAAACGATAAATAAAGAAAAAAAATATAATTATGCAATTACATACCTTGGACAGATACATTAATATTTGCAAAAATAATAAACGCGCGCGATAAATTGAAAATGAGAGAATTACGGTTTTGACCCCGACTAAGCCTAATTAAAGGAAAGATCATTGTTTTTGTGTTTTTGATTATTTTGAGAAAATAAAGTTTAGTTGAATAAATAAAAACCTAATTTATAATTAATTAAGATTTAAGAAAAATGATTAAAATAACCTATTTTTGTATTTTTTGTTTTATTGAAAAAAAGAAATAAAAATTAAATCAAAAGCAACCCTAATTTTTCTAATTTGATTTTAATTATTTACAAAAAGTTAGAATTACCCTAAAATTAAATTCAACTAATATTAAATTAAATTTGATAAAAATAAAAATAAAACCTAAAAGTAAATTTGTGAAAATTGATTTTATGAATTTTTGAGAAAAAGAAAATTAATTTATGGTTAGAAAATAAATTAAACAAATTAAATTAAAGAAAATAAAAAAAGGAATGAATAAGAATGGACCTGGTGTTTTCAGCAAAACAAGGCGGTGCCAATTGCCGTTTCTGGGCCCAACAATCCTTGGCCTGTTTGACTTTGCCATATCCTATGCTGCTTGCTTGACTGGGCGTATGGTAGGCCCTCATGTGAGAAGCCTTGGACTTAGCATAATGGGGATCTAATTGTTGAATATTGAGAACGTGTGGTGGTCTTGTTGGACGCTTGTACACCTGATCATGCAATGCAAAATAATATTGAACAAATATGGGGACCTGGGGATCAAACCCAGGCCCTTTGGCATAATCACACTGCGCGCTTACCAGCTAGGATGGCTTGATTAGTTGTAGGAAGAATGACAAACAATCATTATATGGAAAAACAAAATAATAATCATCAAAATGCGTGTAGATTTGAATGGGCCACTCATGGGGCGCCACATTATCATCTTCCTCATTGTCTCCGTCGTTTTAGATCAAGAACTTTTACCTACGGACAAATGGGCGTAAGTACAACCCCGTACCTTTCCAAAATCCTATACAAGCGTGATAAATGCAAAACAATGGTACCAATCAACTCATGGAAACCTCACGAGCATCATGGTACCCTTATCCATGGCCAATTGTACCTGTACACAAAAACCCTAAAAACGAAGCAAGAACCCTAACTATGGCATCTTGCTGTACAGTTAATGAAAATGCAATTAAGTACCACCATTAGCTTGCAAATAACTCATGGATTAAGGATATGTCAACAAAACATGCTAACTATGCCAGAATCATGATATACGAATTCAAAAAAACATGGAAATCGTGGGACTCTTACAATGCATTTCTGGATGTTAGGAAGCTTGTTAGTGGTTGAATCTTGATCCCTGGATGTCCATCAATCGATTGGTGTGCCTGGAATGGCTTAAGGAAGCTTGGAACTGGGAAATCAATTTGCAATTTTCTTTGAAATTTTGAGATTTTTTCTCTTCTATGCACGCCTCTAATCCTTTTGTTTATGGTCTGCCAATGTTCCTTATGTACCCTAGAACGAATTAGGGTTGCAATTTGGTTTTAAATCTTCTCCAATTATGATCATTGATTCAAGATCTGATCCTTTGTGCAAATCTTTCCAAATCAAGCAAATCCAATATTTTTGTGTCCATTTGAAGCTTGCACGATTTGATTCCATCTCCAGCTGTATAATAGACCTAAACATGCACAAACTCTCAATCTTTGATTAGTTTTTGATATTTTCATGATTTTATTTTGATTTTATTTGATTTTATTTGATTTAATTGAAATAAAATCAAAATAATTGATAAAAATAAAATAATTACAAATGGAAAGGATCATGGGTCGTGGGTCATGTTACAAACTCAATGCAAGCATAAAAGGTTGGGCCCATTTGACAAAAAATGCAATTTTGGCCACATTTGACTTTTGGCAATTTTGCAAAAAGGGTCAACTTTGCCAATGCATAACTCCCTCAATTTTGACCCTAGAGATGTGTTCTTTGACTTTTTAGAAATCTTAGGATGTCCTCTAAGCAACCCCTTTGGTATCATCTCAATTGAGTCTTCCATGTTCATGTATGAAGCTTTGACATAAAAGGTGTTTTTGTTGACTTTCCAAAATGACCTATAATGTCCACATTTATATCTTCTTGTAAGTGCATATTTTGAACTTGGGAGATGAATATGGATTGTAGGGAATTGCATCCTTTTCAAAATTAGCTTTGGATGGATCATTTCTGATAAAGTATGAGTAAGTTATGCTTGGTCAAAGTTGAGTTGACTTTTCCTACAAAACCCTAATTTAGCAACTTTTGGGTTTTGATGAATTGTGAGTAATCCTTGAGGAATCATGATAAAACCTTGATCAAATGATGAATAATACTTCAAAATGAGAATGTTGACCAAAAATCTTGAAGTTTGACTGTATATGGGCCACAATTGACTTTTGCCCTAACACATTCGATTTTCAGGCCCTTGAGCAATTGACTGAGCAAACTTCCTCTGCAAGGCTTGAAAATTGACATGGATGATCTTGAGAACATATTAGGAAAATGGTGAGCATTTTAGACCCTTTGGACTCAAGCATCTTGATGCAACATGAAACCCTAATTTGAGGTAGACTACCTTAGGAGAGGATTTGTCTGATCAACTCTTGGACTTCCTTGAGCAATTTGAGGACCTCACTTGAAATGTATTGAGAAATATGGGAGGGAAAATTTTGGGGTACAACATCTGCCCCTGTTCAATCTTCTTAAACCTGAGGATGTAGATTGGCTTGTCTGCCTTTCGTGATCCGAAGGTGGAAGATGATTGAACACTAGAGTGCCTAAAAATTTGCACTCGCATGAAGCGATACCCATCTTGAGATGTCGAGAATGGGCTTATAGATTCCATTTGGAGGTCGGTGTCGGAAGATGGGCTTAAAGATGCCATCCGAAGAAGCGTCGATCACATAAGAGATTCCTTTGCGAGAGCCCATATACCTGTTATTGAGGAGGACTTTGCTGGGGAATGTTGGTCTCTGTCTTGAGAGAAATAGAGTTTTAGGAACTTCAGTTGTCCGTTACTCTAATGGGGAATCATCTCTTAGTCGAAGAGGTGAAGATGAACTGCTATCTGGTCGCGCTCTAGGCTTTACAGTAATTTGCTGAGAAAAATAAGATCGACTGCTATCTGGTCATGCTCTAGGCTTTACAGGGACTTACTGGGGAGATGAGATTAGACTTGCTATTTGGTCGTGCTCCAGGCTTTGCAATTTCTCAATTCTTATCTGGTCGTGCTCCAGGCTTCAGAATGAATTAGGTGGTTATCCGGTCGCATCCGGGCTTCCATCTAATTTTAAGGCATACTAATATCCATTCGATTTCTGGGCTTCCTAGTAATTGTCCGAGTGAACTGCTATTTGGTTGAATTCTAAGCTTTGCAGTACCTTATACTATTATCTGGTCGTGTCCCAGGCTTCACAGTGTCTTATACCATTATCTGGTCAATTCCAGGCTTCATGGTGTCTCTTATTGCTATCTGGTCGATTTCCAGGCTTCACAATAACTTGCTGAGGATTAAGCTATTTTCCGGTCGATTTTCGGGCTTCCAAGCTTGTATTTAAGATATACCACTATCTGGTCGATTCCATGCTTCGTAGTATTCTAGAGATATCAAGATATTATCCGATCGATTTCCGGGCTTCATAGCTTGAACTGGAATAGAAATCTTAGTATTGATTTGACTGAACCAGAGAAAATTTGTGAGAGCTTGATTATATCTTTCCCTGAAAGGTAAAGAGTTAGTCGTATGTCATGATATATGAAAGGTATTGGGTAATGATGTTCTTAAAATAAATGAGATTGTGCTGTATGATGTTTATGCGTATGCCATGATGTATGGATATGTAATGTTCTTATGACATTCACTAGTTGGGGAGAATAATTCCTGGACTGCTTTTGGAGAGTTCAAGGAATTGAGTTCTTCGTTCTCGCTGAGGATAGTGACCGAAGATGATTAGCTGGAACTGCGCATGTTCTGCTCGAGAATGTTCTGTTGGGGGAGACTCTATTTGAGGATAACCTTGTGGGATAATGACTCTGTGGGGAAGAGAGATACTTTGTTGGACGGTCTTCTGTCTTGGAGAAACAACTCTGCAGGGATGAATTACCGTTGCTGGTGATAATGAACTCTGTCGGGGATGGGATTTCTGCCTGCGGGAGAAATAAACTCAGCAGATGGTAATCTTCTATTGCTGGTGATAGATAAACTCTGCTTGGGGAGAATTAACACCAATGTCTTCAGATACTTCCTTCTCTACGGGGAGTGTATGTACCCTTAGTTATATTCTCGAGCTGGCTCTATCTCTGTGCCTGGTGGGTAGAGCAACTGTAAGGTTTGGACATTTCTTGTTTGCCCCTGTTCTCGGAATTACGAGTAATTGTCTTTTGTTTCGTACGTAAATATTTATGAGCAGCAATTATTTTCAAATGCATATATCAAAAATGAATCATTGGACGTTCTTGTAAAATGAAACGGAAAAAGAAAAACAATTTTGAAATTTCTTGTGAAAATGAATTGTATTGATTTTGAAGTTAGCCTATAATAGGCGTTTTGTACAAAGAGGCTGACGTACTAGTAAGAGAACGCCTCCGAAGAATAGAAATTATACAATTTGTGTAAAAGAAAGAAAAATAGCTATGTGAAACAATCCCATCGGGTTCCAACTCTGCTATTGCCTTTATATCTTCGAGCGTCTCATCACTTTGCTACTTGGTCGAAAGTAGATCAGATTGATTGGCACCGTCCGAGCTTGATAGTCGATACCAAAGTCTGTTTGTAAGATGATCCAATGAGACATAGTGTTATGCTTCAATCCCTAATTTTTTCCTGGACCGCCCTTTCGGGTTTTCAGTCCACCGAGATACCCTTTTTTGCCCAAGTCGCATTTTTAAGTTTTTGACTTGTCGGGTGTACAGTTTTTTTCATTTTCATCCCTTACTTTTGCCCAAACCCTTTTGGTTCGCTGGGAAGCCCTTATTTTTGCTTAGGCCAGTCAACCTAGCGGGTCTTTGATTAGGCGTAGTATTTTTTCACTATGTCTGCATTGACGGGGTGAGGAAGGTCGTCACCATCCATGGTGGTTAGAATCATAGCTCCTCCCGAGAAAATGTTCTTAACCACAAATGGCCCTTCGTATGTGGGGGTCTATTTGCCCCTGGGATCACCTTGCGGTAGAATGATGCATTTGATCACCAGATCCCCGACTTGATGTTATTGGCGTCTGACTTTCTTGTTAAAAGCCTTGATCATTCTCTTTTGATACGTATGACCATGACAAATAGCAGTAAGTCTCTTTTCGTCGATTAAATTCAGCTGATCAAGCCGGGTTTGGATCCAATCGTCCTCGTTCAAACCCGCATCCTTCATTATCGAGAGAGAGGGTATCTGAACTTCGATGGGTAGGACTGCCTCCATGCCATATACTAGAGAGTAGGGTGTTGCCCTTGTCGAAGTTCGTGCTGAGGTACGATACCCATGAAGAGAAAATGGTAACATCTCGTGCCAGTCTTTGTACGTCACCGTCATCTTCTGCACAATCTTCTTGATGTTCTTATTAGCTGCTTCAACAACCCCATTCATCTTCGGCCAGTAGGGAGAAAAGTTATGATGCTGTATCTTGAACTATTTGCAGATCTCGGTGATCATCGTATTATTGAGATTTGTAACATTATCCGTAATGATCCTCTCTGGTACACCGTATCGACAAATCAGATTATGTCGGATAAACCGCGCCACGACGTTCTAGGTTACTGTAGCAAAGGAAGCTGCCTCAACCCACTTTGTGAAATAATCAATTGCTACCAGAATGAAGAGAAGCCCGTTAGACGCAGTAGGTCTGATTTTACCAATCATGTCGATGCCCCACATTGCAAAGGGCCAAGGAGCCGTCAAAACATTCAGAGGAACTGGAGGTACATGCACCATATCAACATAGACTTGGCACTTATGACACGTTCGAGAATGCTGATAACAATCAGCTTCCATAGTGGACCAATAATATCTAGCCCGTAGGATTTTCTTTGCCATGGTATGTCCACTGGAATGAGTTCCGAAGGTACCTTCATGTAACTATGCCATGATCCTTTCTGCCTCTCTTTTGTCCACACATCACAATAAGGTTGAATCATGGTTACGCTTATAGAGGATCCCATTACTGATGAAGAACTTCGCGTCAAACCTTCTCAAGAACTTCTTATCATTAACAGATGCACCCTCAGGGTATTCCTGAGCCTCGAGATACCTCTTTACCTCGTGAAACCAGGGTTTATCTGCTTCCTCTTTAGTCTCAATGTCACAGCAATGTGCGGGTTCGTCCAACCTCTTGATGGTAATCTGGGGAGCTTCATTGTCCCACCTGACTTTGAACATAGAAGACATGGTAGCTAGCGCGTCCGCTAACTGGTTTTCTTCTCTGGGGAAGTGTTCAAAGTTTATCTCCTCAAAGTGTGGGAGCAACGTCAATACATACTCTTTGTAAGGAATAAGATTTGGGTGCTTTGTATCCCACTCGCCTTTGATCTGACTGATCACTAGAGCAGAATCTCTGGATACACTCAAGAACTTAATCCTCAGGTCAATAGCAGCTCGAAGACCCAGAATACATGCTTGATACTCCGCCATATTGTTGGTGCAGTTAAAACATAATCGTGCGGTGAACGGAGTATGATAGCCTTTAGGAGATATGATCACAATGCCAATGCCATTACCCAACGTGTTTGATGCTCCATCAAAATACATAGACCATCAGGATCCTTCATCCGGTCCAAGTTCTTCACAGTCGGTCACCAACATGATGTTCTCGTCCAGGAACTCGAAATTCATGGACTGGTAATCATCCACGACCTGATGTGCCAAATGATCCACCAATACACTCCCCTTGATTGCTTTTTGGGTTGTGTATTGGATGTCATACTCAGTTAAGATCATCTGCCATCTTGCTATCCTTCCGGAGAGAGCGGGCTTCTCGAAAATATACTTGATTGGATCCATCTTTGATATCAATAAGGTGGTATGAGTCAGCATATACTGTCTCAGCCTACGAGCAGCCCATGCCAAAGTGCAACAAGTTTTCTCGAGAAATGAGTATCGGGTCTCACAGTCGGTAGAATTTTTGCTAAGGTAGTAAATAGCATGCTCTTTTCGGCCAGACTCGTCATGCTGCCCCAACACACACCCCATTGAACTATCCAGTACTGTCAAGTATAAGATCAAAGGTCTTCCTTCAACTGGAGGCATCAAAATTGGCGGTTCTTGGAGATATTCCTTGATTCTTTCGAAAGCGGTCTGGCACTCGTCATTCCATTTTACCACTTGATCTTTCTTCAGCAGCTTGAAGATTGGCTCACAAGTAGCGGTTAGTTGTGAAATGAACCTGGCAATGTAATTCAGACGTCCCAAAAATCCTCTAACTTCCTTTTCTGTGCGGGGAGATGGCATCTCTTGTATAGCTTTCACCTTGGCAGGGTCCACCTGAATACCCTTATCACTGACGACGAAACCCAGCAGCTTACCAGACCTTACCCCGAAGGTGCACTTGTTCGGGTTCAACCTCAGTTTGTACGTCTTCAACCTGTCGAACAGTTTCTGAAGATGGTCAAGGTGTTCTTCCTCAGTATGGGACCTTGCTATCATGTCATCAGCATAAACCTCAATCTCATGGTGAATCATGTCGTGGAACAAAGCGACCATGGCACACTGATAAGTTGCCCCAGCATTCTTCAACCCAAAAGGCATTACCTTGTAGCAAAAGGTGCCCACTGTGTAACGAAGGTTGTCTTCTCCATGTCTTAGGGAGCCATCTTGATCTGATTGTAACTAGAAAAACCATCCATGAAGGAGAAGATCTTATGTTGCGCGGTGTTGTCTACCAAAACATCGATGTGAGGAAGTGGGAAGTAATCTTTGGGGCTCGCCCTGTTCAGATCTCTATAGTCCACACACATTCGTACCTTACCATATTTCTTAGGCACCGAAACAACATTGGCAACCCACTGCGGATAAGAAGTGACAGCTAAAAATCCCGTGTCAAACGGTTTCATGACCTCAGCTTTGATTTTCTCAAACTTCTCAGGGCGCATACAATGAACCTTCTGCTTTACCGGAGGACAATCTTCTTTGGTCGGCAGGCGGTGTACCATAATATCAGTGTCCAAACCAGGCATATCTTCATAAGACCAAGCGAAGATCTCAACATAGTCGCGTAGCATCTATATCAACCTCTGCTTGACACTAGGCTTCAGATTCACACCTATCTTAACCTCTTTCCTGTCTTCATTTGTACCCAAATTCACTGATTCAATTGGCTCTTCATGGGGCTGTATGGCCCTTTCTTCCTGCATTAACAGTCTAGCAAGTTCTCCAGGAACCTCACAATCATCCTCACCTTCGTCCTCAGCTTGGTTGATCGGATTTTAGAAGTTATAACTGGCAGTAGTAGAGTTGTTATCAATGGGATCCAGAGTGGATATGGATCTGCATTATGATATATGAGTGTGTGTAAGAGAATAACTGTTTTAATAGAGTGAGATACAAAAAAGAAAAACAAGGAGCGCAAAATTTGTAATACAAGAAACGTCCAATGCTTTATTAATGATATATGAAAATGACAAATAATAAACCCTCACAAGCAAAGCCAAGGTTCCTCGGGCAAGGCACCAGGCCGTAAAGTTTCAAACTATTTATTACAACTTTTAAAACAAAAGTCAATTATTATGGAATAAAAGAAACAGGTATGAAGTCCTTCGTGTCCAGTTGCTCAATCCACCATTGGTTGTTGGGTAGATCCAGCTGTCGATGTCTGAATCCTCTTCATCATCTTCAATTGCATTAACTCCCTGATTGCTGATATGTAGAGGAGGTCTTCCGATCCGTGCGCGCCTAACAGCCCTTTGAACCCCTATAGTAAAGCCTAAACCGAATTTTTTAGTTTTGTGCGTGAAATCAGGGAGCCGACCCCAATTGGTAGACCCACCTTCTTCGATTACAACCCTGGCATCCTTGAGAGAATCCATCTTCATCAGAGGTTTGTCGGTAGCAACTTCAGTTGACGCCAAAGTTTGAGGGACCTCTTCAAAGTTCTGACAAGGAGTTTCAATGAACTCCCCATCCATCTCCACATAGAGAAAGGAATTGAGATGACTCACTATATACTCCTTTTCACCTTGTATCGTGACAATCGTCCCTTTTACCGGATATTTCAACATTTGATGTAGCGTTGAAGTCACTGCCCCAACTTTATGAATCCAAGGACGACCCAACTAGCAAGAATATGATGGTCTGATGTCCATTACATAGAAGGTGGATCCAAAGGTTTGAGAACCTACTTTAACAGGGATGTCCACCTCCCTATGCACCATTATTTTTGACCCATTGAAAGCCCTGATCACAATATTACTCGACTTCACTGCCCCGATATCCACCAGCACATGGGCCATAGTAGTGCCCCTGCACTCGATCGATACGTGCAAAGCATCATTGTGATTTCTTCCTTTAGCAGTCAGATATGCATCTGAGAAACTCAACCCATTGTCGGAAGTCAAACTAGCTACGCAGTCTTTGAATTGATCGACTGAAGTTTCTTGCGGCACATGCGCAGTTTTGAGGAATGCAATTAAGGCCTTTGCGTGGGCTTCAGAACACAACAACAGGGAGAACATGGAGATTTTTGACGGGGTCTGCCCCAATTGCTCGACTATGTTGTAGTCACTCTTCTTGATAATCTTCATGATTTCTTCTATCTCTTGTTTAGAGGCTTCTAACATAATTTTTCTAGGCGCCTCCGTCTGGGCAAGCTCACTTGTGATTTCTTTGCCCCGAGTCTCAGATGGCTCGGCGACAAGAGTGATAACTGGAGTAAGAACTGGAACAATAGCTGATGTACTAGCAGATGGAATGGCAACAGGTTGGCAGACATCCGGAGGGGAAACCTCGAGAGAAAAGAGTCTTCCGCTTCTGGTGATCTTGTTGGCCCCGACAATATTGCTGACATCAGCATCAGCTTCCTCACTTTTAAAGTCTTGTTTAACTCCATGGTAGTATACATCATCACCATAGTTCCACGGGACAGCCTGGTCTGAAGTGTATGGGATAGGACCGGGAATAATAATTATTAACAGATCAATTCTTGGGACGGATGTAATCCTAACAGGTTTTCTCGAGGAAACCTTGGAAGGATTGGCAGAAATTGTTATGATGGAAACATCTTGAATTGGAACTAACAGAATCAAAGTCTTTTCAAACAGGATCTCTTTGTTGTCCATCAGGCGTTGAACACATGATTTCAATAAGTGGCAACCAGCAGGCAACATTGAACACATGTGGCAACCTTCACCATAACCTGGAAATAAACCGGCCAACAACAAATTCTTCTTAACTGTCATCAAAGGAGTATAGATTTCTTCCACAGAGGTCACAAATAAATCCTCGTCCACAGCATTTACTCCATGACCATGTTTGGGCATGGGGGCAGTTATGACGCTGGGCTTCTCTGGAGTGTCAAACTCAATCTCTTTGGCTTCGATCAAGTCTTGCACTTTGTTTTTCAAAGCCCAACAATTGTTTGTATCATGACCTGGACCTTCGGAGTGATAGGCCCAACGAGCATTCGGGTTATAGTGGGGAGAAGTGGTGTTGGGGTTCTTTGGGGCCTCCCTCAGAGATATCAGATTGGTCTTCAGTAATTATGGTAGAATTTGGGACAAGGTCATATTGAGACGAGTGTACTGCCTTTGTGGTCTTTCCACCCTATGTTGATTGTTGCATTGTGGATAAACTGTGGGTCTTGATATCACTACCACATTTACTGCTTGACGGTGTTCAAGTCTGCTTTGGCTCTTCGAGCCGTAGACTGCACTAGCTTCTTTCTTACTGGTGAAAGGCTTCTTCACTGCGCTTGATGAAGTATCCTTCTGTATCTTACCACTTCAGATACCAGCTTCTACTCTCTCTCCAGTCAAAATCAACTCAGTAAACCCAGATGATGAACTGCCGATCAGATGATTGAAAAATGGACCAGATAGCATCCCCAAGAACATATCAACTAACTCTCGATCAGATAAAGAGGGTTGAACCCTGCCAGTCAAATCTCTCCACTTTTGAGCATAGTCCTTAAAACCTTCACTTGCACCCATAGACATACCCTGGAGCTGAGTACGAGTAGGAGCAAGGTCGGCGTTATACTGATACTGTCTGTAAAAAGCAGTAGTAAGGTCTTCCCAGTTTCAGACATTGGCTCCCTCTAATTGATAAAACCATTCAAGCTGAGTCCCTGACAGACTATCTTGAAATAAATGCACCCATAAATTTCTATCAACAGTGCGGGGTTGAATTTTCAAGACATAAGAGCGGAGATGGAGTTTTGGGCAAGACACTCCATCATACTTAGCAAAACTGGAGCTTTGAACTTATGAGGGATCACCACTCCTGATACTAATCCCAGTTCTCCGAAATCCAAACCAGGGATCTTCTGAATCTCCATAGCACTCAGATGGTCTTCTATTTGCTTGTACCTATCCTCGATAGGAGGGCATTGCTCGTCATCAAAATCAGTATCATTATCAGAGACTGCAAGACTGGGGCCCTTTTCTTCTTCTTAGTTTTCCCCGTCCTTGGACGAGGAGATCAGATCAGCTTCCTGTTGCAACCTATTCCAAAACCTCTTGCCAATACTCAGAAGAATGAACTTCTTCTTCTTCTTCTTCTTTTTCTCCTTCAGAATGAGAGTCTTCAAATCCTCTTGCACTTTAGCCAAGCTCAAGAACATCTGTTGGAATTGGGCGTTCTGTGCATGAAGATCTTTGATAGCTTGATCAGAAGACATTTCAGAAGACATTTCAGTTGAAATAAACAGTAAAGGAGATGATAAACCTGTAATGGTACCTATAATGATGTGTATGATAATGGGATGCGTATGTAATGATTTCAAAGACTTTGGGAGATTTAAATTTGCAAACCAAAAAATTAAACAAACTTTATTAGAATAACTTGTAAAAGGTTCAACAATGCCTTTGAGGCGTTACAAAGAAGTAAATGAAAAACAAATCTAAAACTAGAAAAGAAGAAATCAAAAATCCCATGGACGCTTCCCCTTCATGCTGACGTAGTCATTGTTCACTTTTTTATTCTCGAGCTGCCTGGTGAGCTTCAAAATCTTCCTTTCTTGCTCATGGTACTTCTCCCGGTAAGTATCCCTTTCCTCTCTTAGCTGAATCCAAGACCACATCAATGCCCCAAGACCAGTAGGCATATAAGGATAAAGAACCGTGAAAGGAACGCCCTCTTCATTAGTGGGCTCCACAATCACAGGCAATACGGCTTCATAAGGCATCCCAAGCTTCTGGGCACGAGCTCAGACCCATTGGAGATAAGGTTGCATAGGAAGGGAAGTCTTTGGTCCCAACTCTTGAGGGTCAGATCTGTTCACCATGCCCCAAGCTCGTATGAACCTTCGACGATGCTCCTTAATGTCTTCCTTGTAGTCAAAGGCAATATCCTCAAGAAGTAACTCACAGGGACCGTCTCTTCGAGCACGAACAAATTGTCGCAAAGCTAAACAAGGACTGTAGGTTATACCCCCTCTGATTCCAAGAAATGGGACATTAGGATATCCCCCATAGCGATCAATGACAACAGTATCTTCCATAGTCCGGGAGCACCAAAGAATGTCTGTATGGGCAAGTGACATTATTATGTAGGACCAATCCAAACCTTCTTCGTTCTTCAGCATGGACTTAGGGAGGTGAGAAATAAACCACCTCGACAGCAATGGAATACAACACATAAGAGTCCCTCTTCTACACACATTACGAGTGTATAGGGCATGCAAGATATCACCTAGTAGAGTAGGCACAGGATTGTGAGAAATGAAAATCTTGACAACATGCATATCTACAAAGGAATCCGGATTCGGGAAGAGAACCAAACCATAGATAAGGAGAGCAAAGATGTATTTGAAATCCTGAAAATCCAAATTATCCTAGAATAGCTGAGCCTGATCTATCAGAAATTTGGCAAGAAAACCTTCGACCCCGCTTCGTTTTTCCCAATTAGATACTACATCAGCCCGTTTCAGATGCAAAGCTGAGGAAATTTCTTCTGGCCTAGGAATCTCTTCCATACCTGTGAAGGGTACCTGCTAAGGATGGATATGCCCAATAAATGAGAAAACTCTTCTAAAGTGGGAACCAGCTGATAATCTGGGAAGGTGAAGCAATGATGCACATGATCGAAGAACTGGAAAAGTACACTCATCATCTGCTCATCAAACTTTGAAGTAATCAGGATAAGAAGCTGACCATGTCTCTTAATGAACCTAGAAGTCTCAGAAACTCTTGAGGCTAACTCTTTAAGTTGAGCAGGTATTTGCACAAAGTTAACTCGGATGGTATTTCTGCGCACGGAAGCCATAATCTGCAAAACAGAACAAAGATGAATCCCCTCGGTCTTTGAAATGGTTAGTGTAATGAAGTATGCATGATATGTTATGATGCATGATGTCATGATAAAAGCAACAGGTATAGCAGATAACATACATGGTAAAGGCAAACAAGTCACACAAAATCCCTTAAGTTTAAGGCTTGCATGGAGTCAAAGGTATTACCCTCTTGAAGTTAAGTTGGTTTCAACCTGTCCTAGAAAAATTAATCGGGTTCTAGAGGTTCTCAATATCACTGACCATCCTCCATCGGTCATGGTTTCAGCTCACGCAATCTTTTCTTGCAGCCGGAACTATCTCGAGAGTATGGTCTCAATGAGTGTAGCATCGAGTATCAACCAGTTCTCAGCTTTATACCGAGGTCGGCCATCTCACTACTTTCTAATGGCCAAGTTGGTCGATTAAAGGTTCTAAGGTCAGATGATGCTTAACGACACACATAGAAGCCCCGTATTATCCTCGTTTCTCCATAAGGGATACCAGTACCAACCAATGTGCCACACCAACGTAACTACTTCTTCAACCGTATCGGTCTACGCCGTACAGTTCCCTCACAGTTTATTGCTACTTACCTAAAAGGTGTCCCCAGATCTGGGTTAGGATCTATAGTAACTCCCAAACAAAACCCTTAAAAGTAAAGCAACCAAAACAAACAAGAGAAGCAATTTATGATGAACTAAATCCTAAGGTATACCCCACTTATTAAGTCCCCAGCAGAGTCGCCAGTTCTGTGATACAGTGGCAGAACCGACCGTTTTGGAAAATGCTGGTTTGCGTTTTGCGTTTGTGTTTGCAAAATGTCGCGGTAAGCAAGAGTCGCCACCGACTTTTATTTTATCCAACTGGAAAGGACAAAAGCACAGAAAAATCCCTTTTTCGAGATTTTGAGTACGAGGGGTAGATTATAGAAAGGGAAGGTATTAGCACCCTTTCCATCCATGGTTTTCCATGGGCTCTTAGGTACTAGCTCATCTTTTAAAAATTGCTTGTGTGTGTTTGTTTTGAAAAGTTTTGTTTTTACTTCGTTTTAACCTTTGCTTCTGTCTTCAAGAGTGTTACGAAGGGAAACATCTTCATCAAGATCTAGGACTGTCTGGTCTTCAACGTAGTATACCGTTGAGATTATAGAACTCGTCCATACTATGACGGAGGGAAACATCTTCATCAAGATCTAGGAACTGTCTGGTCTTCAACGTAGTATACCATTGAGATTGTAGAACTCGTCCACACTATGACGAAGGAAAACATCAAGATCTAGGAACTGCCTTGTCTTCAACGTAGTATACCGTTGAGATTACAAACTCATCCATACTATGATAGAGGAAAACATCAAGATCTAGGAACTGTCTGGTCTTCAACGTAGTATACCGTTGAGATTATAGAACTCGTCCACACTATGACAGAGGGAAACATCTTCATCAAGATCTAGGAACTGTCTGGTCTTCAACGTAGTATACCGTTGAGATTACAGAACTCATCCACACTATGACGGAGGAAAACATTAAGATCTAGGAACTGTCTGGTCTTTAACGTAGTATACCGTTGAGATTATAGAACTCGTCCACACTATGATGGAGGGAAACATCTTCATCAAGATCTAGGAACTGTCTGGTCTTCAACAGAGTATACCATTGAGATTGTAGAACTCGTCCACACTATGACGGAGGAAAACATCAAGATCTAGGAACTGTCTGGTCTTCAACATAGTATACCGTTGAGATTATAGAACTCGTCCACACTATGACAGAGGGAAACATCTTCATCAAGATCTAGGAACTGTCTGGTCTTCAACGTAGTATACCGCTGAGATTACAGAACTCGTCCACACTATGACAGAGGAAAACATCAAGATCTAGGAACTGACTAGTCTTCAACGTAGTATATCGTTGAGATTATAGAACTCGTCCACACTATGACGGAGGGAAACATCTTCATCAAGATCTAGGAACTGTTTGATCTTCAACGAAGTATACCATTGAGATTACAGAACTTGTCCACACTATGACAGAGGAAAACATCAAGATCTAGGAACTGTCTGGTCTTCAACGTAGTATACCGTTGAGATTATAGAACTCGTCCACACTATGACGTAGGGAAACATATTCATCAAGATCTAGGAACTGTCTGGTCTTCAACAGAGTATACCATTGAGATTGTAGAACTCGTCCACACTATGACGGAGGTAAACATCTTCATCAAGATCTAGGAACTGACTGGTCTTCAACGTAGCATACCTTTGATATTGTAGAACTCGTCCACACTATGACGAAGGGAAACATCAAGATCTAGGAACTCTCTGGTCTTCAACGTAGTATACCGTTGAGATTATAGAACTCGTCCACACTATGACGGAGGAAAATTGTCGAGATTGAGAACCTTATCTAAAATTCAACCGAGGATAATTCAGTTGAGATTTAAGAACTGGTCAGGTCTTCGACTTCTGAGAACTTAACTGCATCCTTCCTGAAAGGTAAAGGTCAGTCATATGCAATGCATGATATGGATCAAGCAATGATGTTCTCAAAATAAATGAGATTGTGTTGTATGATGCGTATATGCATGTATCATGATGTATGGAAATGTAATGTTTCTAGCTGGGGAAAATAAATCCCGGATAGCTGCTTGGAGAATAGAGTTGAATTCTTCGTTTCCGCCGAGGGTAGCGAATGAAGATGATTGCGAGAATAAACCTGCAGGAGAGAATAACTCCGTTGGGGAATAAATTGATGAGGAGATTACTCTGTGGAGAAGAGATGCTCTGTTGAGGATTCCACTGATAAATTCCGCTGGGGATGAATTACCGTTGCTGGTGATATAGAATCCTGTTGGGGATTGAATTCCTGTTTGTGAAGGGAAAGAACTCCGTTGGGGATGATCTTTCAGTTGCGGCTTCACAGGGGATAACCTTTTAGACTCTTATGGGGATAATCCTTTGAGCTTTACTGGGGACAATCTTCCTTTGAACTCGGCTGGGGATATTTATTTTTATACTCCGCCGGGGATGAACTTCCGGAGTCTACTGGGGATGATTCTTCAACTCCACTGGGGAAGCTTTTTCAGACTGCGCTGGGAAAATTTTAACTCCACTGGGGGTATCTTGTATTCTGCCGGGGAATACTCTTATACTCCGTTGGGGAGTATTAAGACTGTCGGGGATATTAAGCTTTTTCAGTGTTGATGGTAGATAAACTCTGCTTGGGGAGAATATTACCGACTCATCACAGTTGCAAGCCTCAGCTGGGGAGAGCTATTATTACTATCTTACTCTGCGGGAAGTGAATGCATCTTAGCCATATTCTTCAGCTGAATCTACCTTTGTACTTGATGGATAATGCAACTGTACAGTTTGGACAATTTTATTGCCCCTGTTTCTGATATTACTAGTAATCGTCTTTTGTTTCACATGTAAATATTTATGAGCGGAAATTAGTGTCAAGTGCATATATCAAAAATGAACATTGGACGTTCTTTGCAAAACAAAACAGATAAAGGAGAAACAGCTTGAAATTTCTTTGAAAATGAATTGTATTGATTTGGAAGTTTGGCCTGTGAATAGGCGTTTTTGTACAAGGGGCTAACGTCCTAGTAAGAGAACGCTGCCGAATAATAGAATTTACACAATTTGTGAAAAACTAAACAAAACAGCTATGTGAATAATCCCACTGGGTTCCAACTCTGCTATTGCCTTTATGTCCTCGAGCATCTCATCATTTTGCTATTGGTTAAAGGTAGATTAGATTTATTAGTGTCTTCCGAGCTTGATAATCAATACCGAAGTCTGGATGCACGGTGATCCAATGAGACATAGTGTTCCGCTTTAATCCCTAATTTTTCCTGGACCGCCCTTTCGGATTTTCAGTCCACCGGGATACCCTTTTTTGCCCAAACCGCCTTTTCAGGTTTTCGACTTGCCGGGTGTACAGATTTTTTTTAATTTTCATCCCTTATTTTTGTCCGAACCCTTTTGGTTCACCGGGAGACCCTTAATTTTGCCTAGGCCAGTCAACCTAGCGGGTCTTTGATTATGCGTAGTATCTTTTCATTATGTCTGCATTGACGGGGTGAGGAAGGTCGTCACCATTCATGGTGGTTAGAATCATTACTCCTCCTGAGAAAATGTTCTTAACCACAAATGGCCCTTCGTAAGTAGGGGTCCATTTGCCCATGGGATCACCTTGAGGTAGGATAATACGCTTGATTACCAGATCCCCAACTTGATACTCTTGTCGTCTGACTTTCTTGTTAAATGCCTTGATCATCCGTTTTTGGTACGTCTGACCATGACAAATAGCAGTAAGTCTCTTTTCTTCGATTAAGTTCAGCTGATCAAGCCGGGTCTGAATCCAGTCATCTTCGCTTAAACCTGCATCCTTCATAGTTCGAAGAGAGGGTATCTGAACTTCAATGGGCAAGACTGCCTCCATGCCATAAACCAAGGAATAGGGTGTTGCCCCTGTCGACGTTCGTGCTGAGGTACAATACCCATGAAGAGAAAATGGTAACATCTCGTGCCAATCTTTGTATGTCACCGTCATCTTCTGCACAATCTTCTTAATGTTCTTATTAGCCGCTTCAACAGCCCCATTCATCTTCGACCGGTAGGGAGAAGAGTTGTGACGCTGTATCTTGAATTGCTTGCAAAGCTCGATGATCATCTTGTTGTTGAGATTTGTACCATTGTCTGTAATGATCCTCTCTGGTACACCGTATCGACAAATCAGATGGTGCCGAATGAACCGTGCTACGATGTTCTTGGTTACTGTAGCAAAGGAAGCTGCTTCAACCCACTTCGTAAAGTAATCAATTGCTACCAGGATGAAACGATGCCCGTTGGATGCTGTAGGTCTGATCTCGCCGATCATATCAATGCCCCACATTGCAAAAGGCCACAGAGCTGTCAAAACATTCAGAGGTACTGGAGGTATGTGCACTTTATCAGCATAGACTTGGCACTTGTAACATGTCTGAGAATGTTGATAACAGTCGGCTTCTATAGTGGACCAAAAATACCTTGCCCGAAGGATTTTCTTTGCCATGGTATGTCCACTGCAATGGGTTCCGAAAGTACCTTCATGTAACTCTGTCATGATTTTTTCTGCTTCGTTCTTATCCACACATCGCAGTAAGGTAGAATCATGGTTACGCTTGTAAAGAATACCATTGCTGATGAAGAACTTTGCCGCGAACCTCCTCAGAAACTTCTTATCATTAACAGATGCACCCTCGGGGTATTCCTGAGCCTCAAGGTATTTCCTCACCTCATGAAACCAGGGTTTATCTGCTACCTCTTCAGTCTCAATGTCACAGCAATGTGCAGGTTCGTCCAACCTTTCAATGATAATTTGGGGAGCTTTGTTGTCCCAATTGACTTTGAATATAGAAGACATCGTAGCCAACGCGTCCGCCAACTGATTCTCCTCTCGTGGGAAGTGTTCAAAGGTTATCTCCTCGAAATGTGGAAGCAACGTCAACACATACTCCTTGTAAGGAATAAGATTTGGGTGTTTCGTATCCCACTCGCCTTTGATCTGACTGATCACGAGAGCGGAATCTCCGAAGACACTTAGAAACTTAATCCTTAGATCAATTGCTACTCGAAGACCCATAATGCATGCTTCATACTCCACCATATTGTTGGTGCAGTTAAAACATAGTCGGGCAGTGAACGGAGTATGAGAGCCTTTAGGAGATATGATCACGGCGCCAATGCCATTTCCCAAAGCGTTCAAAGCTCCATTAAAGTACATAGACCATCGGGATCCCTTCTCAGGTCCTTCATCCGGTCCAGGTGTCTCACAGTCAGTTACCAACATAATGTTCTCATCCGGAAATTCAAAATTCATAGTCTGGTAATCATCCACTGCCTGATGTGCCAAATGGTCTGCCAACACACTTCCCTTGATTGCCTTCTGGGTCATATATTGGATGTCATACTCAGTCAAGATCATCTGTCATCTTGCTATTCTTCCGGACAAGGCAGGATTTTCGAAGATATACTTGATTGGATCCATTTTTGATATCAATAGAGTAGTGTGAGTCAGCATATACTGTCTCAGCCGGCGAGCAGCCCATGCCAAAGCGCAATAAGTTTTCTCGAGCAACGAGTATCGAGTCTCGCAGTCGGTAAACTTTTTGCTAAGGTAATAAATAGCATGCTCTTTTCGGCCAGACTCGTCATGCTGACCCAGCACACACCCCATTGAGTTGTCGAGTACTGTCAAGTATAGGATCAAAGGTCTCCCTTCGACTGGCGGCATCAGAATAGGTGGCTCTTGGAGATACTCTTTGATTCTTTCGAAAGCGGCCTGGCAATTATCATTCCATCGTACCACTTGATCTTTCTTCAGTAACTTGAAGATTGGTTCACAAGTAGCAGTCAGGTGCGAGATGAATCGAGCAATGTAGTTCAAACGTCCCAGGAAGCCTCTGACTTCTTTTTCTGTTCTGGGAGCTGGCATTTCCTGTATAGCCTTCACTTTTGCAGGATCCACTTGAATACCTTTATCACTTACAACGAAACCCAGCAGCTTACCAGATCTCACCCTGAAGGTGCACTTGTTTGGGTTTAACCTCAACTTGTACAACTTTAACCTGTCAAATAGCTTCTGAAGGTGGTCCAAATGTTCTTCTTCAGTTTGGGATCTTGCAATCATATCGTTGACGTATACCTCAATCTCATGATGGATCATGTCATGAAACAAAGCGAACATGGCCCGCTGATACGTTGTCCCGGCATTCTTCAATCCGAAAGGCATGACCTTGTAGCAAAAGGTGCTCTATTGAGTAACAAAGGTTGTCTTCTCCATGTATTCGGGAGCCATTTTAATCTGATTATAACCGGAGAAACCATCCATAAAAGAAAATACCTTATGCTATGCGGTATTGTCAACCAGAACGTCGATATGAGGTATAGGGAAATCATCCTTGGGGCTCGCCCTGTTCAGATCCCTATAGTCAACACACATTTGAACCTTACCATCCTTTTTCGACACTGGAACCACGTTGGTCACCCACTGAGGGTAAGAAGTAACTGTTAGAAAACCGGCGTCAAACTGTTTCATAACTTCAGCCTTGATTTACTCAGACATCTCTGGGCGCATTCGGCGGACCTTCTGTTTCACGGGAGGACAATCTTCCTTGGTAGGCAAGCGGTGAACCACAATATCGGTATCCAACCCAGGCATATCTTTGTAAGACCAGGCAAAGATCTCAACATAGTCGTGCAACATCTGAATCAACCGTTGCTTCACACTAGCTTCCAGATTTGCACCGATCTTAACTTCTTTCTTGTCTATCTCTGTACCTAGATTCACTGTTTCCACTGACTCTTCATGTGGCTATATAGCCCTCTCTTCCTAGAGTAACAGTCTAGCAAGTTCACCAGGCACTTCGCAATCATCTTCACCTTCGTCTTCGGCTAAGTTGATCGGACTTTCGAAGTCATAATTGGCAGTAGCAGAGTCGTTACCAGTGAGATCCAGAGTGGATGTAGACCTGTATATGTGAGTGTGTGTAAAATAGCTGTTTTGCAATATGTAATAAAAGAAAAACAAGGAGCGCAAAATTTGAAATGCAAGAAAATGTCCAATGCTTTTATTAATGATATATGAAAATGACACACATAAAGCCCTTACAAATGAAGCCACAGTGCCCCGGGTAAGACACCGGGCCATAGAGTTTAAGACATTGTCTGTTACAAATTCAAAACAAAAAGTCTCATTACTGGGTGATAACTGAAACAGGCATAGAATCCTTTGCTGTCCAGTTTCTTAATCCACCATCGGCAGTTGGGTATATCCAGCTGTCAATATCAAACTCTTCATCATCGCCATCCCTGATAGCATTCACCCCTGCGTCTTGTTTAGGCTTTTCTGGTGCTCCGAACTCAATCTCCTTTGCATCGATCAAGTCTTGTACCTTGTTCTTCAAAACCCAACAATCATCTGTATCATGCCCCGGGCTATCAGAGTGAAAAGCACAACGGACATTAGGGTTGTACTTCGGTGATGTAGTGTTGGGATTCTTCGGGGCCTCCCTTGGAATAACTAGATTGGTTTTCAATAACTGTGGCAGAATCTAAGATAAAGTCATGCTGAGCTGAGTGAATTGCCTTCGTGGTCTCTCGGCCTTTGGCTGATTTTTGTGCTGAGGAGCACCAGCAGGTCTTGAAATAACAACTGCATTAACAACTTGGCGGCGTTCAGGTCTATTCTGGATTTTCGAACTGTAAACAACACTGGACTCCTTCTTAAAAGACTTCTTCTCGGTGCCTGATAAGCACCTTTCTGTATTTTACCAGACTTAATACCAGCCTCAATCCTTTCCCCGGTCATAATCAACTCCGTAAATCCGGATGAAGAACTTCCAATCAGATGGTTGAAATACGGACCAGACAAGGTCCCCAGAAACATATCCACAAGCTCCCTATCAGCCAAGGGTGGTTGCACTCTGCCAACAAGGTCCCTCCATTTCTGAATGTAATCTTTGAAACCTTCGCCCGCACCCATTGACATACCCTGGAGTTGGGTACGCGTAGGAGCGAGGTCGGCATTGTATTGGTACTGCTTGAAACCATTCAAGCTGGGTCCCTGAAAGACTGTCTTGAAAGAAGTGGATTCATAGGTTCTTGTCAGTGGTGTACGACTGAATCTTCCTAACATACGAATGGAGGTGCAGTTTCGGGCAAGAAACTCCGTCGTATTTAATAAAGGCTGGTGCTTTGAACTTGTGGGGAATCACCACCCCAGATGACAGACCCAGATCTCCAAAGTCCAGACTGGGCACTTTCTGTACTTCCATTGCACTCAATCGATCTTCCAGTTGCTTGTATCTATCCTCAGTCGGAGGATACTGGTCTTCGTTGAAGTCCGTCTCGTTGTCTGAAACCACATGGCTAGGAGCCCTCCTTTCTTCCTGACTATCTTTCCCTCCATATGAGGTGGTCAAATCAACTTCGTCTCGTAGCCTGTTTCCAAACCTGTGACCTGTGTTAAACATGACTGTCCTCTTCTTCTTCTTCTTCTTCTCTTTCAAGATAAGGGCCTTCTGATCTTGCTGACCCTTAGCTAGGTTCATGAACAACTCTTGGAACTGGGCGTTTTGAGCTTGTAGAGCCTTGATTGCTTGTTCAGTTGATGGTTCAGAAGACATGATGCTGAAATAAACAGCGAAGAAGATGAGAAAACCTGTAAGGGTACATGTTATGAGGTGCATGGAATGAAATGCGTATGATATGATTTCAAAGACATCGAGAGATTCAAATTCGTAAACAAGAAATGAAACACACTTTTATTAGATAAACTTGAAATTCAAATTGTTCAACAAATGCCCTTAAGGCGTTACAAGAAAGGAAATACTGAAAAGTAAATAAAAACTGGAAATAATCAAAGGACATCAGCGCTCCCATGGTCGTTTGCCTTTAGTGCTGACATAGTCATTGAGGATCCGCTCGTTCTCCAACTGCCTTGTCAACTTCTGAATCTTCTGCTCTTGCTCGTGATACTTTTCTCGGTAAGTATCCCGTTCTTCTCTCAGTTGCATCTAGGACCTCTTTAATGCCCCAATTCCAGTAGGCATGTAAGGGTGTAGGATGGTAGGAGGAACCCCTTCCTCATCAGCAACTTCAACAATAATGGGCAAGACGGCTTCATAGGGCATTCCCAGCTTTTGGGCACGAATACGAACCCATCGGAGATATGGTTCCATTGGTAGAGAAGTCTTTGCACCCAACTCGTATGGATCAGATCTGTGTACTCTATCCCAAGCCTTTATGAATCTACGGAGTTGATCGTCACTATCCCCTTGGAAATCAAAGATGATACTAGGCATTAGCAGCTCATGAGGTCCTTCCCTTCTGGCTTGTCCAAACTGACGTAAGGCCAAGCATGGATTGTAAGTAATTCCTTCATTGGTTCCTATCAGTGGAACATTGGGGTATTCCCCACAGTGATCAATGATATCCACCTCGTCCATACCCTTAATAGTCCAAATGATGTCATTGTGAGAGAGAGAGACATAACCCTATAAGCCCAGCCCATGCCTTCCTTGTTCTTTAAAACTGATTTAGGGAGGTGAGAAATAAACCACCTCGCCAATAACGGAGCACAACACATCAAGGTTCCCCGCTTTCGAGCAATACATGCATAAAGCTGATGAAGAATGTCACCCAAGAGAGTGGGTACAAGATTACCAGAGATGAAGATTTTTACCGCATTCACATCAACAAAGGAGTCAGAATTAGGAAACAGTACCAAGCCATATATCAGAAGATCCAGAATATCTTCGAATGCCTGGAAGTCTAGACTATCCCAGAAATGATTAGCCTTACCAACCAAAAACTTAGTCAAAAAGCCCTTTGCTCCACTACGAGTTTCCCAATTAGCCATTACCTCAGCCTTTGTCAGATGAAGGGATGAAGCAATCTCTTCCGGCCTAAGGATCTTCTCCCAACCTGTAAACGGGGTGTGCTCCAGAATAGAGATACCGAGCAGATCAGAGAACTCTTCCAAGGTAGGGACCAACTGGTAGTCCTGAAAATTAAAGCAATGGTACAGTGGATCATAGAATTAGACTAGGACACTCATCATCTGCTCGTCCAATTTGGAGGTGACCAAACTAAGAAGATGCCCATGTCTTCTGATGAAGGAGGTAGTATCAGACATCTTTGCAACCAATTCTTTGAGCATAGTGGGAACCTGGACAAAGTTGATCCGAATGGTGTTCCTACGCATAGATGCCATGACCTACAAAATAGAACAAAGATGAATCCCTCCTGTCTTTGAAATAGGTTAGTCCAATGCAAGATGTATGCAATGTTATGATATCATGATGTCATGATAGAAAGCACACCACAAGTATCCACAAATAGCAAACATGGTAAAGGCACACAAGTCACACAGAGAGCCCTTAGATTTCAGGCTGGAAAGGAGTCTAGGTACTACCCTCTTTCAGTTCAGTTGGTTTAAACCTGTCTTAAAAATAGTAACCGGGTTCTAGAGGATCTCAATATCACTGACTACCCTCGATCGGTCATAATTCCAGTTTAGCAACCTTTTCTTGCGGCCGGAATCATCGCGAGAGTTTAGTCTCAATGAGTGTAGCATACTGCTACTGTTCTATGGCCAAGTTGGTCAATTTAAAGGTTCTAAGGTCAATTGGTGCTTAATGACTCCTTAGCAGACCCATATTCTCCTCGTTGCGCCACAAGGGATATCGGTACATACTAAAGTGCCACACCAATGTAGCTACTGCTTCAACCGTATCGGTCTACGCCGTACAGTTCCCTCACAGTTTATTGCTACTTACCGAAAGGGTATCCCCCAGATCCGGGTTAGGATCTGTAGTAACTCCGATACAAGCCCACAAATATAAAGCATACAAGTCAAGAAATTGAAAACATTATGAACTATTCCTAAGGTACACCCCACTTATTAAGTGTCCCCAACAGAGTCGCCAGTTATGTGATACGGTGGGAAAGAACTGACTGTTTTTTCGAATGCTGGTTTGCGTTTTGCGTTTGTGTTTGCAAAATGTCGCGGTAAGCAAGAGTCGCCACCGACTTTTATTTTATCCAACAAGGAAAGGAAAAAAGCATAGAAAAATTCCTTTTTGAGATATTTCTCGGGTTCGGGGGGGGGGGGGGGGTAGATTATAGAAAGGGAAGGTGTTAGCACCCTTTCTATCCGTGGTTATCCACGGGCTCTTAGATACTTGCTCATATTGTTTTCAAAATATTGCTTTCTTTGTGCTTGTGGGTTTGAAAAAAGTTTTTGTTTGAAAAACTTCGATTTAACTCTTGCTTCTGTCCTCAAGAGTGTATGAAGTGTTTTTGAAAACTTTGTTCGAAAGTGTAAGTGTGAAAAGTTTTTGTTTTTTTGAAAGAGCAAGTACTTAAGAACCATCTACCTACTCGAAAAAGGAATTGTTCTATGCTATCTTCCTTTAGACAATGATATCCTACTATTGATGAGTAGGTAGCACCATCGTTGGAGTTTAAGGGTCAATTCGAATTTAGGGACTTACGGTCACTAAAGCAATGCTAGGATGCCTTAGCGGTAACCCTAATGTCTTAGATCATTTGTTTTGATGCAACAATATCCGAGGAAACCGTTTCGATGCGACTATGATCTTTTAGACAGGAGGGCGACCTCTAAAGTGACCTATACTCAATGACGGCGTACAAAGGCAACCAAGTGGGGTGTACCCTAAGAGTGCGCATGTGCGAGTGTGTCATTTTTCAGTTAATTTTATCTTTGTACATGTCAACGGTGATCTAAGTTGATTTTAGGTTAACATTCAATCTTGACATGCATCCCTATTATCAAACATCTAACAGTTATATTTTGCGGAAAATAAATTGCGGAAATTAAATTACAAGGCGTCGGGTATTTACATCGCCAAAAAGCAACCCTTTGAAATTTAAATGCGGAAAAATAAATAAAGCGATAAAATAAATAAATAGTCCTAATTATCTATTACAAACCGGAAACAAGTACAATATTGAATAAATAGGTCGCGTGCGGAAAATTAAATCGGCGCAAGTTTAGGGTTTTGACCCTTTTTTGTTAAAGAAAAGATTTTTTGGTTATTTTTGAATTAAGAAAGAAATAAAACCTAAGTTAATTACTAAATTATTAAATTAATTAATTAATTAATGAAAATAACTTATTTTTGGATTTTTGGTATTTAAAGAAATAAAATAAAATTAGTTAATGTTAGTAAAAACCTAATTAAATCTAATTGAATTTTAATTATTTACAAAAATATATTAAAGTTATCCTAATTAAACATAAATTAATTTAATTAGTATTTATTGATAAAATAAAAAAATTAAAATTTAATTTGATAAAGAAAAATATTTTATGGTTTTAATTTTATTAAAGGAAAAAAAATGATTGGTTAGTTAATATTAAAAATATAATAAAACAATTAAATAAACTAAATGAAAATAGAGATAGATAGAGGTATATGGGCCTGTTTGGAGGTTCAGAATAGCAATTTGAGGCCCATTAAGCGCTGGCCTGGTTGACTTCCCTGGATTTCATGCGCGCTGGTTGACTTGGTCCATGGTAGACCATCAATCTGGATCACCAGATCTGGCCTTTGGCCATCTGGCTGTTGGAGATGTGGAGGCGCATGATATGCTACAATGCTTGATTTGCACCGGATTACCTGAAGAAAAATATAACAAAGAATATTGGGGACCTGGGATCGAACCCATGTCCTATAGGCGCTTTGATAGCTCGCTTTGCCACTAGGCCAATGTGCTTTAGTTGTTAATATATTAAACAATAATAATAATAAGAGAAAACGCGTTAATGTGCCAGAAAATAAAAAAAAGCGCGAAAATTTGAAAAGGGCCAATCAGAGGAAGACACGACGTCGTCCCTGTCCTCAGGCCTGTAACGAAGTTACATGCGGATTTGAATCCGCAGCTAAATGCCTAGGCCATTCCCAAAATTCATCTCAGGCCATATAAATTCCTCCCAAGACCATGGTTGCGTTCGTCTTTCTCTTCCGGTCATGTCCATGGCCATTATTGGGACTAATTTTACCTGTAATAAAAAACCCTAATCCAAGAGGAAAAACCCTAACAATGGCATTTTGCACCACAAAGCAGATAAACAAAATCAAATAATATAGAAAGCTTGGAAATGATCTGGTGGTTACAAATATGCCATTGATTCTTTGTAATAATGCATGATTTTTGAAATACGAAATCAAATTCAGAGGGGGGCCGTGTGATACTTATAGTGCTCTAGGAGGTTGAACAATGCGTGCTTTGGATCCCAAAAGGTCGAGTAAACACCCAACAATCGATTGGTATCAATCCCTACTTCTGAAAACGCCTCAAAGTATGATTTTGGTTTCACACTTTTTAGTGAATTTTGCAAGTTTTGTTTTGCTTATTTCTGCAGCCTCTAACCCTCATATTTGTGTGCCTCTCTTGCTTATGTAATGTGGAATGCATTAGGTTAACAAATATGCCTTGGATCTTCCACATTAATGCATAAAATATTTAATTTGATTCACTTTTGAAAGCTTGCCTAATTTGTCAAAACTCAATCTTTTTGCACATGGATTGCTTGATACGAATTTGATACTCTTAATGATGATGATTCAGTCCCGAAAATAGCAAAAAATCTCATGTAATCAAAGTTTGGGATTTTATTTGATTTAATTTGATTTAAAATGAAATAATTCAATAAAAAATCAAATAAAATAATAAAATTGATAAATGGACACAAGGCTGAAGCTAGGACACGTGGACAATGATGCAAGCTCAAATCAAGTGGAAAAGAATGGGCCCATTTGACAAAATTTGAAGTTTTGGGGATAGTTGACTTTTGGCAATTTTGCAAAAATGTCCAACTTCAACAATGCATAACTTCTTAAATTTTGAACTTTTGAAGGTGTTCTTGGACTTTTTAGAAATCTGGAGATGTCCTCTAACCAACCCTTTTTGTCTCATCACATTTTGATATTCCATGCTCAAGTTATAAGCTTTTGCAAAAAAGGTGTTTTTGTTGACTTTCAAAAATGACCTATAATGTCCAAATTTATAACTTCTTGTGAGTGCATTTTATGATCTTGGGGTATGAAGATGGATTGTAGGAAATTGCATCCTATTAAAAATGCGCTTTGGATGGGTCATTTATCAAAAAGTATGAGAAAATTATGCTTGGTCAAAGTTGAGTTGACTTTTCCTACAAAACCCTAATTTAGCAACTTTTGAGTCTTGATGAATTTTGAGCAATCCTTGATGAATCATGATCAACCCTTGATCAAATGATGAAATATCCTTAAAAATGAGAATGTTGACAAAAAATCTTGAAGTTTGACTATTTGTAGGTCACAGTTGACTTTTGCCCTAGCACAATCGATTTTTGGACCCTTTGAGCAATTGACTGAGCAAACTTCCTCTGCAAGGCTTGAAATTTGACATGGATGACCTTGAGTACATATTAGGGAATTGGGGAGCACTTGAGGTCATTTGGACTCAAGGATCTTGATACAACACAAAACCCTAATTTGGGGTTGATTGCCTTAGGAGATAGCTTGACTGTCCAACTCTTGAGCAATCTTGAGCCACTTGGAGATTTTCCTTGCAATGTTTTGAGAAATATGAGAGGGAAAATTTTGGGGTACAACACAACCAAAGTGAGGTAAACCCTAGGAGTGAATATGTGCATGTGAATTGTTTAAGTCAATTAGTCTTTGCACGTTAGGTGATCTATCATTTTAATTTCAAGTAATCTTCCCATAAAATCCTATTAACCATGCATCTAACAGTTAAATATTTGTAGGAATTTAAAATGCGAAAAATAAACCTAGCTATTACAAGGCTTTGACAGTTACATAATTATCTTGACCGAAAATAAAAATGCGGAAGTTTAAAAAACCTAATTACTATTACAATCCCGGAGCAATTACAATAAAAAGAATTAAAATACGCGCAGCAAATTAAATGCGAGAATGGTTAGAAACCCTAAAAATCTAATTGAAAAAATACTTAAGTTATTTTTTAAGGAAAAAATTAATTAAGATATGTACAATTAAAACCCTAATTCTAATTATTTTTAATTATAAAAAGGAATTGAAATTAATCTAATTTAAACTAAATTAAATAATTCAAGAAAATAAAATATTTTATAAAAAAAGATTTTATGTATTTTTCTGTGGTTTTTATTTGAGAAAAAAAAACAATTTAATTACAAATTTAAATGAACCTAGTTCCCAATTATTTTTAATTATGAAAAAGAAATTAAATTAACCTAACTTACTAATTACATTAAAATAAATATTTTATAAAAAAATGGTCTTTTTTGTGATTTGTTGATTTTATGATGAATTAAAAAATATTTAATTTTTTTAGTGAAAAATAATTAAACAAATCAATGAAAATAAAAGAAATAAAAAAATGAATTAAATAATGGGCCTGTTTGCATTGCTGAAGGAGGGGGTGTGATTCTGAATTCCCCAAGCCCAGTCAGCGCCTGGTTCCATGTGGCGTTCACCTGGGGGTGTATCACGGTCTCTCATTGCTTATGTGTTGGATCTGATACTATGCTTGATCAAGTGGCTGGATGTTGGTGACGTATGGTAGACGCCTGGGTGGGAGATACATAGGATCTGTTGAGAGAAAATAAGAAAATAAGCGTTGCTGGGACCTGGGATCGAACCCAGGTCCTTATGCTTACCACTGAATGCCCTTGCCAGCTATGCTATTGTGACTTGTTGTTAGTACAGTGAAAATAAAATATAATATAAAGAAAACAAATAGCTGAATCTAACACGCACAAATTTCATATGGACCTGGGTTAGGTAGATGACTTATACCTACATATAGTGTCTGTAACTACAAGTCTGTGAATTTCAAAAATCAACACAACGCAAGATAAATAAAATTAAAGACCATGGATCAACCGGATTTAGCCCTCTGATCATCATGGTGTCCTTCATTTAGGCTAATTGTTCCTGTATTCAAAAACCCCAAAACACATGTGGAAACCCTAACAATGGCAAGTACAAATATATGCTTCAAAAATGCAATTAAACTATTCAGTTAGCTTGCAAACATGATAAAGATCACAAATATGTCAATCAAATGTGCTAACAATGTAGGAATTGATGTAATCGTTTTAAAAAAATAAGGCAAACTGTAGGAGTGATTGCGTGCGTTTCTGGGCGCGATAAGACTTGCAAATGATCTAGTTGGCTTCAGAGATGCTCCAGGATGCGATTGGCAATGTGAGAATGGCTTGAATTGTCCTGTAAGTTGAAATCCTATTCACACTTTTCTTGGAAATTTTAGAGTTTGGTTCTTGCTTTTCCACGACTGCAACCCTTTTTCTTATGCTTTGTACATGTTCCATATATATGTTAGAATGAATTAGGGTTATAAAATTGGCTTGTATCTTTGCAATTATGGAAGATTTGATTTGATTTCCATGCCATATGTAAACTTGCTATATTGAGCCAAATCACCCCTTTCTTGTACCAATTATGCTTGATTCATTTTGGTCTTGATATCTCAACATATTTTGATTGCAAACCTGTCAAAAAATCAAATCAAAACATATCTTTGCTATTATTCACCAATTATTTGATTTAATTCAATTTTTAATTAATAAAAAAATCAAAATAAATTGAAAAATGAAGCAAATAATGTGTGGGTGAATATTTGGATCGTGGACCATGTTATAAGTGAGGTGCAAGCATAAGAAGTTAGGCCTATTTAGCAAAAAATGTAATTTTGAGCCCATTTGACTTTTGGCAATTTTGCAAAAAAGGTCAACTTTGACAAGGCATATCTATTCCAATTTTAACCCTAGAGAGGTGTTCTTGGACTTTTTAGAAAGCTTAGGATGTCCCCTAAGCAAACCATTTGGTCTCATATCAATTGTGTCTTCCATGTTCATGTAAGAATCTTTGACCCAAAAGGTGTTTTTGTTGACTTTTCAAAAGGACCCGTAATGTAGAAATTCATATCTTTTTGTGGGTGCATATTTTGAAATTGTGGTCTGAATATGAGTTGTAGGGAATTGCATCCTCTTCAAAATGAGCCTTGGATGGAAAATTTCTGATAAAATATGAGAAAGTTATGCTTGTTCAAAGTTTGGTTGACTTTTCCTAAGAAACCCTAATTTAGCAACTTTTGGGTTTTGATGAATTTAGGGCATTCCTTGAAGAATCATGATCAACCCTTGATAAAATGATGGATATCACTTCAAAATGTTTAAGTTGACCAGAAATCTTGAAGTTTGACTGTATGTGGACCACATTTGACTTTTGACCTAATATAGTCGATTCTCAAGCATCTGAGCAGTTGACTGAGCAAACTTCTTGTACAAGGCATGAAACTTGACATGTAGGGTATTGAGAACATATTAAGACCATGGAGAGAATATGAGGTCTTTTGAGTCCAACTATCTTGATGAAAATGGAAACCCTGATTTAAGACACACTGCCTTAGTAGAGAGTTTGTCTGGTCAACTCTTGGGCCAACTTGAGCAAATTAAAGATCTCTAGGAGCATGTATTGAGTAAAATGAGAGGGAAAATTTTGGGGTACAATAGCGGTAGTTCTTCCCCATCCATTGTTGTGGGGATAAGACCACCACCAGAGAATGATGTTTTGACTACGTATGGGCCTTCGTAGTTGGGTGCCCATTTACCACGTGAGTCGAGGCAAGGTAGCAAAATCTTTTTGAGCATTATACCATGTTGGTTCATCTTGTGGAGTAAACTGTTACTCAGAAATAACTTTGAGGCTAATTATCATAGAGTTATCTTGTCGGTGCTAGGGGCATTCTCTGGATGTCCTTATATTTCGAGGTACTTCTTGATGTCGTAAAACCAAGGCTTGTTATATTGTCATTTTTTAATGGCAAGGAAATGTGAGGGCTCTTCGAAGTGTCTGTATGTGATGCGCGGTTCGTGGTTTGACCAAGTTACATAGCTGATATAGTTTCCAAAGCGTCTGTCATTTGATTTCCTTTTCGTGGGATGTGACTGAAAGTGATCCTTGCGAATTCCGCAGTCAGTTTCCAAAACATGATCCCGACATGGAACCAGTTTTGATGTTTAGTATCCCATTCACCGTTGACTTGGTGTGTGGCTTGTGAGCATTCTTTGGAGTAGTCAAAATTGCCTCTATATCGTGCCCCGGTGCATTTGAAACCTCTTCGAACGTGGATATCCAACGTGCCCCTGGCTCGGGTTCTTCGTCAGGTCTTGGTATTTCATAGTTGCTTATTTTTTATAGTACTATCTGTATTTAACCTTGGCCTGTTTCTGTAGGAACAAGCAGATATGCGCAACAACTTGATCAGCTTCTTTGTGGCTCCACTCTAACATTGTCCTTTAGCTTGGTTTCTTCCGGTTCTTCCCCTGTGCTTAGATTAATGGTCTTAATAGCCTCTTGATAAGGTTGTGTATTGTTAGCCTTTCATTTTATTTTCCTCGCCATTTTCTCAGAGAGTTCAAGATCTTTATCATCTTCCTCTTTAGCTTGGTTGATAGGAGCACCAAAATTATATCGGGTCGCAGCAGTAGCATTATCGGTGATTTTGGGCATGGATTGGCACCTTTATCATGTTTTGGTGCAGATTTTAGTATATGAATTTTGAAGATGCGTATGCAGAGAAAGTATTGCCATTTTTAAATTTAAGATATAACTGCAAGAGAAAGAAAGGGATCTTAGTTGAAAATAAAATATAACTTTTATTAATCATAAATATTGTCTGAAACAAAATGGGGGAATCCTTACAAGCAACTCCTATGTCTCGGGCTTGACATAGGTTCTTTCGAAAACAAGAAAAATTAATTAGGAAAGAAAAAGATCTCAGGAATCTCCACAATCGTCCATCTTTTGAGTTTTTTCTCCTGTGGTGCATTCTTGGATGAATTCAATTGCCCTTTTGGTGTTGGATTTGTTGGATATTTTTTCCCCATGTCCACCATGCACTACTCCAATATTGACAAAGGTCTCTTGGATTGGAGGAAAATGTGCTTCGTCCTTCAGAGCAACTTTATATTTTTCCTCAGGGTATTGTCCTAACTGGACTATCCTCTGGTCCCCTAGCCTTTGTAGAGCTCTTACGAAAGCTTCATTGTGTTCTAGAGGGAGTCCACATCCCAACCGATATTCTTTCAGTGAGTTTATCGGGGTTTTTGCTTGTCTACTTGCCCCCGAGTTAGTGACTACTTCAATTTCATTTATTGTTAGCCCATTGTGTAAAGGCGTAGGGTCTGATTTGATGTTGGGTTTCTCGAAGGTGATGTCTTGAGATTCCAACAAATTCTGAACCTTGTGTTTTAATGGCCAACATTGCTCTATGGTATGTCCAGGAGAATTAATATGATACTCGCATCTGGCATTGGCATCGTATCTTCGTGGGAGTGGCCCGACTAGAGGAGCTAGAGGCTTGAGTTCCACTAAGGATGCCTTAACTAGTTGTTGTAATAGATGATTGGGTGGCAAAGGTTGTGGTTCAAATTTTCCGGGTGGCCTTCTGCCTTGCTGCTGCCCTAGTGGGATCACTAATGGTTGTTGTACCCTGGGTTGTGATGCTGCAGCATTAATTTCTCCTTCTTTTCCTTTTGGGAAGTTTGAAGCGGACCTCTTTGAATTGTAGGCAGCATTTGATGGTCCCCTTGATATCTTCCCATTTTTATCCTAGTCTCGATTCTTTCTCCGATGGTTACTAGGCCTGAGAACCCCGAAGAGATACTTCCAACCATCATCTCATAATACAACCCGTGCAAAGTTCCCATGAACGTGTCTACTAACTCCTTCTCTAATAGTGGTGGTTGCACACGGGATTCCAACTCCCTCCATCTCTGAGCATACTCTTTGAAGGATTCTTCTTTCTTCTGGGACAAATTCTAGAGTTGCATGCGGGTAGGTGCCATGTCCAGGTTATATTTGTAATGCTTTAGGAAAGAATTAGCAAGATCTGCCTATGTTCGAATATGTGTTCGCTCCAATTGCATATACCAGTCTAAGGATGCCCCACTCAGGCTATCTTGAAAATAGTGAATCATTAGCTTCTGATCATGGGCATGGGCATGCATCTTCCTGCAATACATACGAAGATGATTTCTTGGACAAGTGATCCCCTTGTATTTTTGAAAGTCAGGTACTTTGAACTTTGGTGGAATCATCACATCAGGAACTAGGCCCATTTCAAGAGCGTCTACTTTGAAAGCGTCAAAACCCTCCACATCTTTTAATATTTCATCCAGAGCATTATACTAATTCATTACCAATGGATTATCAACAAAATGAGTACCAGTCGTCTTTAAGGGTGCCTGGTTAGCATCTTCTAGGTCGTAATATCCGTATTGCATGTTCAAATAGTTGTCTGCATTGTTGATTGGAATCTGTAGGGTATACAATGCCCCTGCTTTTAGTGGCGGTGGGACAAACCCTTCAGTTTCAACTTCTTTATGGGCCTCGAAGGACTTTTGGGGTCATGCTTCTGGCTCTTTCCTTGGTTGGTGATCGCCTGATGCACCAATAGTTTGGGCTACTTCCTCGAAAGGTGCCCTGGGAATCTGGTCTTGTCTGTTGTTGTACCCTAAAATTTTCTCTCTCATTTTACTCAACACATGCCCATTGAGGTCCTCAACTTGCTCAAGGATGCCCAGGAGTTGACCAGACAAACTCTCTCCGAAGGCAATGTACCTCAAACTAGGGTTTCCATTTTTATCAAGATGGTTGAAGTCCAAGGGTCCCAAATGCTTTCCATGGTCCTAATATGTTCTCAAGATCATCCATGTCAAGTTTCATGCCTTGCATAAGAAGTTTGCTCAGTCAATTGCTCAGATGCCTGGAAATCAGCTATACTAGGTCAAAAGTCAATTGTGGACCACATACAGTCAAACTTCAAGATTTTTGGTCAACATCAACATTTTGAAGTGATATTCATCATTTGATCAAGGGTTGATCATTATTCCCCAAGGAATGCCCCAAATTCATCAAAACCCAAAAGTTGCTAAATTAGGGTTTCTTAGGAAAAGTTAACCAAACTTTGACCAAGCATAACTTCTTCATACTTTATCAGAAATTTCCCATCCAAGGCTCATTTTTAAGAGGATTAAATTCCCTACAATTCATCTTCTACCCACAAGTTCAAAATATGCACTCATCAAAAGATATCAATTTCTACATTGTAGGTCCTTTTGAAAAGTCAACAAAAACACCTTTTGGGTCAAAGCTTCTTACATGAACATGGAAGACCCAATTGAGATGAGACCAAATGGGTTGTTTAGGGTACATCCTAAGCTTTCTAAAAAGTCCAAGAACACATCTCTAGGGTTAAAATTGTAGGAGATATGCATTGTTAAAGTTGACCATTTTTGCAAAATTGCCAAAAGTCAAATGTGCTCAAAAATACATTATTTTTAAATGGGCCTAGTTTTTTATGATTGAATCTTGCTTGTGACATGGTCCACGACCCAAATCAGCACCCACACATTATTTGATTTATTTATTTATTTTATTTTGATTTTTATCATTTAAAAGTCAAATTAAATCAAATAAATAGCAAAAAATATCAAAGATTTGTTTTGTGATCAGATTTTTGGTGGAATCAAATCCAATTAAGCTGACAAATCATATCCAAAACGTGCAAAACAAATTGAATCAAAATTGGCATGATTAGGCTTATTTTGGAAACATATCATACAAGATAAAAACCAAATCAAATCTCCATGAATGAAAAAGATACCAACTGTTTTAGTTGACCTAATTTGTTCTGTTACATATATAGAACACAACCAGTGCACAAGAAAGAGGATTAGAGGTCGTAAAAGCTGCAAGCAAGAATTGAAAATTGTCAAAAAAGTGGTAGATTGACTTCCAGTTTAGAGGCCGATTCAAAGACTTTCAAAGCCACCAATCGATTCCTGGGCATCTCCAGAATGCGTTCCAATTATTTTCCAGTCCTCTCAAGCTCAGAAACAGGACATACGATCATCACGATTTGCTTCTTTCTCAAAATCCGATTGCTATGATTCTTGCATAATGAACATGTTTCAATGGTATATTTGTGTTTGTTGCCATGTTTGCAACGTGTCTAGACCATTTAATTGAAGTTTTAACGCCTGCATGAATACTTGCCATAACTAGGGTTTGCCTTGTTATTTTAGGGCTTTCAAATGCAGGAGCAATTGGCCCTAATGAAGGATACCATTATGATCAGAGGGTCAAATCCAATCGATCCATGGTCTTGAATCTTATTTATATTGCTTGTACGTAATATTTGAAAGTCACAGGGTTATAGCCATGGAAGCTTGGCCGTAGGTAAAGGTTACAGGCCTAAAACGACGGACAGGGGAAGAAGAAGAACGTGGCTAATCATCATTAGGCCATTCAAATAGCTGGCGCGAGTTTTTTATTTACCAGTGATCCACTTTGTTTTCATATATTATATATTGTTAGTATCCTATAAACAATTGAACACATGTGATCCAGTGTCAAAGGCATATGTTTGGAAGCGAAAGGACATGGGTTCGACCCCAGGTCCCAATGTTTTGTGGTTTTCTTACCATTTAATTGCAGATCACTTACACTATGCTTCCAGGAGCCTATCTTGCACTCCAGCAATCCAGCCAATGGATCATTTCTCTCACTAATACAACGTCCCATACAAGAGGGGACCATGGTACGCCATCAGAAAGAGGGTACACTGAATCACGCATAGGGATTGAGCTTGAGCATTATTGGGCCTAGTAAATTCAGACTTACACCTCCCTTTCCAGCTTCACAAACAGGCTCATTCCTTCTTTTCTATTTTAATGTTTCTTATTTTTATTAGTTCATTAATAATTTTCTTTTTACAAAATAACATAAAAAATCATTTTTTTAATTAAATCAAGAAATCACCAAAAACATAAAAGAATTTTTTTTTCATAAAATATTTTTTATTCCCTTAATTAATTAGTTTAATGATTTAGGATAATTTAATTCTTTTCCTAATTAAAAATAATTAAAATTAGGTTTTAATTTGTACATAACCTAATTAATCTTGTTTTCTCCAAAATAATTATAACCTAAATATTTTTTCCAATTAAATTTTTAGGGTTCTCTAAACTCTCGCATTTAAATCGCCGCGCGCATTTTAATTCTTTTTATTATTATTGTAACTATTTCGAGGTTGTAATAGTAATTAGGGTTTAAACTTATGCATTTTTATTTCTCAGTCAAGACAATTATGTATCTGTAAAAGCCCTGTAATAGCATAGGACCTTTACCTTCTCGCTTTTATATTCTGCATGCTTGTATATAACTGTTAGCAATCTAGGCTTGTATGCTTAATCAACTAAATAGATCACTAAATTACAAGATAAATAAATGAAATCAGACACTTTTGCACACTTGCACCCCTAGGGTATTGCCTCAATTGGTTGCCTCAGAAATAATGGTCGTGTCTCTCGAACGTAGGGATACCTTAGCAATGACCCGCGATTCAAAATCGTCATAAAGATCACAGTCCCTACTTGTCCCTCGAGTTGCCTACGAATTGATCTTATGACGTTAGTCCCTTCGAAACGCTAAGGTATCCTTACTTGTTGCCTTCAGTGACCATTTCGTCCCTTCGAACGTCCTTTTAAAACTCCAACAACGGTGCTACCTATTCCTTAATAATAGGGTAGCGACATCTAAAGGAAAACGAACAGTCTTTTTCGAGTAGGTAGATTAGTTCCTAGGTACTTGCTCAAAACAAACAAACTTTTTCACACCAAACACTTTTCAAACAAAGTTTTCAAAAACAACTTCGTAACACTCTTGAGGATAGAAACAAGGGTTAAAACGAAATTAAACAAATCTTTTCAAAACAAGCACACACAAGCAATTTCAAAATGAGCAAGTACCTAAGAGCCCATGGAAAACCATGGATAGAAAGGGTGCTAACACCTTCCATTTCTATAATCTACCCCCCGTACTTAGAAACATCTTGAAAAAGGTTTTTCTGTTCTTTTTCCTTTTCCTGATTGGATAAAAAAAGTCGGTGGCGACTCTTGCTTACCACGACATTTTGCGAACAAAAAGCGCAAAGCAGTATTAACAGTCTGTTCTGCCACCGTATCACAGAACTGGCGACTCTGTTGGGGATTGTTAATAAGTGGGATATACCTTAGGATCTAGGTCATTTTTAAAATTGCTTTCTTGTTTTGCTTTTCCTGCTTTATATTCAAGGGTTTTGTTTGGGTATTATTGAAGATCCTACACCCGGATCTGGGGACACTTTTTAGGTAAACATCAATAGATCATGGAGACTGTATGGCGTAGACCAATATGGTTTAAGCGATGGCTGTGTTGGTGTGACACTTTGGTTGGTACCGGTATCCTTCATGGGGAAACGAGGAGAATACGGGGTCGCCGCATGGTGTCGTGAAGCACTAACAGACCTTAGAACCTTAGTTGAACAAACTTGGCCATTAGAAAGTAGTGAGATAGCCGGCCTCAGTATAAAGTTGAGGATTAGTTGATACTCTATGCTACACTCATTGAGATCATACTTTCGGGATATTCCAGCCGCAAGAAAAGATTGCTTGAGCTGAAACAACGCCCGATAAAGGATGGTCAGTGATATTGAGAATCTTTAGAACCCGGTTACTTTTCTAAGACAGGTTTGAAATCAACTAAACTTCAAGAGGGTATGACCTTAAAACTCAAGCAGGCCTTAAACCTAAGGACTTGGTGTGATTTTTCTGTGTTTTCTATACTTGTGATTTATCATGACATCATAAACATCATACCATATCATATCATGACTAACCATTTCAAGGATCTCGAGGGCCTATGATGCAGGTTATGATAAATCATACGTCTAGCAAGGGGAAAGGGGATTTATTTTCCTCTAGCCAATGTCATCAGAAGATCAAAATTCAACAACTTGAGTCAGGGGCTATGACCCACTTGATATGGTGAGCTTGAATCTCATAGAAGGACTCTCAACAATACAAAGTTCTTCAATCAAAGCTGCAAAATTCAACTTCTGACATTTTCTTGTTTACCCCGTGAGATCTTTGAAAACATTGCATACATATATAATACATATCATTGCATAATCAGGTTTCAGCACAGGTCTCTCACGTTCTCGCGGTTTATTTCAGTAATGGCTTTCCAATAAGACAACAGAGATCTTCAAACTCAAGAAGCCCAGTTCATGGAAATGTTCCTAAACCTATCCAAGGGGAAAGAAGACCTGAAAACACTATTCACCGGGAATCTGACCAAGGAACGTCCTGACAACATCAAGGATGAACAATTGGAACAACTGCAAGCTAAGGTAGAAGAAATGAGAATCCAGATGCTGGGGCAGATGGCTCTTATCCAAAACTTAGCTCGAGGACAAGAAGGGCTAAGAGCTTTCCTCAACAAGCTTCACCAAGATGGATGCAGATCCATGAAACAAACAGTTAAAATTATGGATTAAGGCATTAATCAGCCCCCAATGAGACAAGAGGTTAGTTTGGTCAGGAACAGACCTTTCCAGATTTCTACTACATCACAAGCCCAACCAAAACCTCACCAACGACAACGGGGCAATCGGCATAAGAAGAATACATATGAAATATGCTTCACTGAGATCAACATGTCATTGGATCAAGCATTGAAACGCATGTTGAAGGTCAAGTTGGTTATGTTAAGGGACCCTCCTCAGAATCCCAACATAGCCTCCCCAAGGTACAATCTAAATGCAAGATGTGCGTACCACTCCAACAGTCCTGGGCATGACACCAACAACTATTGGGCGTTGAGAAATAAAATACAAGAACTCTTTGGTGAAGGAGCGATGGAATTCGCACAAGACGGTCGGGCTAAGTTCTTCTGCCATCCCTCCAAGGCATACCATCTGAAGTGACAAGTTCTCACAAGAAGACTTTTCGTTCATTAGAAGTTTCAATGTGTAATTTTCTTTTGATCTGTTTGAACATTTATTCATATCAAACCTCGTTATTTCATCAACGTATTGCACATGTTTGTCTTGAATCATTTCATTCATATTCACTATTTCAAAAATGCATTCTTATTTCCTTTTGTGATATTCAACTCTCGATTAAAAACTCTAAGCCTTAGAGGGAGGATGACAAAAACGATACCACAATCTCTACGATATGCTTTTGAACAGACCTCACTGACGATGTACAAGCGTTATTTCAAATCCTAAACAGCGGGGTTATAAGGAAGATAATCCCTAGTCAACCCCTTCGAGCTAAAGAAGTAGGAGTTTTTCTTTTCACACAAATTAAAACCCTTAATCATAACCTGGGGCAGGGTAGTTTTCTTAGTTAATTCAGAGGCGCATTCAGTCACAATCTGCCGCTTCGTACACAATGAATGGCATCGAAGACGTCCTTCCAAAACAAAAGAAAGTGATGGTTCCGTATAATCATCAAGACAGGTAGTTATTGTCTCTCGAAATAAAAGCCCATTAAGTCAAAACCTATGAAGGAGACTTAAGAGAAAAATAAGGGCATCCCGGCGAACCAAAAGGGTTTGGGAAAAAATTAGGGATAACGAAAACCAAAAAAAGAGGTTACTACAAATCCTCGACAAAAAAAAGATTACAAAAATGACTGCCTTTTCAAAACAAAGATTCAATTTCTGAATCATCACCAAGTATCAGAGCAAAGATTCCAGACTCAATCGGGATCTAAACACGCAATTAACTGAGCATAGGACTGAAGAACATCATGAAGAGCGAGTTGGGTAAAAATAAAATTTGAGCCTTTATCCTTTGTTTCTTGAACCGTGAACTAGACCACGTTATAACCATTAAAAGTCCTTGCTGAAGCATGGGTTAGTTTGAGAGCATATTGTTACAAAGGTATCCTGACTCCTGTAGGCTTTGTTACGAATCCTGAGTTGATATCACATTCTTGCAAATTTCGTTTTACTACACAAAACACATTTTCAAAAAAAAAAATTCAAGACAGACATGAGTTTTGCATTCTTTAAATGACATTGTTTGCATATGACTAATTGTTTGACAAAGCAGAGAAATCAGCATAATGGATATTAAATGAACAAACATCCTCTCAATGGACAAAATCACCTCAGTGGGAAAGACACTTCCAATAACAGGTCTTCCATAAGCAAGGGGCATGACATGATGTCTAAACACACCTGGGGCAGTCTCTCCAAAAGTGCCAAATAACCAGGGGCATATCTCAATCTGAATCGCTTGGGGCATTACACATGCATTCCAGCAACGAATCATGTGCCATCAAGAAAACATTTTTAACAGTACTACAACACAACACTATGGACAGTGACAACTCTCTACATCCTGAAAGCATGGACATAGTCGGAAAATACTACGCCTGAAGAAAAAAAGACCCGCTAGGTTGACACACCTAGGCAAAAATAAGGGAATCCCGGCGAACCAAAAGGGTTCGGGAAAAAGTTAGGGATATACATAAAAAAAATCTGTACACCCGACAAGTCGAAAACCTGAAAAGGCGGCTTGGGCAAAAAAAAGGTATCCCGTTGGACTGAAAGCCCGAAAGGGCGGTCCAGGCAAAAGTTAGGGATTTAAAATGTACGACTATGTCCCGTCACCTGTCTATCAATGGAAGACTTATACCTTGATCATCATTCATCAAGAGCACCAGAATTGAGAAACGGTTCAGATATGATCCAGATGCGGATGTCATTCTTCTACTTATTCAAGATTTTCATACATCGAGAAACGGTTCAGATAAGATCCAGATACGAATGTCATTCTGCTACTTATTCAAGATTTTCATACATCGAGAAATGGTTCAGATACGATCTAGATATAGATGTCATTCTGCTACTTATTCAAGTTTTTCATACATCGAGAAATGGTTTAGATACGATCCAGATACAGATGTCATTTTGCTACTTATTCAAGATTTTCATACATTGAGAAACAATTCAAGTACGATCCAGAGACGGATGTTATCCTGGTACTTATTCCAGATTTCTCTTCTAGAAACATTTCAGGTACGATCCAGAGACGAATGTTATCCTGGTACTTATTCCAGATTTCTCTTATAGAAATAGTTTAGGTACGATCTAGAGACGGATGTCAGCCTGATACTTACTCCAGATTCTCCTCTAAATACAGTTCAGATACGATCCAGAGACGGATGTCATTCTGACACTTATCCAACACATGTTTTAAATACAATTCAGATACAATCTAGAGACGGATGTCATTCTGACACTCATTCGACACATGTTTCAAATACAGTTCAGATACGATCCAGAGACGGATGTCATTCTGACACTCATTCAACACATGTTTCAAGTACAGTTCAAATATGATCCAGATACGGATGTCATCCTGACACTAATTAAATACATGTTCAAGTACAATCACGACATAGATCCATCCATAAAATCTCCATATGTACTTTTTCCAGCATGGTACAAGGGGCAGAGACAGTTGGAAGCGAAGTCACTATCACATACAAGCCAGTGATACCTATATTCCCCACAGAGTCGAGACAACTAAGGTCCGACCTTCGTATCCCCAAGCAGGAATTCCTTCCCCAGCAGGTTCCTTCAGAAAGCTGATATTTGCATTCCCCAGCCGAGTTTTATAACCATGAGCAGCTTATAAAGCCATCTCCTGAGCAGAGTTTATTTCTCTGACAGCGGAAGCTCAATCTCCAACAGAGCTCTTCTCTCCAGCAATGGAAGTTCATCCCCAGCTGAGTTTATTTCTCCAAATCAGCAGATCTTCCAACAGAGTATCTCTCTTCCCCATAGAGTCATTCCCCCGCAGGATTATTCTCAGAAAGAGTCTGCTTCAGCCGAATATTCTCAAGCAGAAAGGAGTAAATCTCCAGCTAATCATCTTCGGCCACTATCCCCAGCGGAAACGTAGAACTCAACTCCTTATACTCTCCATCAGCAGTCCAGGATTTATTTTCCCCAACTAGAGAATATTACAATAGCACTGCATATCCATACATCATGGCATGCACATATATATCACACAACACAATCTCATTTATTTTAAGAACATCATTACTCAATGCATTTCATGCATCATGACATTACATACGACTAACTCTTTACCTTTCAGGGAAAGATGCACTCAAATTCTCACGAGTTTTCTCTGGTTCAGTCAAACCGACACCAAGGTTTCTATTCGAGTCCCAGACATTCCAACATTTTCTCTGGTTCAGTCAAACCGACACCAAGGTTTCTATTCCAGTTCCAGACATTCCAACATTTTCTCTGGTTTAGTCAAACCGACACCAAGGTTTCTATTCTAGTTGAAGATGTTTTAAGACTTTCGTTTGGGTCAGCCGATCGCCACTAAGATTCCCCTGATTTCTATGCCAGCCAAAGTTAATCCGAGACCTCTCCCGGGATCAGTCAAATCGATACTAAGACTTCTCTCCTAGTTGAATTTCTCACAAGTTTTCTCTGGTTTAATCAACCTGACACTAAGGTTTCTATTCTAGTTGAAGATGTTTTAATGCTTTCGTTTGGGTCAGCTGAATCTCCGCTAAGATTCCCCTGATTTCTATGCCAGTCAAAGTTAATCCGAGACCTCTCCCGGGATCAGTCAAATCGATACTAAGATTTCTCTCCTAGTTGAAGTTCTCACAAGTTTTCTCTGGTTCAGTCAAACTGACACTAAGGTTCTATTCTAGTTGAAGACGTTTTAAGACTTTCGTTTGGGTCAGCCGAATCGCCACTAAGATTCCCCTGATTTCTATGCCAGTCAAAGTTAATCCGAGACCTCTCCTGGGATCATTCAAACCGATACTAAGATTTCTCTCCTAGTTGAATTTCTCACAAGTTTTCTTTGGTTCAGTCAAACCGACACTAAGGTTTCTATTCTAGTTGAAGACGTTTTAAGACTTTCGTCAGGGTCAGTCGAATCGCCGCTAAGATTCCCCTGATTTCTATGCCAGTCAAAATTAATCCAAGACCTCCCACGGGATCAGTCAAATCGACACTAAGATTTCTCTCCCAGTTGAAGTTCTCACAAGTTTTCCCTGGTTTAGTCAAATCGATACTAAGATTTCTATTCCAGTTCAAGCTATGAAGCCTGAAAATCGACCGGATAGTATCTTGATTTCACAAAAATACTACGAAGCCTGGAATCGACTAGATAGTGGTATATCTTAAATTCAAGCTATGAAGCTCGGAAATCGACCGAAAAACAACTTAATCCCCAGCAAGTTACTGTGAAGCCTGGAAATTGACCGGATAACAGTACAAGATACTATGAAGCCTGGAATCGACCAGATAGTGGTATAAGACACCGTGAAGCCTGGCGCACGACCAGATAACGGTATAAGACGTTGTGAAGACTAGAGCACGACCAGATAGCAGCAAAAGACACTGTGAAACCTGGGATACGACCAGATAACAGTATAAGGTACTACGAAGCTTGGAATTTGACCAAATAACACTTTACTCGACCAATTACTATGAAGCCCAAAAATCGACCAGATATTAATATGCCTCAAGTTCAAGTTGAAACCCGGATGCGACCAGATAACCACTTAAATCCTTCGGAAGCCTGGAGCACGACCAGATAAGAATTGAGAAATTGCAAAGTCTGGAGAACGACCAGATAGCAAGTTTAATCTCATCTCCCCAGTAAGTCACTGTGAAACCTGGAGCGCGACCAGATAGCAGTTAATCTTATTATCCTCAGTAAATCACTATAAAGCCTAGAGCACGACCAGATAACAATTCATTTTCACCTCCTCGATTGAAAAAGAATTCCCCAGTAAAGTAACAGACAACTGAAGCTCCTAAAATTCTACTTCTCCCAAGACAGAGACCGATATTCCTCCGTAGATCCCTCCTTAACAACAGGAACATGAATTCTCATCGAAGGAATATCTCACAAAATCAACATTACTCTGGATGGCATCTTTAAGCCCATCTCTGAGGATTCTCCGTCATATCTTCCAGATGGCATCTTTAAGCCCATCTCCAAGGATTCCCCGTCATATCTTCCAGATGGCATCTTTAAGCCCATCTCCAATGATTCTCCATCATGTTTTCCAAATGGCATCTGTAAGCCCATTCCCGATATTATCGATCACCAACACCATATCAGATGAGTGCAAATTTCTGGGCACTGTAGCGATAAAAAATGTAGCGGGGTAAATCGGAGATCGAATTATTGATTAATTCGTCTCACAAAAGCAAGAGTCGCCACCGCGCTTTATTGTTTCCAAGGGAAAGGGGAAAGAGCGAAATAAAACCCTAAATATGCAATGTAAATAATACTTTTAAAAGTAATAAAAATACAAGGCGTTTTTGAAAAGAGATCTTTGGTTCGGGGGTTGGTTATACAATGGGAAGGTATTAGCACCCAAGGTATCTATAGTACTCTATAGGAACCTTTTGAAATATCTGTTTATTAAAATTGTTCGTTTGATTGAAAAATGAATCGTTTTGGCCGAAAAAGGGGTACGGATGGGTTTTTGAAGATACGACGACCTAATGTCGAAGTTTTTGCTTAAAAGGTATGAGTTTCGAAAAAGGTCGGATATTTGAGGAAAAATTATCCTAAGTTTTAATGAAACACGAATGTTCGCGCGATTAGACTTGAGGACATGAAGTCAACAAATTTAATCGTTTTTCCCTTGGATTTAAACGTAAACAGAATAAACAAGTAAATATGAAACAGAAAAATCATGCGGATGATGATTAAATAGCAACAGTTAAATAAATGACTAAATGGTGTAAATATGCATTTTTGGATTTTTGTTTAATATTAGTGAAAAGAAAATGTTTTAATAGTTTTCATTTTTTTATGCATTTTTAATATGGATAAAAGTAATGAGAATTAATTAAGGAAAACAAAAATATTTTTTAAGTTTTTTTTTAAGTTCTTAGAGTTTTTATTATTATTTTATTTATTTTTAATATTAATATAAGATATTTCCTTAAGAATTATTAAATAGTTAAGCTAAATTAAAGCCTTAAAAAAAATTAATTAAGTCTAAATAAAAAGAGGAATATCAAAATTACCAAAATTAATCCTAAAATTAATAAAATTGGTCACCTTATTACAAATGTTAATTAAAATTATCCTATTTGATTAAATTACTAATTAATTAAACTAAGTGAGTAATAGTTCTAAAAAAACTAAAAAGGGAATAAATAGGAAAAGGGTGTATTAAAAAAATTAGATGGGCAATTAAATGGGCCAAAAGGGTTTTAAAGGGTCTGATAAGAACTAAAACAGGGGGGTGCACAAGGAGATCCGTTTGGGCTTATGCAGGGAACCGGTTGGGTCCAATTATGCATTTCATAATTCTTGTTTTAGGTTAAACATGTTTTGATAATTGAATTAGGGTTAAACGCTTGCTTAGGTTTACATAACGGCACTCACTTCGCTCGTCTTCTCCATTCGCGTTCTGCTTCGTCTGAGTTCTCCTTCTATGGCTCTGAGTCTCCCTCTGTCCCAACGGCCACCAGTGTTCTTCGTTTTCCTCTTCCCTCCAGCAAAACATACAGCGATGGATTCATGGTACGATTGTTTTTCGATTTCGTTATGGCTTTAATACAATTGCATGTTGTGATCTATGTTCATTTCTGATTCTTATTCTTATTGCAATATTGTTGAGGTATTATGAAAGAAAAGAGAGGGTGAAATACTACCTGGAGAAGGAGGAAGGAAGGTAAGGAAGGCTAGGAGGCCGGGACGGCGAGGTCGACGCTGTGGGCTTGCTTCAGTTGCCGGTACTCTGTGTTTATCTTTCTTCTCTTCTTCTGTTTCCGTGTATTTGATGCTTGGTTGCCTTGAAAACTTTTCCTATCTTCTTCTTCACTGTGTTGATGCTGGACCGTTTCTTCCTTCTTCTCGCTATTGTTGCCTTCTAATGGCCTATGATGATATACTGATGCCTTTGCGTTGCCTTGAACATTTTGAATGCTATGTTGAAAAATGATTTTTGACTAGCTTGATGATATTGACGCTTTTTCTCTTCTTCTTTCTGATTTCTGTATGCTTTTGTTGGAATGGTTTGACAGTTCTTTTTTCTTCTCGCCTATACTACTGTATGATTTGCTTATGGCCAATGATGAACATATTGAGGCCTTCGTGTTTGGACATTGGTTTTGATTTTTGGTGATACAGGTTTGTGGTTTTAGACCATATGGTTCTGATATGGTTTATGCTGGTTCTACTGGTTTGGAATGGTTTAGGACATGTTGGTTTTGCATGGTTGAGGTTTTGAAAAAGGGTTATGGTAGCAGGTTTTACAGTAGGCTATGAGGTTTTGGTTTATGAGATGACAGGTTAATGGTTTAACTGGTTTTTGAACAGGATGGTACAGGTTTATGGTTTATATTGGTAGGAAGGATTTTGGAATTATGCAGGTTAATGGTCTAGGCCATATCTGTTTTGCCTTTTCTGGTTTTTCTGCAAGTTAATGGTTTGGACAGTAGATGGAAGGTTTTTGGTGATTAAGGTTGATGGTGTTTATGGTTATATGCAGGTTTGATAGTAGGCTATGGTTTTTAGGCCATGGAATGATGGTTGTGAAAATGGTTTTTGACAGTAGGTTTTTTGAACTGGTTATCTTGATGGAAATTGATTTATGTTGTAGTATTGTTTTTTGAATGCTCAGGCAGGCTTTTTTCTCCCTCTTTTTTTGAAGGGATTTGTGTTATGTTATACAGTTTGCTTGGCCTCTTTGTTTACGTTACATGCTTAGGTTTGAATATTTTACAATATTCTCTTGTCAACTCTGCACATCTACTTCATATGGTTTGTTTGTATTCCTCTTTCATGCTTCTTTCTCCTACTGAGTTACTGTTGTAGTTTGTTTTGTATCTCCTTCTGCCTAAACCAAAACCTGTAAAAACCATCTTTCTATCTCTCTTCTCTCTCATAGGTACATTTTGACATAAAATGATGCTATGTACTAACTGTTCTGAAAGAGTAAACATGCTGGAAAATGATGAAATGGGAAATATGCCTTGCTTGCAAATTGGTTTTAAAATGTATGCTTCTTTTTGTCAACCATGTGGTACAGTGTGGAGCCTATGTTTTTTGGCTTCTTCTTATATGGTTGCATGATTTACGTTGCAATTTGAACATGTCATTTGTTTATGCATATGCTGTGGATTTTGTATGCTGTGTATATTTTTTTGAAATATGCATTTGGCCCTTTTTTTTTTAAATGCAATGCAGTTTTGAAAAATAAAAATGAATTTGTGCATGTTTTAAATTGTGCATTCATTTATGAAAATAAAAATTCCTCCCTTTTTGTGAACCGGGGGAAATCCCGTGATTTGCAAAAAAGGGTAAACTAATTCCAGCCGTTTGCTTTTAATGATGAACACTAATAAATAATTTTCTGCTTTTAATTATTTATTAAATTCTGACTTTTTCTTTTAATTGTTTTTGCAGGTAAAATTAAATGAGCAGACAAAAAGGCATTGGATAGAAGATGAAGATTTAGAATTTAGGAAAATAGTTTTTATTTTACTTTAAACTCTTTATGTAATTGTCATTATAAATATTTTGTAAATAATACAATATTTAAATAACAATTGTAATAAATAGAATAAAGTGAATAAAATTCTATTATTTCCCAATTAATTCTTTTTCTTTCCAATTATTTATTTATTGTTTATAATTCTTTAAATTATAATAATTAAAAAATCAATTTCAATTACTTAAATTCCGAATAATAAACAAATAAATAAACATCATTGATCAATTAATAATTTCAATTATTTAATTCATTATTCATAATTTTCTAAATTATAATAATTGAAAATAGAATTTCAATTATTTAACTTAGAATGATAAATAATTAAATAATCACTGTTGACCAATTAATAAACCTCTTTTCAAATGTTTATTTCATTATTCATAAATCTTTAAATTATATAATAACCGAAAATAGATTCCAATTATTTAATTTTAAGATAATAAGTAATTAATAAACATTGTTTGATCAATTAATAAACCTCTTTTCCAATATTTATTTTATTATCTATAAATCTTTAAATTATATAACAATTGAAAATAAATTCCAATTATTTAAATTTAAGATAATAAATAATTAATAAACATTGTTTTAGCATGAATCGATTAATAAATTTAGCGTTCAAAAATAAACAGCTCTCGACTCGAAAAAGTTATGAATTTTAAAAAATCAAAAGATCAAAACACTTGCAATGTAATGATGCAGATGGGAGATGGTATCTTAGGTCAAAATTTAGGGTACAACAGGCACTTAGTCTTCAATCATCTCCCACCTTCAGACTACGAAAGGCAGATAGCCAATCTACATCTTCAGGTTTAAGAAGATTAAACAGGGGCAGCTGTTGTACCCCAAAATTTGCCCTCTCATTTTACTCAACACATGCCCATTGAGGTCCTCAACTTGCTCAAGGATGCCCGAGAGTTGACCAGACAAACTCTCTCCTAAGACAATGTACCTCAAACTAGGGTTTCCATTTTTATCAAGATGGTTGAAGTACAAGGGTCACAAATGCTTTACACAGTCCTAATATGTTCTCAAGATCATCCATGTCAAGTTTCATGCCTTGCACAAGAAGTTTGCTCTGCCAATTGCTCAGATGCCTGAAAATTAACTATACTAGGTCAAAAGTCAACTGTAGCCCACATGTAGTCAAACTTCAATAATTTTGGTCAACATCAACATTTTGAAGTAATATTCATCATTTTATCAAGGGTTGATCATGATTCCCCAAGGAATACCCCAAATCATCAAAACCCAAAAGTTGCTAAATTAGGGTTTCTTAGGAAAAGTCAACCAAACTTTGACCAAGCACAACTTCTTCATACTTTATCAGAAATTTCCCATCCAAGGCTCATTTTGAAAAGGATTCAATTCCCTACAATTCATCTTCAACCCATAAGTTCAAAATATGAACTCATAAAAAGATATGAATTTCTACATTATAGAAATTTCCCATCCATGGTCTTGAATCTTATTTATATTGCTTGTACGTAATATTTGAAAGTCACTGGGTTATAGCTATGGAAGCTTGGCCGTAGGTAAAGGTTACAGGCCTAAAACGACGGACAGGGGAAGAAGAAGATACGTGGCTAATCATCATTGGACCATTCAAATAGCTGGCGTGCATTTTTTATTTTCCAGTGATCCACTTTGTTTTCATATATTATATATTGTTAGTATCCTATTAATAATTGAACACATGTGATCCAGTGGCAAAGGCGTATGTTTGGAAGCGAAAGGACCTGGGTTCGACCCCAGGTCCCAATGTTTTGTTGTTTTCTTACCATTTAATTGCAGTTCACGTACACTATGCTTCCAGGAGCCTATCTTGCACTCCAGCAATCCAGCCAATGGATCATTTCTCTCACCAACCCAACGTCCCATACAAGAGGGGACCATGGTACGCCATCAGAAAGAGGGTACACTGAATCACACGCAGGGATTGGGCTTGAGCATTATTGGGCCTAGTAAATTCAGACTTACACCTCCCTTTCGAGCTTCACAAACAGGCCCATTCCTTCTTTTCTATTTTAATGTTTCTTATTTTTATTAGTTCATTAATAATTTTCTTTTTACAAAATAACATAAAAAATCATTTTTTTTATTAAATCAAGAAATCACCAAAAACATAAAAAATCTTTTTTTTCATAAAATATTTTTTATTCCCTTAATTAATTAGTTTAATGATTTAGGACAATTTAATTCTTTTCATAATTAAAAATAATTAAAATTAGGTTTTAATTTGTACATAACCTAATTAATCTTGTTTTCTACAAAATAATTATAATCTAAATATTTTTTTCAATTAAATTTTTAGGGTTCTCTAAACTCTCGCATTTAAATCGCCGCACGCATTTTAATTCTTTTTATTATTATTGTAACTGTTTCGAGGTTGTAATAGTAATTAGGATTTAAACTTCCGCATTTTTATTCTCAGTCAAGACAATTATGTATCTGTAAAAGCCTTGTAATAGCGTAGGACCTTTACCTTCTCGCTTTTATACTCTGCATGCTTGTATATAATTGTTAGAAGTCTAGGCTTGTATGCTTAATCAACTAAATAGATCACCAAATTACAAGATAAATAACTGAAATCAGACACTTTTGCACACTTGCACCCCTAGGGTATTGCCTCACTTGGTTGCCTCGGAAATAATGGTCGTGTCCCTCGAACATAGGGATACCTTAGCAATGACCCGCGATTCAAAACCGTCATAAAGATCACAGTCCCTACTTGTCCCTCGAGTTGCCTACAAATTAATCTTATGACGATAGTCCCTTCGAAACGCTAAGGTATCCTTACTTGTTGCCTTCAGTGATCATTTCGTCCCTTCAAACGTCCCTTTAAAACTCCAACAACGGCGCTACCTATTCTTTAATAATAGGATAGCGCTGTCTAAAGGAAAACGAACAGTCTTTTTCGAGTAGGTAGATTAGTTCCTAGGTACTTGCTCAAAACAAACAAAAATTTTCACACCAAACACTTTTCAAACAAAGTTTTCAAAAACAACTTCGTAACACTCTTGAAGACAGAAACAAGGGTTAAAGCGAAGTAAAACAAAACTTTTCAAAACAAGCACACACAAGCGATTTCAAAATGAGCAAGTACCTAAAAGCCCATGGAAAACCATGGATAGAAAGGGTGCTAACACCTTCCCTTTCTATAATCTACCCCTTGTACTCAGAAACATCTCGAAAAAGGTTTTTTCTGTTCTTTTTCCTTTTCCTGATTGGATAAAATAAAAGTCGGTGGCGACTCTTACTTACCATGATGTTTTGCAAACAAAAAACGCAAACCAGTATTAACAGTCGGTTCTGCCACCGTATCACATCTGTCAATAATGTTCTTCAAAGCTAGGAGAACTTGACTCATATCTCCTTTTATTGAAGTAACATCACCCTTCACTTGGTCGAGATCCTCTTTGAACGCAACCTGAGTTTCCTCGATTTTCTCTATTGCTTTCTGTTGGTATGCCCTTTTTTGATATGGAGGCCAAGGAGGTGGAGATCTTCTCCTGCCAATGGTTCAACTGGAGAGATGTTTTTTTTGAAAAAAATGAGTTTTGACGTGATATGCAGGTGTTTGTGAATGCATGCGTGCGAGCAGATGTGTATGAACATGAAATGGTCTCTTGTGTTAAATGTCCTATTCACTTGGGTACATGTTTATCTTTTGCTTATTATTTCACTTGAAGACTGGATTTTAAAATAGATACGCAAACAAGATGTGGAAACAAAATGCCTTTATTGAGGGTAACATAATTCAGATATTGAAAAATATTACAATCTCAAACCAAAACTTTGTTTGCGTGAAATCTAGCAAAGGGAAATAAGTCTTCCAGGTGCGCCTGCAGCGGTCAGCTCTTGAAACTATCCATCGTTGCTTGAAAAAGCTTGAGAAAGTCTTTAGCACATTATTTCCCTTTCGTGGCTTTGATTTCAAACATGTTTGGCGTATTGACGCAGACAAGTTGTTTCCTTCGGTATCTATTTTTTAAAGACAGTCACCGAGATCTTGCGTTTTGTTATTATCTTCTATACCCCCTGTGAATAAGACAAATAGAAATAAACAGGTGACGAATATATGAAATGTATGATGAATATGTGAAATGTATGAATGCGTGGGTGCAAGGTTGAGTGATGGGATTTTATGATAAGTACCCTTAGAAGGTAGGTTCCTTAATCTTGACCTATAGTTGATCTACCCTCCATAAAAGGTGGCTTCCTTAAGGGTGTCATGAATAACACCAGATGGAAAAGGCACAAGGGCCTCCCTTAGGTGGAGCCTCTTTACAGATTGAAGTCTTCGTCTCAAAGTCGTGAAAGGTCTCATCATGAGATTTTAGGTTAAGGTCGTTACAAAGAGTCATGGGTGACCTTCCAAAGTCCTACTAATCAAGAGGATATCTCTCGATAAGCATTCCTTTTTCGGAAGTTCACCGACTCTAGGAGAAGTCATCACATAAACTCGCATGGATGATGTACCCCCTAAGCTAATAGACGAACCTTCTTTCTAAGGGTTATATTGAAAATATTTTTGAGATAGAAAATCCCGCCACACAGTAAATATATGATGATAAGGGAAATTGACAATAAATAAATAAATGCGATAAAGTAGATAAATGCAATAAATAAATAAAGCAAATAAAAATAAAAACCCAAAAATACCTAAAACTAGGGTTAAGGAGAGTCCCCAACAGAGTCGTCAGCTGTTGCGACTGGTTTTTAAATCAGAGTCGCCACTATTAGTTTTTATCCTAGGGAAAGGAATCTATCAGAAAACCCTAATTCGCAGATAGAGATTCTAGGTTTTAGACTCTTATTAGACGAAAGGAAGGTGTTAGGTACTTTTCATCTACCTTGTTCACAAGGATATTAGGTTTTAGGTTTAAGTTCGGGTAGAAGAGGGTTTTAAATTTTAATTAGGAGGAAGGGTTTAATTTTTTTATAAGGGAACTCGCTACAATTTTTGATCGTATGCCTACGTATCCTCTTATGAGGAATCAGAGTTCCAATTCGTAGTTCGTATGTGGTTGGTGTGTTTTAGGGGTTTGCAAACATATTTTGAATCACCCTGCACTTTGGTCGGGAGTGTTGATGGCGGAGATTTTGACTAAATGCGCAGTAAGTCAAAACCTGTTTGAAACCCTTTTGCAAAAGAAGTTGTTTAGAATAATTTATTGCAAAAAAAATAGTTTGACGATTTGTTTGTGTTTTTTAATCGTATTAATTGCAAAGATCTTGATTAATGCATGATTAGAATATATTTTAATGCAAATAATATATAAAATAATATATGCAATTTTGATATAAAAATGATTTATTTGTTAGCATATAAATAATAATAATAATAATAATTAATTATGAAGAGAGATAAGTAATAATAATAATATAATAATAAAAATAATAAAATAATATTAAAAAATGATAATTATATAGAAAAGTAAATAATAATAATATAAAATAAATAAAAGAAATAAAAGAATAAATTAATTAAGTTAAACCAAGGGGGGTGCGCTTCGTAATTGTCAAGTAAAACATGGGGTGTTTTAATTAGATTGGGTTAGGCCCAAATGTGCTGGCACGGACAGGGGGCACATTTGCTTTGATGGCTAAGTAATTAGGCAAAAGGGGGGTGCAAAACCAATTGGGCCTAAGCCCAGGATGCTTAAGGGAATCCATATTGATCTAATGTGGTAGGGTGTATGGTGTTTATCATGTAGACTTGGCCTTTGGCCGTCTGGTGATGATCAAAAGGATGATGATGAAGGTGCACGCCAGTTATTATATGGGAGCGCGTATTAGATTTAAAACAGAATATCATTTATGCTTTTTTTTTCTTTTTTTGTATGATTCTTTTTCAATGCTTCACTTCATCGCTTCCTCTCTCCCTCGTCGCACCCCCCTTTCTCTTCCTTACAAACCCTAGTATATTTCCTAGCAACGCCGTGACCACAAACCCCAACCCCAACAATCAAAGAAAAACCAAAGAGCTAAGTATTAATTTACCACTCTCGCGATTGTTGTTCTTCAACTTCGAGTGTCCGGTTCAATGATTCTTCTTCTTTTTGGTAGGAGACGGTGGAATGAGGATGGTGACGGTGGCTAGCGGTGGAGGATAGTGGTGGATCACGGTTAGAAAGGGAGGACGATTAGGGTTTCCGAAATCGAAACCCCAATCAGTGCGTCGTTCTTCTTCTTTTGACGGTTTATGTTCTTCTCCCTATAACCTCTTTTTCCTTTTCTTCTTTCTGTAAACAAAAAAAACCCTTTCTGTATATTTTCTTTTTCTGTATTTATAGGTTTAGGGTTAGAAGTTTGTTACAGTTTGTTAGCCTTAGAATTAGAGATTAGGGATTAATTGATTCTATAAATTTATATTTGATTTAGTAAGATTCGATTTGCTGTAATTTTTACTATATGATTCGTTCTGGGATGGACTGATGAAGATTTGTTTTATATTATATTCTGGATTTGATACGCTTAACAAATTATGTTTTAGATTTTTTTTAGTTTAATTTGAATAGTGGGTGTTTTCTGCAATAAACATGTGCTACTTGGCTTAAATTGGAAGGGTAAGTGTTTTAGAACACTGGGCCATCGTTTTTATTGTTAAATTGGGTCTGCGCTTCTAATTTCAGTTACTTATCCCAACAACACCTAATTATATTATTACGGCAAAAAAACAATTTCTTAAACCAAGCCCAATTTTTGATAACTCTGATTAGCAACATGTTTTTATTACTAATAAAAATGCAATAAACAAATAACAACAATGAGACTATCTTCTATATATATAAAAATAATAAACAACAATCTTTAACAAATCAAAACAAGTCTATCAGTAACATGTTATGTTTTTTCATAAAAAACATATTATTTATAAAAAACAACAACAATTTTCTTTTCTTTGATAATAAGACTTCTTCTTCCAAAAATGTCAGATGGGCCAACTTAATGGGCCCATTCATTATATTTTTTATTTTAACAAAACAATCCCTTTTCATTTCTCCAGAAATATAGTTGTAAATTAATAACTTGTGAAAATAATAATTTTTCTTTTAAGGCAAAACGATACTACAAATACCAAATGGGTTGGTAACAGTCTTAATGAGCCTATAATTTGTAACTACACCTCTTATTGACTGTTTACCACCAAAACGGAAATGGGCCATGGATATATTTAATTTCTACCCCTCTTTTACAAATAAACCATTTAATAATTAATAACTTAACAGTTTTCCTAAAATAATTTTCCATTTTCGAATCGCATGGGCCATTGGCCAACATGCTACACGAATGGGTTCACGGATACACGAGTCTTTCTGATTTTAGAAAGCCTCGCTCTCTTGAATTTAAGGTACACCCCCTTAGTCAGATAAATATGGACCATCAGATACTGCCGTAGCGTCTTTAGTTGAATATTTCTTCAATTTTAATCTCAAAAAATAAAATCATCGAGGTAGGACAAATTTGGGGTACGACAGTCATCAATGTAAACCTCTATCTTATGATGGATCATATCATCGAACAAAGCTACCATATCACACTGATATGTTGCACCAATGTTCTTTAAATCGAAAGCCATAACTTTATAACATAAAGTGCCCCAATGTGTGACAAAAGTAGTCTTTTCCATGTCTTTAGGTTCCATCTCGATTTGATTATAACCAGAGAAACCATCCATGAAGGAAAATACTCTATGTTGACCAGTATTGTCGACCAGAACATCCATACGCGTAAGCGAAAAGTAATCTTTGGGGCTTGCCCTATTCAAATCCATGTAGTCTATACACATAAGCACCTTATTGTCCTTCTTAGGTACCGACACCACATTTGCAACCCACCGGGGATAGGATGTAACAACTAAGAAACCTGCATTGAACTGCTTCATGACTTCAACTTTGATCTTTTCGGACATCTCGGGACGCATACGATAAACCTTCTGCTTTATAAGAGTACAATCTTCCTTCATCATTAGACGGTGAACCACAATTTCAGTATCGAGCCCTGGAATGTCATCATAAAACCAAGTAAATATCTCAACATAGTCACATAACGTCTGGATTAATCCATTTTTGACATTGTCTTATAGGTTGGCACCTATCTTGATTTCTTTCTTGTCCTCTTTAGTACCTAAGTTCACAACCTCGATTGGCTCCTCATGTGGTTGTATGACTCTTTCCTCCTGCTCTGACAGTCTAGCAAGCTCTCCCGATAATTCACAATCTTCCTCACCTTCGTCCTTGGCTTGGTAGATCGGGTTTTCGAAGTCATAATTGGCAATAGCAGAATTGTTATCAATGGGATCCAGGGTGGATGTGGATCTGCAATTTGTTATATGGGTGTGTGTAAGAACACATAGTTATTTTGAAAGAAATAAAGTAAAAGAAAGACAAAGAGCGCAAAATTTGAATGTAAACGTCCAATGATTTATTAAATAAAAATATGTGGATGAAAAATGACAACCCTAACAAATGGATCGTTGTGCCCCGGGTAAGGCACAAGGCTAAAATTTATTGTTCAAATTGCATAACTAAAAACTTGAAAGCAAGAAAACAGAAAATAACATTTACTCCTGACTAAAGGAGATTGGTATTGTGATCGGTGGGAATGAGAATTGACTATTTTGGAATGCTGGTTCGCGTTTTGCGTTTGTTTTCGCAAAATGTCGCGGTAAGCAAGAGTCGCCACCGTCTTTTATTTTATCCAACAAGGAAAGGACAAAAGCACAGAAAAATTCCTTTTTGAGATATTTCTCCGGCTCGGGAGGTAGATTATAGAAAGGGAAGGTGTTAGCGCCCTTTCTATCCGTGGTTATCCATGGGCTCTTAGGTACTTGCTCATTGTGTTTTTAAAAGTTTGCTTTTCTTTGTGTTTGTGGGTTTGAAAAGAGTTTTTGTTTTGAAGAGAGTGTAAGTGCGAAAAGTTTTGTTTTGCTTTGAAGGAGCAAGTAGTTAAGAACCATCTACCTACTCGAAAAAGGAATCAATCTGTCCTAATGTCTTTTAGACAATGCTATCCCACTATGAATGAGTAGGTAGCCTCGTCGTTGGAGTTTTAAGGGTCAATTCGATTAAGGGACGTGTGGTCACTAAAGCAATGTTAGGACGCCTTAGTGGTAACCCTAATGTCTTAGATCATTTTTTCCGAGGCAACCATTTCGAGGCAACTTATGATCTTGGGACAGGAGGGCGACCTCTAAAACTTCCTATACTCAATGACCACGTTCGAGGCAACCAAGTGAGGTGTACCCTAAGAGTGGGATGTGCAAGTGTGTTACTTCGGTTAATTTTATCTGTACATGTCATGGGTGAGCTATATTGATTTTAGTTAAATATTGATCTGGTCATGCATTGCCTATATATCAAACATCTAACAGTTAATACTGTGCGGAAATTAAATTGCGGGAAATTAAATCTAAATTATTACAAGGCGTCAGGTATTTACATCGCCAAAAACAAACCCTTTAATTTAAATTGCGGAAAATAAAAGAAAGCGATAAATAATGTCCTAATTAAAAGTTATTACATACCGGAAGCAATTACAATATTGGAAATATAGATCGCGTGCGAAAAATTAAGACGGCGCATTTTTAGGGTTTTGACCCTTTTTTGAAAGAAAGAGATTTTTGTTATTTTTTGAATTAAAAAAATTAAATCTAAGTTAACAATTAAATTAATTAATTAATGAAAATATTTTTGGTTTTTTTGGTTATTTTAGGAAATAAAATAAAATTGATTAAAATTATTAAAAACCTAATTCTACATTGATTTTAATTTATTGCAAAAATATGAATGTTAAACCTATTTAAAACTAAGTTAATTAATAAATATTTATTTACAAAATAAAATAATGAAATTAATAAAAATGATATTTTTTATCTTTTCTGGTTTTATTAAGAAAAATAAATTGGTTAAATTTATAAAAAATAATATTTTGTATTTTCTGATTTTTTATGAGGAAAAGTTATTGGTTAGTAATAACAATAATAATTAATTAAATAAAGCCAATAAATAAAAGAGAAAATATAAAGAAATAACCCATGGGGGGGGGGGGGGTATTAGGCCTAATTTGGAGGTGAATCTGGCAATTCCAAGCCCAAAACGTCCAAGCCTGCTTTGACTTTTCCAACTCCCTATGCGCTGGTTGACTAGAGTTCATGGTAGGCACTCAATCTTGGCCCTTGTATTTGATCTGAAGCCATTTGGCAACCATCTGAATGGAGGTTTATGGTAGGCTACGCTCCTGATGCTGCATGGAATTCCCTGAAAATAAAATGCAACAAAGTTTTGGGGGACCTGGGATTCGAACCCAGGTCCCATAGGTCTTTCCACTCACGCTTCCACCAACTGATCCATGATGCTTATTTGTTATTATATTAAATATCAATCATTATATATCAAACAAACAATTATGCCTGGAACAAAAATAAAAATAGCGCGAATAATTTAAATGGGCCAATCAGGGGAAGACACCTAGTCGTCTTCTCCAAGAAAACCCTGGTTTTCTTACCTGCAGATTTTTATCCGCAGGAAGATGCGTGGCTTGCTTCCAAAATTCATCCTAGGCCATGGAAACGAGTTTTAAGAACGTCATCATGTTCGTCTCTTTCCACTGAACACAACCATGTCTATGGTTTGTCTTGATTTCACCTGTAATCGAAACGCCTAAAAACAAAGAACCAAAACCCTAGCTTCGGGCATGGCAATACAGGCTACAAGAATGCAATTAAATTATGCCAAAAGCTTCATAGTGCAATGAAAAGCATGAATATACAAATATTTAGGAAAAAAATGCAAGAATCCAAGATTGTGAAATCGTGCACAGGGCTATGTTCTTGAGTACTTACAGCGTGATTTAGGAGGTCTCAAGGCCTGGTTTTAATTGCTTTAGCTCCACTGGATGTCAAGCAAGGAAGCTATGTGGAGATTTTTCTTTGAAAACGCCTCCAATATGGATTTCGATCTCCAACTTTTCAAGGTTTTTTTCAGTTTTTGTTTCTTTATTTTGGGCAGCTTTTGGTCGTGTTCTTGATGTGTATAGCTTGTGTGTGTATAAGGGAATGAATTAGGTTAATCTTTGGGCCTTGAATCCATGTGTATTGAAGATGGAAGATATGATTTGATCACCATTAACAAAGCTTCCATATTTGTCTCAAATCAAATATTTTGTACATAACAAAGCTTGATACGAATTTGATTGAGTGTATCATGATATTTGAAATCTGTAATGATAAAAAATATTTCATTCCATCAATTTTTGGATTTTATTTGAATTAATATTGATTTAAAATGAATTAATTCAATAAAAATTAAATAAAATAGAAAAATAAATGAATGGACATGAAACTGAAGATAGGACACGTGTGTGGTGTGACAAAGTCAAATCAAGTGGAAAAAAGTGGGCCCTTTTGTCAAAAATTGGAGTTTTGAGGATAGTTGACTTTTGGCACTTTTGGAAAAATGCCAACTTCAACAATGCATAACTTCTTCAAATTATGAACTTTTGGAAGTGTTCTTGGACTTTTTAGAAACCTTGAGATGTCCTATAACCAAAACTTTTGGTCTCATCTCATTTTGATATTCCATGCTTAAGTTATAAGCTTTGGGATAAAAGGTGTTTTTGTTGACTTTCAAAAATGACCTATAATGTCCAAATTTGTAACTTTTTCTGAGAGCATTTCTTTATATTGGGGTGTGAAGATGGATTGTAAGAAATTGAATCCTCTTCAAAATTAGCTTTGGATGGGTCATTTCTCATAAAGTATGAGAAAGTTATGCTTGGTCAAATTTGAGTTGACTTTTCCTACAAAACCCTAATTTAGCAACTTTTGAATCTTGATGAATCTTGAGCAATCCTTGATGAATCATGATCAACCCTTGATCAAAGGATGAATTATCCTTCAAAATGAGAATGTTGACAAAAAATCTTGAAGTTTGACTGTATTTGGGACACAATTGACTTTTGCCCTAACACAGTCGATTTTTAGACCTCTTGAGCAATTGACTGACCAAACTTTCTCTGCAAGGCTTGAAATTTGACATGGATGAATTTGAGAACATATTAGGATATTGGGGAGAATTTGAGAACATTTGGATGTAAGGACCTTGAAGCAACACAAAACCCTAATTTTGAATTGACTACCTTAGGAGGTGATTTGACTGTCCAACTCTTGAGCCATCTTGAACAACTTGGAGATGATTCTTGACATGTCTTGAGAAATATGGGAGGGAAAATTTTGGGGTACAACAGTTGCCCCTGTTCAATCTTCTTAAACCTGAGGATATAGATTGGTGTTCGGGCCTTTCGTGATCCGAAGGTGGAAGATGATTGAACACTAGAGTGCCCAGAAATTTGCACTCGCATGAAGTAGCATCAGCATTGTGATGTCGGGAATGGGATTACAGATGCCATTTGGAGATTGTTGGTAGGTGGTTTTGTCTTTGTTTACGGGTTGTCTCTTTTGACGGGGTGTCTCCTTTGACGAGTTATCTTTATTGACAGGTTGTCTCCTTTGACGAGTTGTCTCTATTAACGGGTTGTCTCCATTGACGGGTTGTCTCCATTGATAGGTTGTCTCCATTGACGGGTTGTCTCCATTGACATGTTGTCTCCATTGACGGGTTGTCTCCATTGACGGGTTGTCTCCATTGACGGGTTGTCTCCATTGACGGGTTGTCTCCATTGACGGGTTGTCTCCATTAACGGGTTGTCTCCATTGACGGGTTGTCTCCATTGACAGGTTGTCTCCATTGACGGGTTGTCTCCATTGACAGGTTGTCTCCATTGATAGGTTGTCTCTGTTGACAGGTTGTCTCCATCAACGGGTTGTTTCCATTGACGGGTTGTCTCCATTGACAGGTTGTCTCCATTGACAGGTTGTCTCCATTGACAGGTTGTCTCCATTAACGGGTTGTCTCCATTGACAGGTTGTCTCCATTGACAGGTTGTCTCCATTGACGGGTTGTCTCCATTGACAGGTTGTCTCCATTGACGGGTTGTCTCCATTGATAGGTTGTCTCCATTGACAGGTTGTCTCCATTGACGGGTTGTCTCCATTGACGGGTTGTCTCCATTGACAGGTTTTGCCTCAGAAAAATCTTTAAGAATCGATTTAACTGATTTTGTCTTCATTGACTGGCTTTGCCTCAGAAAAATCTTTAGGAATCGATTTAACTGATTTTGTCTCCATTGACTTGGTTGAGAGTTTAACTACATCCTTCCTGAAAGGTAAAGGTCAGTCATATGCAATGCATGATATGGATCAAGCAATGATGTTCTCAACATAAATGAGATTGTATGGTATGATGCGTATATGCATGTATCATGATGTATGGACATGTAATGTTTTAGCTGGGGATTTTAATGATAAATTCCGCTGGGGATTCCACTGATGAACTCCGCTGGGGATGGATTACTGTTGCTGGTGACACTGAATCTGTTGAGGATTGAACTCCTGCTTAGGGAAAAGAAAGAACTTCACCGGGGATGATCTTATGCTTGCTAGGGGATATCTTTATACTCCGCTGAGGAATATTAAGACCTTATGGGGATACCAAACCTTTTTAGCGCTGATAGAGGATGAACTCTGCTTGGGAAGAGTATTGCTGATTTGTTCATAACTGCAAGTCTCAGCTGGAAGAGCTACCATTACTGCCTTATTCTGCGGGGAGTGAAGGTATCTTAGCCATATTCTTCAGCTGAATGTACCTTGGTACCTGGTGGACAGAGCAACTTGTACAGTTCAGACAATTCTTATTTGCCCCTCTTTCTATTATTACCAGTAATTCATCTTTCGTTTCGCATGTAAATATTTATGATCAGCAATTAATGTCAAATGCATATATCAAAAATGAACATTGGACGTTCTTTGCAAAACAAAACAGATAAAGGAAAAATAGCTTGAAATTTCTGAAAATGAATTTGTATTGATTTTGAAGTTTGGCCTGAAAATAGGCGTTTTTGTACAAGAGGCTGACGTCCTAGTAAGAGAACGCCGCCGAACAAATAAAATTTATACAATTTGTGAAAAGGAAACAAAACAGCTATGTGAATGATCCCACTGGGTTCCAACTCTGCTATTTGCCTTTATATCTCCAAGCATCTCATCACTTTGCTGCTTAGTTGAAGATGAATTTGATTGATTAGTGTCGTTCGAGCTTGATAGTCGATACCGAAGTCTGGATGCGAGGTGATCCAATGAGACATAGTGTTACGCTTTAATCCCTAACTTTTGCCTGGACTGCCCTTTCGAGTTTTCAGTCCATCGGGATACCCATTTTTGCCCAAGCCGCCTTTTCAGGTTTTCGACTTGCCGGGTGTACAGATTTTATTTTCATCCCTTATTTTTGCCCGAACCCTTTTGGTTCGCCGGGAAGCCCTTATTTTTTCCTAGGCCAGTCAACCTAGTGGGTCTTTGATTATGCGTAGTATCTTTTCACTATGTCTGCATTGACGGGGTGAGGAAGGTCGTCACCATCCATGGAGGTTAGAATCATAGCTCCTCCTGAGAAAATGTTCTTAACCACAAATGGCCCTTCATAAGTAGAGGTCTATTTGCCCCTGGGATCCCCTTGAGGTAGGATAATGCGCTTGATTACCAGATCCCCAACTTAATACTCCTTTCGTCTAACTTTCTTGTTAAATGCCTTGATCATCCGTTTTTGATACGTCTGACCATGAAAAATAGTAGTAAGTCTCTTTTCGTCAATTAGGTTCAGCTGATCAACCCGGGTCTGAATCCAGTCGTCTTCGCTTAAACCTGCATCCTTCATGATCCGAAGAGAGGGTATCTGAACTTCAATAGGCAAGACTGCCTCCATGCCATAAACCAAGGAATAGGGCGTTGCCCCTGTTGACGTCCATGCTGAGGTACGGTATCCGTGAAGAGCAAATGGTAACATCTCGTGCCAGTCTTTGTATGTCACTGTCATCTTCTGCATAATCTTCTTAATGTTCTTATTTGCCGCTTCGACAGCCCCATTCATCTTCGGCCGGTAGGGAGAAGAGTTATGATGCTGTATCTTGAATTGCTCGCAGAGCTCAGTGATCATCTTGTTGTTAAGATTGGTACCATTTTCCGTAATGATCCTCTCTGGTACACCGTATCGACAAATCAAATTGTGCCGAATAAACCGTGCCACGAAGTTCTTGGTTACAGTAGCAAAGGAAGCTGCTTCAACCCACTTCGTAAAATAATCAATAACTACCAGGATGAAACGATGCCCGTTGGATGCCGTAGGTCTGATCTCGCCGATCATATCAATGCCCCACATTGCAAAAGGCTAAGGTGCCGTCAAGACGTTCAGAGGAACTGGAGGTATGTGCACCTTATCAGAATAGACCTGGCACTTGTGACATGTCCGAGAATGCTGATAACAGTTGGCTTCCATCATGGACCAATAATATCCTGCCCAAAGGATTTTCTTTGCCATGGTATGTCCACTGGAATGGGTTCCGAAAGTACCTTCATGCAACTCTGCCATGATCCTTTCTGCTTCAATCTTATCCACACAACGCAGTAAGGTCGAATTATGGTTACGCTTGTAAAGAATGCCATTGCTGATGAAGAACTTCGCCACGGACCTCCTTAGAAACTTCTTGTCATTAACAAATGCACCCTCGGGGTATTCTTGAGCTTCAAGGTACCTCTTCACCTCAGGATACCAGGGCTTTCCAGTTACTTCTTCAGTCTCAAGATCACAGCAATGTGCAGGTTCGTCCAATCTTTCAATGATAATCTGGGGAGCCTCGTTGTCCCAATTGACCTTGAACATAGAAGACATCGTAGCCAACGCGTCCGCCAACTGATTCTCCTCTCTAGGGAAGTGTTCAAAGGTTATCTCCTTGAAATGGGGAAGCAATGTCAACACGTACTCCTTGTAAGGAATAAGATTTGGGTGTTTCGTATCCCACTCGTCTTTGATCTGACTGATCACGAGAGCGGAATCTCTGAAGACACTTAGAAACTTAATCCTTAGGTCAATTGTTGCTCGAAGACCCATAATGCATGCTTCATACTCCGCCATGTTATTGGTGCCGTTGAAACATAGTCGGACGGTAAACGGAGTATGAGAGCCTTTAGGAGATATGATCACAGCGCCAATGCCATTACCCAAAGCGTTCGAAGCTCCATCAAAGTACATAGACCATCAGGATCCTTCCTCAGGTCCTTCGTCCGGTCCAGGTGTCTCACAATTAGTTACTAACATGATATTCTCATCCGGAAATTCAAAGTTCATAGACTGGTAATCATCCACTGCCTAATGTGCCAAATGGTCTGCCAACACACTTCCCTTGATTGCCTTTTGGGTCGTATATTGGATGTCATACTCAGTCAATATCATCTGCCATCTTGCTATTCTTCGGGACAAGGCAGGCTTTTCGAAGATATACTTGATTGGATCCATCTTTGATATCAACAGAGTAGAGTGAGTCAACATATATTGTCTCAGCCGGTGAGCAGCCCATGCCAAAGCGCAGCAAGTTTTCTCGAGCAGTGAGCATCGGGTCTCACAGTCGGTAAAATTTTTGCTAAGGTAATAAATAACATGCTCTTTTCGGCCAGACTCGTCATGCTGCCCCAGCACACACCCCATTGAGTTGTAAAGTACTGTCAAGTATAAGATCAAAGGTCTCCATTAAAATGGTTGCATCAGGATGGGTGGCTCTTGGAGATACTCTTTAATCCTTTCAAAAGCGTCCTGACATTCATCGTTCCAACGTACTACTTGATCTTTCTTCAGCAGCTTGAAGATCGACTCACAAGTAGCAGTTATGTGCGAGATGAATCGGGAAATATAATTCAGTCGTCCCAGAAAGCCTCTGACTTCTATCTCTGTTTTGGGAGCTGGCATCTCTTGTATGGCTTTCACTTTTGCAAGGTCAACTTGAATACCTTTGTCGCTCACGACGAAGCCTAGTAGCTTACCAGACCTCACCTCGAAGGTGCACTTGTTTGGGTTTAACCTCAGCTTGTACAACTTCATCCTGTCAAACAACTTGTGTAGATGGTCAAGGTGTTCTTCCTCAGTTTGGGACTGTTGTACCCCAAAATTTGCCCTCCCATATTCTTCAAGAAATTGCCAAGTCATGCTTCAAAAGTCCCCAAGGGTTGCACAGTGCAAGGGTCTCCTAAACAGTCAAAATTAGGGTTTTTTGTTCTGATCAAGAAAATGAAGTTTCCAAGGGTCCAATCAAGTCCCACATGCCTACAAATATGGTCAAGCATCCTCATACCAAGTTTCAAGACTTTCAGCACAAAATTGCACAGTCAAAAACCCTAATTGCACTACAGTCAACTGTAGGGGCAAAATGGTCATTTGACAGTCAAAAGTTCAAATTTTTGGTCAACATCTCATTTTGAAGCCACAAACATCATTTGATCAATGCTTGATCATGATTCTCAAAGCTTGGCTCAAAAATCATCAAGATGCAAAAGTTTCCTTATTTGGACAGCTGAAAAAGTCAACTGTAAATTGACCAGGGCATAACTTTCACATGGATTATCAGAAAAATTCCATCCAATGCTCATCTTGAAGGGGAAGACATTTCCTACAACTCATCTTCACACTCCAAGTCCAAGAAATGCTCTCACAAAAAGTTATCAATTTCAACATTATAGGTCATTTTCAAAAGTCAACAAAAAGGGACTTTAAGTCAAAGACCATAACTTGAGATTGGTAAATCAAAATGACATGGGACCAAAGACATTGGTTATAGGACTTCAAGACCTTTCCAAAATGTCCAAGAACATGATCAAAGCTTAAACATTGAGCAAGATATGCATTGGAGAAGTTGGGAAATTTTTATGAAATGGCCAAAATCATTTATCCTTGAAATTTCATTTTTTGACAAAAGGGGCCCACTTTTTCCACTTGAATTAACTTGGCCATGCTTCCCACGTGTCCCACCTTTTATTTCAAATTTTTAATTTAATTTTTTCATTTTTAATTGATTTTATTGGATTTAATTAACTTTAAATCTTTTAAAATCAAAGGAAAATCAAAAAGTTTAATTAAAAGGAATATTTGGTCTTAACTAACTTTGACTCATCATTATGCAACTTCCCAATTTCATTTCAAGGCCAAATGGAGCAATATTTCAAAAATTGGTTCAAAAAGGAAAGTTTGTTAAGGGAGTTTATGTTAAAATCTCAAGCTTGAATGCATGGTATGATGAGCCTTAATGTTGATCAGAATCACCTACATAACCTAGAGAAAACTATCACAAGGGATAAGAAAAAAACGTGAGAGAGAGGCAGCCAAGAGAAATTTCTTTTCAAAAATTCCAAAGAATTGCACTAAGATCGAACTCAAGGATTCAGCCATCCACAAGACCTCCCACCCATCCTATCGTGATCTACAGGCAAAATAAGGTATAAACACACTCTTTTCATATAACCATGCATGCTGAAACTGTAGCTACATGAACATCTATTTTACAGAATTTCCATGGATCGTATTTTTGATTATAGCTTGACTTAATCCCTACTAACCATACCTTTGAGTTCAAGTGGATGTTTAGAGCAGGTCTGGGCTATCGCTTGGGATTTTTCGTGGCCAAAACGTGAACCTCCATGGCTAGGGTTCAGATTATGTGGAGTTGCGTTTTGATGAAAACAGGCCCATTTCCTTTTTCCCTTGAATTTATTTTCTTTTCTATTTTATTTTAATTTATTTAATTTGCTTTTTTATTAACAAAATTAATTTTTCTTTTTATTTCAAAAAATCACAAAAATATTCTTACCCAAATAAATTTTAGATTTTTCTTTTTTTTCTAAATTTAATTAATTAATTAGGTTTTTTTTTCTAGGAAACTCTAAATTATTTTGCAATATTAAAATTGATTAGACTTAATTAGATTGTAAATACTAATTTAATTAGTTTTATTTCTTAATATAAAAACCAAAAAAATCAGGAAATCATAAAAGAGGTATAAAAATATTTTATTTAATCAATTAATAGTTCCATTTTTGTAAATAAAATTCAATAATTAATTTAGTTTTGATTTTAGGTTATTAACTTTAATGCTTTTTTTTAATAACTAAAAAATATAAAAAAATAAGTCTTTAGCACATTTTCATCTTTTTAAATAAATATTTTATTTTCTTATTATAATTATTATTAACCATTAATTAATTTCGTAAATACTTGTAATTAATCAATTAGGTTTAAATTAGATTTAACTTAGGTAATTTTTCTTTAATAAATTAAAAAACAATTAGAACTAGAATTATTTGACTTTTAATTAATTTAATTTTCTTTAAATCCACAAATCCAAAAAACATAAAAAAATAAGTCATTTCCTTTATTTAACTTAATTATTTCAATTATTTTATTTTAATTCCGTTAAAGGGTCTAACGCCCTCGCATTCGATTACATCTTCGTTTCGCGCGTTTTATTTATTTCTTTTTGTGAATATAATGTACTTGCTCCAAAGCCCTGTAATAGTTAATTAGGCATTTATTTTCTGCATTTTATTTTAAATCGGGTCTGGATTAATTTGGCGTTGTAGACCCGCGCCTTTGTAATAGCGTAGGACCTTTATCTTTCCCGCACTTTAAATTCCCGCACCTTTTAACTGTTAAACAATAACATGAAAGAATGAATGCCCAAAAATAAAAATAAAGCGTAGATCACCAATGCATGAACAAGACAAAAATATCTGAAAACGACACACAAATCACACACCACCCCTAGGGTACGCCTCACTGTTGCCTTGCCCCTCGAAAGGTGGTCATCAAGTATAGGACGTCTTAGTGAGTCCTTGTGTTCCATTGATCTAGTTGCCTCGAATAAGTTGCCTCGGAACGGTCGCCTCAGAATAAAAGATCAATGGCATAAGGGTAGCTTCTAAGGTATCCTACTGTTGCTCTGGTGATCACCCTGTTGCCTTGCCCCTCGAAACGTGGTCGTTGAGTACAGGACGTCTTAGTAAGTCCTTATGTTCCATTGATCTAGTTGCCTCGAATAAGTTGCCTCGGAACGGTTGCCTCGGAATAAAAAGATCAATGGCATAAGGGTAGCTTCTAAGGTATCTTACTATTGCCCGGTGACCACACTGTCCCTAACCCTCGAATTGACCCGAACACCTCCAACGGTGGTGCTACCTACCTCTCAATGGTGGGATGGCACTACTTTAAAGGACATTTACACAGACGAATTCCTTAGGGTAGGTAGACGACTCGTGGATACTTGCTCTAATTCAAAACAAAACAAATCAAAAATACTTTTCACACCAACACATTTTCAAAAAGCTTTCGAAATCATTTTTCAAACACTCTTGAGGACCGATACAAGAGTCGATCTGAAACTTTCAAAGAAACTTTTTCAAACCCACTCACCTTAAAAAGCAAACAAACAATTTTGAAAACACAAATGAGCAAGTATCTAAGAGCCCATGGATAACCATGGATAGAAAGGGTGCTAACACCTTCCCTTTCTATAAATCTACCTCCCGAACCGAGAGCAATCTCAATAAGGAATTTTTCTGTGCTTTTGTCCTTTCCATTTGGAGAAAATAAAAGACGGTGGCGACTCTTGCTTCCGCGACATTTCGCGAACCAGCGTTAAACAGTCAGTTCCAGATCCACCGATCACAGAACTGGCGACTCTGCTGGGGAATATTAAACTTAAAGTGAGGTGTACCTTAGGGTTAGTTCATAACTGTGTTTTCAATCGTATTGACTTGTCTGCTTTAAATTTGTGGGTTGCATGGGAGTTACATATATCCTAACCCGGATCTGGGGATACCCTGTTTAGGTAGCATAAGCTGTGAGGGACCTGTCCGGCGTATACCGACATGGGTGAAGCAGTGGCTACGTTGGTGTGGCGCCTTGGTCTGTACCGATATCCCTCGTGTTGAAACGGGGAGAATATGGGTCTTCCAAGGAGTCATTAAGCACCAACAGACCTTAGAACCTTAAATGACCCAACTTGGCCATTAGAACAGTAGCAGTATGCTACGCCCATTGAGGCTAAACTCTCGTGATGGTTCTGGCCGCAAGAAAATATTGCGATGCTGGAGTTATGACCGATTGAGGGTAGTCAATGATATTGGGATCCTCAAAGAACCCGGTTACTTTGATAGGACAGGTATGAACCAACCAACTGAAAGAGGGTAGTACCTAGACCTCATGCTGGCCTAAACTTTAAGGGCTTCTCTTGTGTGACTTGTGTGCCTTCGTACTTGACTATTTGCATGCTTGTTGTCTGACACTTGAGCTTCTTGCAGGTGTTGTTTGTAGTCCTTAATTAGGACTCATAACAAGGTTTACCGAGTTTCTTGCAGGTTCTGTTTTTAGTCCTTAATTGGGACTCATGACAGGGTTTACTAAGTTTCTTGCAGGTTTTGGTTTGCAGTCCTTAATTTGGACTCATAACAGGGCTACTCACATTACCCCATGCATACCATAACATCATACCATTGCATACATCCTAACCCATTTCAAGGATCTCAAGGGCTTGTGATGCAGGTCATGGTGAATCAACTATCCCAGCAAGGGGCAAAGAGGATTTATTTTCCTCTAGCCAAGGTAGTCAGGGGCTATGACCCACTTGATATGGTGAGCTTTGACACTTGAAGAAGGTTCCCCTAGCCAAGGTTGTCGGGGGCTATGACCCACTGAATATGGTGAGCCTTTGACCCTTGAAAAAGGACTCTCAACAAATATGAAGTTCCTTCAATCAAGCTACCGGATCCCAGCTCTAACAAATTTCTTGTTTACCCCGCGAGGTCCTTGAAAACATTACATGCATGTCATACTCATCATTGCATAACAGGTATCTTTGTTGCAGGTGACTTACCTTTCCCGCTGTTTATTTCAGCAATGGCTTCCCAACAAGACAACCAGGACTTTCTTGCTCAAGAGACCAGGTTCGGAAAAACCCTCCTGAATCTATCCAAGGGGCAGGAAGAGCTACGGATACTTCTCATGGAGACCTTTGACAGGAACAGTGCTGAGGATGAAAGGCTGAAACACCTACAAGCTGAGGTGGATGCATTGAAGGTCCAGATGCTGGGGCAGGTGACTGCCATTCAAGGGTTAGCTCAAAGACAAGATGAGCTCTGGTTCCTCGTCAACCAACTGCTTCGGGGTAACCAACGGGGGCAAAAGTCTAAGGGTAAAAAGCCAGTCATCGTTCAACCACCTTTGAGACAAGGAGGTAAGGGGAGAGCCCCTCAAATGGCTCCAGTGTCACAAATTCAACATCACAACCAACAAAAGAGCGAGAGAAGGCAGTTCACTCGGCTCAGTATGACCTTATCCCAGATATTGCCACAGTTGCTGGAGACCAAGCTGGTAACTCTAAAAGAAGCTCCGAAGAGCCAAAATACAACGTCACCGAAGTATAACCCCAACGCCCGCTGCGTTTATCACTCTGACAGCCCGGGGCATACTACAGATGATTGTTGGAGCTTGAAAAATAAGATCCAAGACATGATCTACGCTGGAGAGATTCAGTTTAAAGTACCCAAGACTCCCCACGTGATCACTGCTCCCTTGCCAAAACAGGGCTAGGATTGAGAAATTTTTGTTCATTCGAATGTTCAAGCTGCAATTGTCCTTTGTTCAAACATTTACTCATGTTAAACATTGTTATTTCATTAATGCATCGCATATGTCTGTTCTGAAACAATATATTCGTATTCACTAAATGCAAATCATTTTCATATTTTTTCTGATGTCAACTCTTGATCTAAAATTCTAAAGCCTCTTGAGGGAGGATGACAAAAACGATACCATAATCTACAGTATACTTTTGAACAGACCCCGCTGATGAGGTACATGCATTGTTTCAATCCCTAAACACTGGAGTTATAAGGAAGATAATACCTCGTTAACCCCTCTGAGCCAAAGAAGTAGGAGTTTTTCTTTTCGAAATTTAAAACCCTTAATCATAACCTGGGGCAGGGTAGTTTTCTCAGTTGATCCAAGTGCATAATGAACAACATCAAATGAGGTCCTTACAAAACAAGGAAAGACAGTGATGGTTCCGAATAATCAATAAAGAGAGGCAGTTATTACTTCTCAAAATAAAAGCCCATTAAGTCAAAACCCATGAAGGAGACTTACAAAACTGGGGCATCCCGCTGACTGTAATTCCAAAAAAGGAAACAGGTCAGGCAAAAAAAGAAAGGGATAACAAAAATCAGACAAGAAAGAGGTCTTACAAACCCTCAACAAAAAAGGAATGACTGCCTATTCAAAATAAGTTATCAATATCTGAACCATCATTGGAACATCAGGGCAAAGACTCAAACAAGGTCTAACGTATGATCAACTGAGCTTAGGTTTGAAGAACATCACGAAGAACGAGGGGGGGGGGTACAAATAATTTGAGCCTTTCTCCTTTGTTTCTTAAACCGTGAACCAGGCCACGTTATAACCCTCAAAAGTCCTAGCTGAAGCATGGGTTAGTTCGAAAGCATACTGTTACGAAAGGTATCCTGACTCCTTAAGGTTCACCATAAAGAAGGAGTTGACATCGCGTTTTACAAACATTCATTTGTTTTATAAAAAAGAATGCATTTTCAAAATATTCAAGACAGACATAAGCTTTGCATTTTTAACATAACTTTGTTTGCGTATGACCTTTTGTTTGAACAGCAGGGAAATTCGCACGATGAAAGCCTAGTGAACATAAGCACTTCCAATCAAGGGGCACAACATGATCATTGTCCATCATCTGGGGCAATTAAGTCAAGATTCGGAGAATCTCTCAAAGGCCAAATAGCCTGGGGCAAATCTCCGCCTAAGTCACTTGGGGCACTCCAACGACGAATCTTGCCTGATCAAACACCTTCTGGGGCATGACAAAACACTTCTAACAGGGGCAACTCCTTACATTATGAAAGCACGAACATAGTCGAAAAAAATACTACGCATAATCAAAGACCCGCTAGGTTGACACACCTAGGCAAAAATAAGGGCTTCCCGGCAAACCAAAAGGGTTCGGGCAAAATGAGGGATGAAATAAAAAAATCTGTACACCCGGCAAGTCGAAAACCTGAAAAGGCGGCTTGGGCAAAAATGGGTATCCCGGTGGACTGAAAACCCGAAAGGGCGGTCCAGGCAAAAGTTAGGGATCAAAGCGTACGACTATGTCCTGTCATCTTGTCACCTGCCCACCAGAAGAAGGTTTGCCCATCAATGGCTATCAGCATCTCACAGATCTTCCTCTCCCACCTCAGAAACAGGGGCAATAAAGAGTTGTCTAAACAATCTAATTGTTCTGTCCTCCAAGGTACCAAGGTGAGTTCAGCTAAAGAACATAACCAAATATCTTAATTCCCCAGAGAGTGAGCCAGCAAGACAATATACTCTCCTCAAGCAGTCAAGTTATCAAATCTTAAGGAAGTTGAGTATCCTCCAGCAGATCTCAACATTCCCCAGCAGCAATATACATATTCTTAACAAGCATCCCCGACAGTCTTGGTCTAAAGATTGTTCCCCGGCGGCATATCAAACATTCAAAGGAATCACTTCCCCCGCAATTCAAAACTTCCCCAAGAGAGTCCAATCCAGTTTCCCCAGGAAAGTTGGAATTCACCTCCCCAAGCATTAAGCTTATCCCCAGTAGATTCTGGAAGCTTATCCCCACAAAAGCACGAACGCGTCGCCCAGCCTTATTCAAAGAGTTATTTCCTTACCAGGATATAACTGGGTTATCCTCAGCCAAAAGCCATGGAAAGAGCGTCCTCAACGAAGTCTTCTTATCCTCAGCGAAGTCTATCAACACTTCTAACGCAACAAGAGTATCGCTTCCCAGCAAGTTATTATCAACAACCCAACAAAGTATCTCTCTCTCCATAGAGTATCGCTTCCCAGCAAGATCGTTAGAATACTTTCCTCCCCGCAGAGTTATTCCATTCGCCAAGTTTATTCCCCAACAGAGTTATCTTCTCCTACCGGTATTCTTTCAACTATCACCCAGCGGAAGCAAAATCTTTTCTTCAACATCAGCCCAGGAGTGACTTCCCGGCATCCGTCAAGGATTTACTTTCCTAGACGACAAAAAAATACATTCATGAACATCGCACTTCCATACATCATTATAGCATGCATAGACGCATCATATCTTACAAATCTCATTTACGTTGAGAACATCATTGCTTGGTCCATATCATGCATTACATATGACTGACCTTTACCTTTCAGGAAACATGTAGTTAAATTCTCAATCATATTTCAAGACCTAGACCGGTTCAGTTAATCGACTCCAAAGATTTCTTATCCAGTCCAAGGCCTTCTCTAGTTCAGCTAAATCGACCCCAAACAAATTTTTCTGATGAAGACTCAGTAGAAGTTATCAAAGGTTTTTCTCAATGTTTGCTTTTGAGATTATAATTGCCTATGGTTCTCTCCCCGATCCTGCGGAGACGATAATTCCATCCCAGGTTTTCTCAAACGTCCGCTTTTGAGATTATAATTTCCTATGGTTCTCTCCCCGATCCTGTGGAGACGATAATTCCATTCCAGGTTTTTCTCAAACGTCCGCTTTTGAGATTATAATTTCCTATGGTTCTCTCCCCGATCCTGTGGAGACGATAATTCCATTCCAGGTTTTTCTCAAACGTCCGCTTTTGAGATTATAATTTCCTATGGTTCTCTCCCCAATGCTGCGGAGATGATAATTCCATTCCAGGTTTTTCTCAAACGTCCGCTTTTGAGATTATAATTTCCTATGGTTCTCTCCCCAATGCTGCGGAGATGATAATTCCATTCCAGGTTTTTCTCAAACGTCCGCTTTTGAGATTATAATTTCCTATGGTTCTCTCCCCGATACTGCGGAGATGATAATTCCATTCCAGGTTTTTCTCAAACGTCCGCTTTTGAGATTATAATTTCCTATGGTTCTCTCCCCAATGCTGCGGAGATGATAATTCCATTCCAGGTTTTTCTCAAACGTCCGCTTTTGAGATTATAATTTCCTATGGTTCTCTCCCCAATGCTGCGGAGATGATAATTCCATTCCAGGTTTTTCTCAAACGTCCGCTTTTGAGATTATAATTTCCTATGGTTCTCTCCCCAATGCTGCGGAGATGATAATTCCATTCCAGGTTTTTCTCAAACGTCCGCTTTTGAGATTATAATTTCCTATGGTTCTCTCCCCAATGCTGCGGAGATGATAATTCCATTCCAGGTTTTTCTCAAACGTCCGCTTTTGAGATTATAATTGCCTATGGTTCTCTCCCCGATCCTGCGGAGATGGTAATTCCCACCAAGATTTCCTCAAATTGCTGTTGAGGTTAAGGTCATCCAAGGTTCTCTTACCGTTCCTGCTGAAGTAGTAATCACCCCTGGTTCATTCATCATCTTTTGAAACTCCAGATTCAGCTCCTGTAACCAGTCAGGACATATCTATACAAAGCATCTGAAGACCAACTCCTGCAACATGTCAGGTACTCATTTTTCTTTTGCAGGTACGCAAGTTCTCGCTAAGGAATCCCTTACGCGATCAACATCCAGATGGCATCTATAAGCCCATCCACCTTCCATCACCTCTTAGCATGGCATCTATAAGCCCATCATCCTATCCATCAATCTCTAAATGGCATCTATAAGCCCATTCCATCATCACTGCTACTATGTGAGCGCAAATTTCTGGGCACTCTAGTGTTCAATCATCTTCCACCTTCGGATTACGAAAGGCACGTCAGCCAATCTGCATCCTCATGTCTAAGAAGATTGAACAGGGGCAACTGTTGTACCCCAAAATTTGACCTCCCATATTCTTCAAGAAATTGCCAAGTCATGCTTCAAAAGTCCCCAAGGGTTGCACAGTGCAAGGGTCTCCTGAACAGTCAAAATTAGGGTTTTTTGTTCCGATCAAGAAAATGAAGTTTCCAAGGGTCCAATCAAGTCCCACATGCCTACAAATATGGTCAAGCATCCTCATACCAAGTTTCAAGACTTTCAACACAAAATTGCACAGTCAAAAACCCTAATTGCACTACAGTCAACTATAGGGGCAAAATGGTCATTTGACAGTCAAAAGTTCAAATTTTTGGTCAACATCTCATTTTGAAGACACAAACATCATTTTATCAATGCTTGATCATGATTCTCAAAGCTTGGCTCAAAAATCATCAAGATGCAAAAGTTTCCTTATTTGGACAGTTGAAAAAGTCAACTGTAAATTGACCAAGGCATAACTTTCACATGGATTATCAGAAAAATTCCATCCAATGCTCATCTTGAAGGGGAAGACATTTCCTACAACTCATCTTCACACTCCAAGTCCAATAAATGCTCTCACAAAAAGTTATCAATTTCAACATTATAGGTCATTTTCAAAAGTCAACAAAAAGGGACTTTAAGTCAAAGACCATAACTTGAGATTGGTAAATCAAAATGACATGGGACCAAAGACATTGGTTATAGGACTTCAAGACCTTTCCAAAATGTCCAAGAACATGATCAAAGCTTAAACATTGAGCAAGATATGCATTGGAGAAGTTGGGAAATTTTTGTGAAATGGCCAAAATCATTTATCCTTGAAATTTCATTTTTTGACAAAAGGGGCCCACTTTTTCCACTTGAATTAACTTGGCCATGCTTCCCACGTGTCCCACCTTTTATTTCAAATTTTTAATTTAATTTTTTCATTTTTAATTGATTTTATTGGATTTAATTAACTTTAAATCTTTTAAAATCAAAGGAAAATCAAAAAGTTTAATTAAAAGGAATATTTGGTCTTAACTAACTTTGACTCATCATTATGCAACTTCCCAATTTCGTTTCAAGGCCAAATGGAGCAATATTTCAAAAATTGGTTCAAAAAGGAAAGTTTGTTAAGGGAGTTTATGTTAAAATCTCAAGCTTGAATGCATGGTATGATGAGCCTTAATGTTGATCAGAATCACCTACATAACCTAGAGAAAACTATCACAAGGGATAAGAAAAAAACGTGAGAGAGAGGCAGCCAAGAGAAATTTCTTTTCAAAAATTCCAAAGAATTGCACTAAGATCGAACTCAAGGATTCAGCCATCCACAAGACCTCCCACCCATCCTATCGTGATCTACATGCAAAATAAGGTATAAACACACTCTTTTCATATAACCATGCATGCTGAAACTGTAGCTACATGAACATCCATTTTGCAGAATTTCCATGGATCGTATTTTTGATTATAGCTTGATTTAATCCCTACTAACCATACCTTTGAGTTCAAGTGGATGTTTAGAGCAGGTCTGGGCTATCGCTTGGGATTTTTCGTGGCCAAAACGTGAACCTCCATGGCTAGGGTTCAGATTATGTGGAGTTGCGTTTTGATGAAAACAGGCCCATTTCCTTTTTCCCTTGAATTTATTTTCTTTTCTATTTTATTTTAATTTATTTAATTTGCTTTTTTATTAACAAAATTAATTTTTCTTTTTATTTCAAAAAATCACAAAAATATTCTTACCCAAATAAATTTTAGATTTTTCTTTTTTTTCTAAATTTAATTAATTAATTAGGTTTTTTTTATTCTAGGAAACTCTAAATTATTTTGCAATATTAAAATTGATTAGACTTAATTAGATTGTAAATACTAATTTAATTAGTTTTATTTCTTAATATAAAAACCAAAAAAATCAGGAAATCATAAAAGAGGTATACAAATATTTTATTTAATCAATTAATAGTTCCATTTTTGTAAATAAAATTCAATAATTAATTTAGTTTTGATTTTAGGTTATTAACTTTAATGCTTTTTTTTAATAACTAAAAAATATAAAAAAATAAGTCTTTAGCACATTTTCATCTTTTTAAATAAATATTTTATTTTCTTATTATAATTATTATTAACCATTAATTAATTTCGTAAATACTTGTAATTAATCAATTAGGTTTAAATTAGATTTAACTTAGGTAATTTTTCTTTAATAAATTAAAAAACAAATTAGAACTAGAATTATTTGACTTTTAATTAATTTAATTTTCTTTAAATCCACAAATCCAAAAAACATAAAAAATAAGTCATTTCCTTTATTTAACTTAATTATTTCAATAATTTTATTTTAATTCCGTTAAAGGGTCCAACGCCCTCGCATTCGATTACATCTTCGTTTCGCGCGTTTTATTTATTTCTTTTTGTGAATATAATGTACTTGCTCCAAAGCCCTGTAATAGTTAATTAGGCATTTATTTTCTGCATTTTATTTTAAATCGGGTCTGGATTAATTTGGCGTTGTAGACCCGCGCCTTTGTAATAGCGTAGGACCTTTATCTTTCCCGCACTTTAAATTCCCGCACCTTTTAACTGTTAAACAATAACATGAAAGAATGAATGCCCGAAAATAAAAATAAAGCATAGATCACCAATGCATGAACAAGACAAAAATATCTGAAAACGACACACAAATCACACACCACCCCTAGGGTACGCCTCACTGTTGCCTTGCCCATCGAAAGGTGGTCATCAAGTATAGGACGTCTTAGTGAGTCCTTGTGTTCCATTGATCTAGTTGCCTCGAATAAGTTGCCTCGGAACGGTCGCCTCAGAATAAAAGATCAATGGCATAAGGGTAGCTTCTAAGGTATCCTACTGTTGCTCTGGTGATCACCCTGTTGCCTTGCCCCTCGAAACGTGGTCGTTGAGTACAGGACGTCTTAGTAAGTCCTTATGTTCCATTGATCTAGTTGCCTCGAATAAGTTGCCTCGGAACGATTGCCTCGGAATAAAAAGATCAATGGCATAAGGGTAGCTTCTAAGGTATCTTACTATTGCCCGGTGACCACACTGTCCCTAACCCTCGAATTGACCCGAACACCTCCAACGGTGGTGCTACCTACCTCTCAATGGTGGGATGGCACTACTTTAAAGGACATTTACACAGACGAATTCCTTAGGGTAGGTAGACGACTCGTGGATACTTGCTCTAATTCAAAACAAAACAAATCAAAAATACTTTTCACACCAACACATTTTCAAAAAGCTTTCGAAAGCATTTTTCAAACACTCTTGAGGACCGATACAAGAGTCGATCTGAAACTTTCAAAGAAACTTTTTCAAACCCACTCACCTTGAAAAGAAAACAAACAATTTTGAAAACACAAATGAGCAAGTATCTAAGAGCCCATGGATAACCATGGATAGAAAGGGTGCTAACACCTTCCCTTTCTATAAATCTACCTCCCGAACCGAGAGCAATCTCAATAAGGAATTTTTCTGTGCTTTTGTCCTTTCCATTTGGAGAAAATAAAAGACGGTGGCGACTCTTGCTTCCGCGACATTTCGCAAACCAGCGTTAAACAGTCAGTTCCAGATCCACCGATCACAGGGACCTTGCAATCATATCATCGACATATACGTTAATCTCATGATGGATCATGTCATGAAACAAAGCAACCATGGCACGCTGGTATGTTGCCCCAGCATTTTTCAACCCAAAAGGCATGACCTTGTAGCAAAAAGTACCCCACTGAGTAACAAAGGTCGTCTTTTCCATGTCTTCGGGAGCCATCTTGATTTGATTATAACCAGAGAAACCATCCATAAAGGAGAAGACTTTATGCTGAGCAGTATTGTCAACCAGAACATCGATGTGAGGTAGAGGAAAGTCATCCTTAGGGCTTGCCCTGTTCAAATCCCCGTAGTCAACACACATTCGGACCTTACCATCTTTCTTCGGCACTGGAACCACATTGGCCACCCACTGAGGGTAATAAGTAACTGCTAGAAAACCGACGTCAAACTGTTTCATAACTTCAGCCTTGATTTTCTCAGACATCTCTGGGCGCATACAGTGAACCTTCTATTTTACTGGAGGACAGTCTTCCTTGGTAGGCAGGCGATGAACCACAATGTCAGTATCCAAACAAGGCATATCTTCATAAGACCAGGAAAAGATTTCAATGTAGTCACGCAGCATATGAATCAACCGTTGCTTCACACTAAGCTCCAAATTTTCACCGATCTTGACCTCTTTCTTATTTGTCTCAGTACCCAGATTCACTGTTTCCACCGGCTCTTCATGTGGTTGAATAACCCTCTCTTCTTGGAGTAGCAGTCTTGCAAGTTCACTAGGCACTTCGCAATCATCTTCACCCTCGTCTTCGACTAAGTTGATCGGATTTTCGAAGTCATAACCGGCAGTAGCAGAATCGTTACCAGTGAGATCCAGAGTGGATGTGGACCTGTATATGTGAGTGTGTGTAAAATAACTGTTTTGCCATATATAATAAAGAAAAACAAGGAGCGCAAAATTTGAAATGCAAGAACGTCCAATGCTTTTATTAATGATATATGAAGATGACACACAAAAGCCCTCACAAATGAAGCCACGGTGCCCCGGGTAAGACACCAGGCCATAAAGTTTAAGACATTGTCTATTACAAATTCAAAACAAAAGTTTCATTACTGGGTAACAAAAGTAAAAGGAATGAAGTCCTTTACTGTCCAGTTGCTCGATCCACCGTTGGTCGTAGGATAGATCCAGTTGTCGAATTCAGACTCTTCCACATCATCTTCAATGGCGTTTACTCCCGAGTTGCTGATGAACACGGGAGGTCTTCCGATTCGTGCATTCTAAACAGCCCTTTGAGCTTCTACAGTGAAACCCAAACCAAACTTGTTAGTCTTCTGTGTAAAATCAGGAAGTCAGCCCCAATTTGCACACTCACCCTTCTCAATAACAGCCCGAGCATCTTTTAAGGAAGCCATTTTCATAGGAGAATCTTCAACCACAGTCTCAGCTGATGCCAGTGTCTGGGGAACCTCTTCAAAGTGCTGAAATGGGGTCTCAATGAACTCCCCATCCATCTCTACGTATCAGAAAGAGTTGAGGTGGCTGACCATGTACTCCTACTCTCCCTGTATTGTCACAATCTTCCCTTTGACCGGGTACTTTAGCTTCTGGTGAAGCGTTGAGGTTACGGCCCCGGCTTTATGGATCCATGGACGACCCGACAAACAAGAGTAGGATGGCCGAATGTCCATCACATAGAACATAGAACTGAAGACCTGAGAACCAACCTTGATCGGGATATCAACCTCTCCATGTACCATCCTTTTAGACCCATCAAAGGCCCTGACAACAATGTTACTTGGTTTCAGCTCCAACCCTTCACAATCCAGCCTGTCTAGAGCTTTCTTGGGAAAGACGTTCAATGAGGAGCCATTATCTACCAATACATGAGCAAGAGTGGTGCCCCTGCATTCAATGGAGACATGCAAGGCATCGTTGTGATTCTTCCCTTTAGTGGTCAAGTCGGCGTCAGAGAAACCCAACCCATTATCAGCAGTCAAATTAGCCACACAATCTGTAAACTGATCAGCCGATGTCTCTTGTGGTACGTGGGCAATCTTCAGAAAGGTAATCAGAGTCTTGGCATGGGCCTCTGAACACAGAAATAGTGACAACATAGAAATCTTAGACGGGGTTTTCCCCAGCTGTTCAACTACATTATAGTCACTCCTTTTAATAATCTTCAGGATCTCTTCCATCTCCTGTTTGGAAGCTTCAATAGTAATTGTCTTCGGTGCCTCTGTCTGGGCAGGCACATCAGTGGTGATCCCTTTGCCCCGAGCGTCAGATGACTCGGCGACTGGGGTAAGAATAGGAACTTGATCAGGAATAGTGGCGGGTACACAGGCAGGTGTAATAACAACAGGTCTCCGGGCTGTTGGTGGAGCAATATCAGGTGAGAAAAGTCTTCTGCTGCGGGTGACTTTAGCAGGTCTAGTAATGTTGCTGATGTCAGTATCAACATCCAACTCTTGCTTAACTCCATGAAAATAAACATCAGCCCCATAGTGCCAAGGGACAGCTTTATCAGAGGTATAGAGGATGGGCCCCAGAACAGTGATGATCACAGGTGCGATTCTTGGAACAAATGTAATTCTAACAGGCTTCCTCGAGGGAGCCTTGGAAGAATTGTCAAAAATGGTAATGATGGCAACTTCTTCAGAAGGAACTAAGGGAACAACAATATTCTCAAACAAAATCTCTTTACTATCCATCAGGCGCTGGACACCTGACTTCAAAAGCGGACAACCATTTGGGCGGGCAGAACACATACAACAACCTTCGTCACAACCCGGAAATAAACCGGCTAGCAAAAGGTTCTTCTTGATAGTCATCAGAGGGGTAACAATGTCATCCACAGAAACTACAAACAACTCTTCATCTATAGCATTCACTCCATGCTTGGGCATGGGAGCAGTCACAACATTAGGCCTCTCAAGCGCCTCGAACTCAATCTCCTTTGCATCAATTAAGTCCTGTATCTTATTTTTCAGACTCCAACAATCATTTGTATTATGCCCCGGGCTATCGGAGTGATAAGCACAACGGGTGTTAGGGTTATACCTTGGTGACGTTGTATTTGAATTCTTTGGGGCTTCCCTTAGAGTCACCAGATTAGTCTTCAGCAACTGTGGCAGAATCTAAGATAAGGTCATGCTGAGACGAGTGAATTGCCTCTTAGGTCTCTCGTCCTTTTGTTGATTGTTGTACTGAGGAGCACCAGCAGGTTTTGAAATAACAACCGCATTGACAGCTTGGCGGCGTTCAGGTCTATTCTGTCTTCTTACACTGTAGACAACACTAGACTCTTTCTTAAACGGCTTCTTCTTGGTGCTTGATGAAGCACCCTTCTTTATCTTACTAGCCTTAATACTAGCCTCTATCCTCTCACCAGTCAAAATAAGATCTGTAAACCCAAATGAAGAGCTTCCAATCAAGTGGTTGAAAAATGGACCAGACAGGGTCCCCAAAAACATATCAACAAGTTCCCGATCAGCTAAGGGCGGTTGTACCCTTCCGGCGAGGTCTCTCCACTTTTGAGCATAATCTTTGAATCCTTCACCCGTTCCTATTGACATACCCTGGAGTTGGGTACGCGTAGGAGCGAGGTCGGAGTTGTACTGATACTGCCTGTAGAATGCAGTAGCCAAATCTTCCCAACTTCGGATACTGGCTCCGTCCAACTGATAGAACCACTCAAGGTGAGTCCCTGAGAGACTGTCTTGGAAGAAGTGGATCCATAGATTCTTATCAGTAGTGTAAGGCTGAATCTTCCTCACATACGACCGAAGGTGCAACTTCAGACAAGAAACTTCGTCATACTTAGCAAAGGCTGGTGCCTTGAATTTATGGGGAATCACCACCCCAAATGATAGACCTAGATCTCTGAAGTCCAGACCGGGCACCTTCTGAATTTCCATCGCGCTCAAACGGTCTTCCAGCTGTTTGTACTTATCCTCAGCAGGAGGATACTGTTCTTCATCGTAGCCCGTCTCGTTGTCGGAGACCACAAGGCTAGGAGCCCTCCTTTCTTGTGGACTATCTTTCTCTCCAAATGAGGTGGTCAGATCAACTTCATTTTGTAGCCTGTTTCCAAACCTAGGACCAGTGTTGAACAGGACTGTCCTGTTCTTCTTCTTCTTCTTTTTCTCCTTTAGAATCAGGGTCTTCAGGTCTTGCTGACCTTTAGCTAGACTCATGAACAACTCTTGAAATTGGGCATTCTGGGCCTGGAGGGCCTTGATGGCTTGCTCAGTTGAAGGTTCAGTAGACATGATGAGCACTGAAATAAACAGCGAAGAAGATAAGAGACCTGTAAAGGGTACCTGTTTATGAAGTGCATGGGATGAAATGCGTATGATTATGATTTCAAAGACAATTGAGATTCAAATTTGTAAACAAGAAAGGAAACACACTTTATTAGATAACTTTGTAATTCAAATTGTTCAACAAATTGCCCTTAAGGCGTTACAAGAATGGAAATACTGAAAAGTAAAAATAAAACTGGAAAGGAAATCATCAAAGTCCCATCAATGCTCCCATGGTCTCTTCTTATCAGTGCAGACATAGTCGTTGAGAATCCACTCATTCTCTAACTGTCTAGTCAACCTCTGGATCTTCTGCTCTTACTCGTTGAACTTCTCTCGGTAAGAATCTCGTTCATCCCTCAGTTGCATCCAAGATCTCTTCAGTGCCCCAATGTCAGTGGGAATGTAAGGATGCAGGATGGTTGGAAGAACCCCTTCTTCATTAGAAACTTCAAGAGTGACAGGCCGAATGGCTTCATAGGGCATACCCAGCTTTTGGGCACGGATACGGACCCATCTGAGATATGGCTCCATCGGGAGTGAAGTCTTTGGACCCAGCTCATGTGGATCAGATTGGTGAACTCTATCCCAAGCCCTTATGAATCTACGACGTTGCTCGTCGCTATCCCCTTGGAAATCAAAGATAATATGAGGCATTAGCATATCATGAGGTCCTTCTCTTCTGGCTCTTCCAAACTGACGGAGAGCTAAGCATGGGTTGTAAGAAATTCCTCTATGGGTTCCTATCAATGGAACATTAGGATACTCTCCATAACGATCAATGATAGTCACCTCGTCCATACCTTTGAGAGTCCAAATGATGTCATTATGAGAGAGAGACATCACCATATAAGCCCAGCCCATTCCTTCTTTGTTCTTCAGTACTGACTTAGGGAGGTGCAAAATAAACCACCTTGACAATAAAGGAGCACAACACATCAAAGTTCCCCGCTTTCGGGTAGTACGAGTATAAAGCTGATGAAGAATGTCACCCAAGAGAGTGGGTACAGGGTTCTGAGAAATGAAGATCTTTATGGCATTCACATCAACAAAAGTGTCAGGATTCAGAAACAATACCAAGCCATAAATCAGAAGAGCCAGAATAACCTCGAATGCCTTAAAGTCTAGGCTATCCCAGAAGTAGTTAGCCTTGCCAACCAAGAACTTAGTCAGAAATACTTTTGCTCCACTCCTAGTCTCCCAATTAGCCATTACCTCCTCTTTAGTCAAATGAAGGGCTGCAGCAATTTCTTCGGGCCTAAGGGTCTTCTCCCAACCAGTAAACGGGGTCTACTCCAGAACAGAGATACCGAGCAGCTCAGAGAACTCTTCTAAGGTAGGAACCAGCTGGAAGTCCTGAAAAGTAAAACAATGGTACAGCGGATCATAGAATTGGACCAGGACACTCATCATCTGCTCGTCCAATTTGGAGGTGACCAAACTGAGAAGAGAACCATGCCTCCTGATGAAGGAAGTGATTTCAGGCATCTTGGCAACAAACTCTTTAAGCAAGGTAGGGACTTGGACAAAGTTGATCCAGATAGTATTCTTACGCATGGGCATCATGATGACCTACAAAATAGAGCAAAGATGAAACCCTCTTGTCTTTGAAATAGGTTAGTCCAATGCAAGATGCATGCAATGTTATGATGTCATGATAGTAAGCACACCACAAGTATCCACAAACAGAAAACATGGTAAAGGCACACAAGTCACACAGAGAGCCCTTAGATTTCAGGCTGGCAAGGAGCTTAGGTACTACCCTCTTTCAATTCAGTTGGTTTAAACCTGTCCTAAAAATATTAACCGGGTTCTAGAGGATCTCAATATCACTGACTACCCTCAATCGGTGATAATTCCAGTTTAGCAACCTTTTCTTGCGGCCGGAATCATCACGAGAGTTTAGTCTCAATGAGTGTAGCATACTGCTACTGTTCTATGGCCAAGTTGGTCAATTTAAGGTTCTAAGGTCAGTTGGTGCTTAATGACCCCTTAGAAGACCCATATTCTCCTCGTTCCAACATAAGGGATATCGGTACAGACTAAAGTGCCACACCAACATAGCTACTGCTTCAACCGTGTCGGTCTATGCCGGACAGTTCCCTCACAGTTTATTGCTACTTACCTAAAGGGTACCCCCAGATCCGGGTTAGGATCTATAGAAACTCCGATACAAGCCCACAAAATTAAAGCATACAAAGCATACAATTGAAAACACAATGATATAATCCTAAGGTACACCTCACTTATAATATCCCCAGCAGAGTCGCCAGTTTTGTGATCAGTGGGAATGAGAACTGACTGTTTTGGAATGCTGGTTCGCTCTTTGCATTTGTTTTCGCAAAATGTCGCGGTAAGCAAAAGTCGCCACCGTCTTTTATTTTATCCAACAAGGAAAGGACAAAATCACAGAAAAATTCCTTTTTGAGATATTTCTCGGGTTCGGGAGGTAGATTATAGAAAGGGAAGGTGTTAGAACCCTTTCTATCTGTGGTTATCCACGGGCTCTTAGGCACTTGCTCATTGTGTTTTTAAAAGTTTGCTTTTCTTTGTGTTTGTGGGTTTGAAAAGAGTTTTTGTTTTGAAGAGAGTGTAAGTGCGAAAAGTTTTGTTTTGTTTTGAAGGAGCAAGTACTTAAGAACCATCTACCTACTCGAAAAAGGAATCAATCTGTGCTAATGTCCTTTAGACAATGCTATCCCACTATGAATGAGTAGGTAGCCTCGTCGTTGGAGTTTTAAGAGTCAATTCAATTAAGGGACGTGTGGTCACTAAAGCAATGTTAGGACGCCTTAGTGGTAACCCTAATGTCTTAGATCATTTTTTCCGAGGCAACCGTTTCGAGGCAACTTATGATCTTGGGACAAGAGGGCGACCTCTAAAACTTCCTATACTCAATGACCACGTTCGAGGCAACCAAGTGAGGTGTACCCTAAGAGTGGCATGTGCAAGTGTGTTACTTCAGTTAATTTTATCTGTACATGTCATGGGTGAGCTATATTGATTTTAGGTTAAAGATTGATCTGGTCATGCATTGCCTATTTATCAAACATCTAACAGTTAATATTGTGCGGAAATTAAATTGCGGGAAATTAAATCTAAACTATTACAAGGCGTCGGGTATTTACATCGCCAAAAACAAACCCTTTAATTTAAATTGCGGAATATAAAAGAAAGCGATAAATAATGTCCTAATTAAAAGTTATTACATACCGGAAGCAATTACAATATTGGAAATATAGATCGCGTGCGAAAAATTAAGACGGCGCATTTTTAGGGTTTTGACCCTTTTTTGAAAGAAAGAGATTTTTGTTATTTTTTGAATTAAAAAAATGAAATCTAAGTTAACAATTAAATTAATTAATTAATGAAAATATTTTTGGTTTTTTTGGTTATTTTAGGAAATAAAATAAAATTGATTAAAATTATTAAAAACCTAATTCTACATTGATTTTAATTTATTGCAAAAATATGAATGTTAAACCTATTTAAAACTAAGTTAATTAATAAATATTATTTACAAAATAAAATAATGAAATTAATAAAAATGATATTTTTTATGTTTTCTGGTTTTATTAAGAAAAATAAATTGGTTAAATTTATAAAAAATAATATTTTGTATTTTTTGATTTTTTATGAGGAAAAGTTATTGGTTAATAATAACAATAATAATTAATTAAATAAAGCCAATAAATAAAAGAGAAAATATAAAGAAATAACCCATGGGGGGGGGGGGTATTGGGCCCAATTTGGAGGTGAGTCTGGCAATTCCAAGCCCAAAAGGTCCAAGCCTGCTTTGACTTTTCCAACTCCCTATGCGCTGGTTGACTAGAGTTCATGGTAGGCACTCAATCTTGGCCCTTGGATTTGATCTGAAGCCATTTGGCAACCATCTGAATGGAGGTTTATGGTAGGCTACGCTCCTGATGCTGCATGGAATTCCATGAAAATAAAATGCAACAAAGTTTTAGGGGACCTGGGATTCAAACCCAGGTCCCATAGGTCTTTCCACTCACGCTTCCACCAACTGAGCCATGATGCTTATTTGTTATTATATTAAACATCAATCATTATATATCAAACAAACAATTATGCCTGGAACAAAAATAAAAATAGCGCGAATAATTTAAATGGGCCAATCAGGGGAAGACACCTAGTCGTCTTCTCCAACAAAACCCTGGTTTTCTTACCTGCGGATTTTTATCCGCAGGAAGATTCGTGGCTTGCTTCCAAAATTCATCCTAGGCCATGGAAACGAGTTTTAAGAACGTCATCATGTTCGTCTCTTTCCACTGAACACAACCATGTCTATGGTTTGTCTTGATTTCACCTGTAATCGAAACGCCTAAAAACAAAGAACCAAAACCCTAGCTTCGGGCATGGCAATACAGGCTACAAGAATGCAATTAAATTATGCCAAAACCTTCATAATGCAACGAAAAGCATGAATATACAAATATTTAGGCAAAAAGATGCAGAATCCAAGATTGTGAAATCGTGCACATGGCTATGTTCTTGAGTACTTACAGCGTGATTTAGGAGGTCTCAAGGCCTGGTTTTGATTGCTTTAGCTCCACTGGATGTCAAGCAAGGAAGATATGTGGAGATTTTGCTTTGAAAACGCCTCCAATATGGATTTCGATCTCCAACTTTTCAAGGTTTTTTCCAGTATTTGTTTCTTGATTTTGGGCAGCTTTTGGTCATGTTCTTGATGTGTATAGCTTGTGTGTGTATAAGGGAATGAATTAGGTTAATCTTTGGGCCTTGAATCCATGTGTATTGAAGAGGGAAGATATGATTTGATCACCATTAACAAAGCTTCCATATTTGTCTCAAATCAAATATTTTGTACATAACAAAGCTTGATACGAATTTGATTGAGTGTATCATGATATTTGAAAGCTGTAATGATCAAAAAGATTTCATTCCATCAATTTTTGGATTTTATTTGAATTAATATTGATTTAAAATGAATTAATTCAATAAAAATTAAATAAAATAGAAAAATAAATGAATGGACATGAAACTGAAGATAGGACACGTGTGTGGTGTGACAAAGTCAAATCAAGTGGAAAAAAGTGGACCCTTTTGTCAAAAATTGGAGTTTTGAGGATAGTTGACTTTTGGCACTTTTGGAAAAATGCCCAACTTCAACAATGCATAACTTCTTCAATTTTGAACTTTTGGAAGTGTTTTTTAACTTTTTAGAAACCTTGAGATGTCCTATAACCAACCCTTTTGGTATAATCTCATTTTGTTATTCCATGCTCAAGTTATAAGCTTTGGGAAAAAAGGTGTTTTTGTTGACTTTCAAAAATGACCTATAATGTCCAAATTTGTAACTTTTTCTGAGAGCATTTCTTGACCTTGGGGTGTGAAGATGGATTGTAGGAAATTGCATCCTATTCAAAATGAGCTTTGGATGGGTCATTTCTCATAAAGTATTAGAAAGTTATGCTTGGTCAAAGTTGAGTTGACTTTTCCTACAAAACCCTAATTTAGCAACTTTTGAATCTTGATGAATCTTGAGCAATCCTTGATGAATCATGATCAAACCTTGATAAAATGATGAATTATCCTTCAAAATGAGAATGTTGACAAAAAATCTTGAAGTTTGACTGTATTTGGGACACAATTGACTTTTGCCCTAGCACAATCGATTTTTGGACCTCTTGAGCAATTGACTGACCAAACTTTCTCTGCAAGGCTTGAAATTTGACATGGATGAACTTGAGAACATATTAGGACATTGGGGAGAATTTGAGACCATTTGTATGTAAGGACCTTGAAGCAACACAAAACCCTAATTTTGAATTGACTGCCTTAGGAGGTGATTTGACTGTCCAACTCTTGAGCCATCTTGAACAACTTGGAGATGATTCTTGACATGTCTTGAGAAATATGGGAGGGAAAATTTTAGGGTACAACAGGTATAAAGTCTTCAACCTTCCAATTGTTGAGCCCATTTCCGTTAGTAGGGAAAATCCAACGGTCTATGTCACAGTCGCTATTAGCGTCTTCCACAACATTGTCACGAGGAACATCATCAATAGCATTAACGCCCTTATCATGATTAGGCATAGGTGCAATGATCACATTAGGAGTCTCAGGAGGATCAAATTCAAACTCCTTAGAGTCAATCATATCTTGAATCTTATATTTTAGAGCAATAACATTAACGCCCTTATCATGATTAGGCATAGGTGCAGTGATAACCTTAGGAGTCTCAGGAGGATCAAATTTAATCTCCTTAGAGTCAATCATATCTTGAATATTATTTTTCAGAGCAATAGCATTAACGCCCTTATCATGATTAGGCATAGGTGCAATGATCACATTAGGAGTCTCACGAGGATCGAATTCAATCTCCTTAGAGTAAATCATATCTTGAATCTTATTTTTCAGAGCCCAACAACTGTTAGTGTCATGCCCAGGACTGTTGGAGTGATATGCACACCTTTCATTAGGATTGTAACGGGTAGAGAAAGTATTGGGATTCTGAGGAGGATCCTTTAGTGTAATCAGCTCTGCCTTTAACATGTGTTGTAATGCTTGAGATAATGGCATGTTAGTTTTTGTGAACTGTCTCATGGGTGCATCCTGCCTATGCTGATTGTTGTGTTATTGTTATTACACTGGCGTAGGATTAGAGATCAGAACTGCCCTCACAGATTGGTTGCAGTCACTCTTATTACGACCCTTCTGGTCGTACAAAACATTGCATTCTTTCTTACCATTGTATGACTTCTTTGCAGTATTTGAAGATGTAGCCACCTGAATTTTACCACTTCTGATTCCATTCTCAACATGTTTCCCTGTCAATATCAGTTCAGTGAAACCGACTAAAGAACTTTCAAGTAGATGTGTAATACGGTGGGAGAACTGACTTGGTATTTTGCGTTTTATCATAAATGTTGCAGATAGCAAGAGTTGCCACCGACTATTATTTTATCCAATAAAGGAAAGGGTGAAAAGAACAGGAAAGACCTTTTTGAGAATTTTCTTGAGTTCGGGGGGTAGGTTATGAAAAGGGGAGGTGCTATCACCCTTTTCATCCGTAGTTATCTATGGGCTCTTAATTTCTAGCTCACTTTGAAATGCTTTGTGTTTTGTGTAAGTTTTTGAAAATATTTTGAAAACGCCTTCGTTCGGAAAATTTTGTGATGATTCTCGTATCGTTGAGAATGTATACAAAGTGTTGGTTTTAAAAATATTTATTGTTTGGAAAGTGTTTGAAAGATGTTTTGAAAGTGTGAGCTATGAAGATTGTTTTGATTTATGAGAAAGCAATTATGAGCAATTTACCAACTCAAAAAGTCTTTGTTCTTTTCCTCCTCCTTTAAATAGTGATATCCTACCATTGATTGGTAGGAAGCCATATTATCGAATGTGAGGGACAGGCGCGGGTCATCGTATAGTCATCGAAGGAAACTTGTAAGATGTTTTAGAAATTGTTGTAAGGGACTAAGATCATTTATCGAAGGCAACGTTTAAAGGGTCATCTAGGGACTATAATTTTTTAAACGAGTGACTTTTGCTAAAACATTTAACGTTCGAGGGACATGACTGTTTTTCCGAGGCAACAAGCGAGGTTACCCTAGAGATGCGCATGTGAAAAGTGTGTTTGATTCAATTATTTGTTTTGATTGGGGTTATTTAGCGATTGATTTTAACTCTTGCCATACACGTCTAATTACTATACAGTATAAGGAAATGCGATAAAGTGAGGAAAATAAAACTCTACTCTATTACAACGCTTCGGGAATGAAGGAACAAATTTATGAATGGGGATGAAGTAAAAAGCCTCGTTAAACTATTTACAAATTGTAAGCAATTACAATAATCAAAAGAATGCGAAAAATAATAAACTACGAGTAAATGAAAAGAGAAAGAAAATTGTTTTTTGGTGTGTTTTGATAGAAAAGGAAGTAAAAATATAGAATAAAAATATATCTAAAACAAAAGTTATTTAGACTAAATTAAAATTCTAAGATTATCAAAATTAAAATTCTAAAATTTACTAAATTAAATCTAAACTAAATTAATTCTAAGGTTATTAAATAACATCTAAACTAATTTAAATATGAACTAATTTAAATCTAAAATAAATTAATAACAAATTTACTAAGTTAGACTAAATTAATCTTAAGATTACTAATTTAAATCTAAACTAAAATCAAAATTCTAAGATTATTAAAATAATTCTAAACTAATAAAAAACTCAAGTTGTTAAAATAAATCTAAACCAAACTAAGAAAATCATGAATAATAATAATAATAATAATAATAATAATAATAATAATAATAATAATAATAATAATAATAATAATAATAATAATAATAATAATAATAATAATAATAATAATAATAATAATAATAATAATAATAATAATAAAAAGGTGTAAACAGAAAATACTGGGGTGAATGGTGGTGAAGTTTCGAATGGGCCTGAAGTTGAATCAGGTAAAGCCCAAAACTACTTGTTAAAAATAAAAAGGTATGAATTAAGAAAGAAAGAAAAAATGCAGAAAAGAAAAAAAAAAGCCCCCCACGGGTTTCGAACTCGGTACACCACGCTTGCAGACTAGCACGCCAACCATTAGACCATGTTCTCATTGGTTTATTCTGATGCTTCTACTAATATGTAAACTAAAGTTTGAAAATTGGGTTGGGCCAAACAAAACAGGCCCAAACCCGGTTTTGTGAAAGGAATAGTAAGGGTTTTGTTGTAACCCTAAATTAGAGAAAGAGGCTGCGACTGGTCATTGGGAAGAGGAGAAAAGTTAAAATTAATTTTTTTTGTTATTTTCCCAGAAAAATACTCAAACCTTCTCAAACACATTTTTCAAACAATGATTCCTTATTTGTCTTTCCCTATCCAAAACCAACAACAAATACAACTCTAGCCTCCTAGTTGTACCCCAAAATTTTCCCTCTCATTTCACCAACATTTTCTCATCACAAGACTCTTGGAACTCAAGATCAAGCTAGGGTTTGCTCTGCTCAAGACACCTCCTTGCACTGTTGACCTAAATTAGGGTTTGAGTTTGCACAAGGATATTTTGACCTACAATGCCCAAAGTGACTTTCTTACTTCATGTTGGACTCACAAGTTTGTCCATACCAAGTGTCAAGCCTTGATTCAAATTTTTGCCCAATCAATTGGACAATTGACCTAGAAATCAGCTGTATTGGGGGAAAAGTCAACTGTGGCCAATTGACAGTCAAACCTCATGAAATTTGACCCACATCATCATTATGAACTCATATGAACCATTTGATTAAGTTTGGATCACAATTCCACAAGAAATTTGGTCAGATCACCAAAAGGGCAAAATGGTCATTTTTAGGGTTTTGACTGCACAAAGGCAACTTTTGACTGTTTGACCTAGCCAATGGCAAATCAAGCTCACACATGGACTCAAGGACTCAATGACATTGTCTTTACCCATTCAACAAGTTCAAAAGATCTCAAATGCATAGGATTGACAGATGAATTTTTCAGTCAACTGATCAAAATTTGACTGTACACTAAAAAGTCAAGCTTTGAATTTTTGGTCAAAATCAAGTGCCAAAAGTTATTTTTCATCAAGACATGTCAAATTATGAAACTTGTTCATCAAGAAACCCAAAAATGCAAATTAGGGTTTAAAATGGAAAAATTTCATAACTTAGATATTTTCTAAGTTATGAAATTTTCTTATTTTTTCCTAAATGTGTCCCATTTTTTCACCAAGATGAAAATGGATTCAAACAAAACTTGCAACATGAAAGTTGTAGTCCATCACAAAGTCTATAACTTTGATTCACAAAGTTTTCTCAAAAGAAGCTTGTATATCAAGTTATGATTTTTGGAACAAGGGTACCTAAAACTTTTAACTTAGAGAAATTTTGTCCTAGTTTAGGAAGGATTTTGAGCCATCGTCTTGGCCATTTTTCACATAGTTCCACTTGGAGTTTCAAGTTGCATTTCAAATATGGATTATAGTACATTTTCCAAGATTTCCAAATTGTCCAAGAACTCCTCAAACACCCTTGTGGTTAGAGAGAATTGAATGCTTGAAGTTGGCAAAAATTCACTTTGATCCATGGCCAATACATGTTCATACAAACTTGCATTTTCAAATCAGCATGCTTGGTACTAGCTTGCAGGCCTCAAAACCAGTTTATACTCCATAATTTAATTCATAACCATTGAGCTAAGGTATTATCTTGGTCATTTGGACATTGCATACAAGATTAATCTCTATTTGGAAAAAGGTATAATGTCATTTTTGTAAAGTTACACTTTATGTCAAAACAAGATCCTTGAGGCATGGGGCCATATCTCTGAGGAAAAATCAAGTCTACCAATTCCAAGAACCAAGAGCAAAAGATGCAGCATGATATAGGGCTTGTACATGCTTGCATTGATAACATGCACACTCTTGCTTCAAGTAGAAAAAACTTGCAAAATACAAGCCATCTCTTACATCTGAAGAAACCAACTTACACAAACATTATAAACAAGTTTCATACCTCCCAACAAGCCAGAAACGCGACCCTTTTGCCTCTCAAACTCCCTTTTACACAGAATCACAGTTTTTCTGCAAAACAGGGCAAGCCCTGCAGAACTATCTCCATCTCCATTCTCCCTCGTGCGTTTTGCCTCAAATTTGTTCCAATACCTTCCACTCAACTCACTTGAACTATCCCAGGCCTCCATTGCTAGCTGTAACACCATTAACACACATTGCCATTTTTGTTTCAAAGCTTTGCAGGTTGAGTTCTGTGGCACGATTCAAGCCATTTCAAAACAAAGTAAGCTTTGAGAAAGCTTCCTTGGACTTCAGGCAAGCTCAAAACAAGCTCAAGAACCCTTGAAAGTTGCTGCATTGGCCAACTCGAAGTCAACTGAAACAGGTATTTCATGGACTTCTATCTCTCTATTTAGGAATAGTTAGGCTTAAGTTTGTGAATGAAATATGTTGTACTCATAGCCCTGAAGCCATACATATGCTTAGTTTTCATTTACATTAATCGTGCTAGGAGAATTTCACCCATGAACTTTCTGAAAAAACTAGGTCAGATTCTAGGGCCAGAGAAATTCTCTCTGGTCTTTGAGAGTTAGCTTAAGTTTTTTATATGGTTGAATTCGTTGTTTGATGCTCTACAAGTTTCATGTTATGAGTTTTGTCAAAAAATCAAATAATCAGGAGATAGCCATTGATGTACAGAACGTGCGTTTTGTGAACAAGAGGAAGAAGATGAAGTCTGACTGGGCTGGGCCTGGTTGTTTTTACTCTTTACACATACATTTTCAGTTTACACCCCCTAGCCCATTTATTTGTACATTGGTCATTTTTGCATTTTTATTTTATTTTTGATTTTGATATTTTATTTTCTAACATAAAAATACTTAAAAAATTTATTTTTATAAATTTTTGTATTTATTTGAAATTTATTTTAACTATTACTAGTATAAAAATGTTTATTTGCTTTATATTCTTTTTATCAAAACCTAAAAATAATGAAAAAATCTGCTTATATTTATTTATTATTTTTATACACACTTGAAAATATTTTCTTGAAATATACACATTTTTGTAAATAATTAATTTTTATTTTTATATTTTTAATATTTTTAATATATATATATATATATATATATATATATATATATATATATATATATATATATATATATATATATATATATATATATATATATATATATATATATATATATATATATATATATATATATATATATATATATATATATATATATATATATATATATATATATATATATATATATATATATATTATTTAATTAAATAATTAGGACAAAAATATCAAAAAAGAATACATTTTCATTTTATTAATATTTTACACTAAAAATATCTTTTTTACAATATAATTTTATTTTTTTGTATAAATTAGTATATTATTGTATATAATTAATAAATAATACTATTTATTAAGAATTAGGGTTTTTGCCGTAAATAACAAAATAATTAAAATTGGCTTTCTTTTATTTTATTTTATTATTTTTATTTCACATTGAAAAATACTTTTTACATACATAAAAATCTTTTTTTTTGCATAATACATTTTATTTGATATTTATTTAATTGTATTTATTTAAATATTATATTATGCCTTGTACATTCAATTTGGTTGTAATAACTTAGAATTTAATTTCTTGTCAAATACCCCCAATTCAAATTTGTACCCCCTCCCTATATCATGTTGTAATAGTGTAGCATTTAAACTCTCGCACATTTAAAAGCTTCCAATTATGCCTTGCTTAGACTTAGGGTTTGTATGCAAATAAAATCAACAACTAGTTTGACCTAATCCACGATAAACATGCATGAAAAACAAACACAATGCACACTTGCACCCCTAGGGTTTCAATCCAATTGTTGTCTTCAAAAAAAAGGGCCATGGTTGCATGTCAAGTACTTTGGCAAAACAAAAACAAACAAAAAGATCATAGTCCCTCGATGACGCTATCTGAGTTGCCTAAACAAAATGATCAAGTCCCTTAAAGAAAATTGTCAAAATACTTGACACAATTGCTATCATGGTCTATACGATGACCTGTGCCTGTCCCGTTTAACATCCTAACACAAGGTTGTTCACCAAATACAATGGTGAAACAACACTGTTAAAAGAGTTAAAAACATAAGAAAGATCTTTGAGTAAAATAGGGTAGATAACTCTTGGTTACTTGATCAAAACTTGCAAAAACATCCTTGCTATCTTCAAAACACACTTCACAACACAATTTTAAAACCCTACTTTCAAACATTGAAAACTTTTCAAAATACAAAAACACCTTTGTATACATTCAAACAAGAATCATTACAAAGGTTACCACAACGATGGCCTCTTCTCAAAACATCTTTCAAAACCACACACAAAGCACCATTTCAAACAATTGAAGAGCACCATTTCAAACAATTGAAAAGCAAAGCAAGTGATCTAAGCAAGTAACTAAGAGCCCATGGATAACCATGGATAGAAAGGGTGCTAATACCTTCCCTTTCTATAATCTACTTCCCGAACCCAAGAAAACATCTCAAAGGTCTTTCATGTGCTTTTTGACCTTTCCTTAGGATAAAATAAAAAGTCGGTGGCGACTCTTGCTAAACCGAAACATTTGCGAACACAAACACAAAATCCCAAGTCAGTTCTCCCACCGTATCACAGAACTGGCGACTCTGCTGGGGAATTTCTAAAAGTGGAGTAACCTTAGGGCTTAGATCACCCTTTGCATGATTAATTGTTTGCTTTGATTGCTTTACATTTAACTCTCTTGTTTGGGCTTGAAATCCTCTACCTGGATTTGGGAAACATTCATAGGTAAATAGCAATACGTTGTGGAAACTGTGCGGGGTATACCGACATGGTTGAAGCAATAGCTATATTAGTGCGACATATTTGTGAGTACCAGTAGCCTTTGAGTCAATCAAAGAGAATACGGGGCCGCTGAGTGATGTCATGAAGCACTAATGAACTCTTAGAACCTTACTTGACCATCTTGGCCTTTTATTAGGGGTAGTGAGATGACCGGCTTTGGTGCAGTCCAAAGTTGGTAGATACTCGATACTACACTCATTGAGGGTTGTTTTCTTGGAATATTTTGGTCTCTAGTTAAGTGGATAAACCAAAACAATGAACATAGAAAATAATCCAGTGATATTGAGCTCTTTAGAACCCAGTTACTATTTATAGGACAGGTTTGAGCCAACTAAACTCAAGAGGGTACTTACCTATGAAACCTCATGCAAGCCTGAAACTAGGGTTTTGTGTGATTTTCTTGTACATGTGCTTGTGCATACATCATAAACATCATAAAGCATCATATGCATCCACTAACCATTTCAAGGGTTTGGATCTTCATCTTTGTTCTTGTTTTGTAGGTCATGGAATCTCTTTGCAGGAAAACAATTCAAGTCAACCTTGTGAGAATCCCTCCTCAACTCAAGGAACTTACATCCAGGATTCCCAAGAATTCTCTCTTCAGTGAAAGACATGGTAGACTCCTCAACTTGGTCAACACCAACATTGAAGAAGACATGGTGAAAGTTCTCTTCCATTTCTTTGACCCCCTACACCACTGTTTCACATTCCCTGATTACCAACTAGTACCTACTTTGGAGGAATTTTCTCAACTCTTGAGAATTCCTATTCTTAATCAACTACCCTACAACGGTACGGAAAAAGAACCAAAGCCTGAAGATGTTGCTCAAGCATTACACTTTCAACCATCTGACATCAAGGGGCATTGGGAAACCAGAAGTGGTGTCAAGGGCTTCTTGGCAAAGTTTCTGTTCGAGAAGGCACAAGACTGCTGGAATTCTCTTGATCTACAAGCATTTGAAGAGATTGTGGCACTCCTCATCTATGGGTTGGTCTTGTTCCCAAACCCTGATCAGCTTATAGATGTGAATGCTGTCAAGATTTTCATATCCAGGAATCCTATACCTACATTGCTTGGGGACATCCTACACTCATTTTACACACGAAGAATGAGGAAAAGAGGTGTTCTCATGTGATGTACTCCTCTCCTAGCAAGGTGGTTTATTTCTCACCTTCCATAATCAATTCTGAAGAATGAGCAGGGTTTAAGGTGGTCACAACGGTTGATGACCCTCACACATTCTGATGTATATTAGTGTTCTCAGTCCAGAGAAAATGTCATCATCATTGATTGTTGTGGGGAATTCCCTAATGTCCCACTACTTGGCATTATGGGAGGCATCACCTACAACCCCTGTCTAGCTTTGAGACAATTTGGATATGCTCGGAGGGATGGCCCTCATGACATGCTAATTCCCGACCTAGTTTTTGACTTTGACAACGATGCACAAGGACTTCGACAAAGGTTCATCAGAGCTTGGAGGATTCCTAACAAGGTGGATAGTAAGACACTGGGGCACAAGAATTCCATCCCCCTTGAGCCTTATCTCAAGTGGGTACGAACTCACTCCCAGAATCTTATGATGCCATACCCTCACATTCTCCCCTTGGATAAAGAGCCTGTTATGGAAGGAGAGGTTCCATACACCATCCTACATCCTGACATGCCAACATCATGGGAAGAAATGCAAAAGAGTTGGATCCAACTCAAGGAAGAACGGGATACTTTTGAAGCCAGCTTCTATGCCAGTGGGAAGAAGGTTTTGGAGCTTACTCTCCGACTTCACGAGGAGGAAACTCTCAACACTTACATCACACCAAAGAGGATGCGCAATGTCTTTTTACATTAAGAATTTTATAATATTTCTCCCATGGGGCACTTATGTACTAACAAATTTCTTCTTAATATGACGTGCGTTCTTTTTGTTTGCAACAAATTTGAATTTTTGAACCCTTGAATGCATTACATGAATAACATACCATTCATCATATGCATAAACAGGTCTTCACGCCAGGTTTCCTTATCTTTCTGCTGTTTATTTCAGCAAGATGGATTTGGAGAAAACGGTAAAGGATCTACAGGCACAAAATTCACAGTTCCAGCAACTCCTCATGACCTTGGCAAAGGGTCAAGAGGACCTCAAAGTTTTGTTGGAGAAGAATAAAGAGAAAAAGAAAAAGAGACCTGAAGTAGCCACTTTGGGAAGAAGATTTGAGCATCAGGCCAGGAGAGTTCTTGAGTTCCCCTTAACGTCTGACGAAGGAGCCGGTAAAGGAAAAGGGACTGCTGTACCTTCTGAATTCGAGGTTGAAGAGGAGGAAGAGGAAGAAGACGAAGACTACTCCGAACAACAGTATCCACCAGCGGATGATAAATATAAGAACCTTGAAGATAGACTGGCAACTATGGAGTTGCAGAGGGTGCCCGAATTGGATTTTGAAGAACTGGGGCTGGTAGCTGGGATTGTTATCTCTCCCAAGTTCAAGGTGCCAACATTTTCCAAGTATGACGGTCTGTTATTCCCAAAGATGCACCTGAGGTCGTATTTCATAAAAATACAACCCACTCGTTCGATAAAGACCTCTGGGTACACTTTTTCCAAGACAGCTTGTCTGGCACGCAGTTAGACTGGTTTTATCAACTCGAGAGATCAGAGGTTCATAATTGGGAGGACTTGGAAGCTGTTTTTTATCGTCAGTATCAATACAATGCTGATTTGGCGCCCACTCGTACTCAGTTACAAAGTATGGGGATGGCTTCCAATGAAGGGTTTAAAGAGTACGCCCAGAAGTGGCGTGATCTGGTGGGAAGGGTGCAACCACCTCTATCATACAGGGAGTTAGTTGACATGTTTCTAGGGACCCTGTCTGGCCCTTTCTTCAACCATCTAATCGGGAGTTCTTCCACGGGATTTACTGAACTAATTTTGACCGGCGAAAGGGTTGAGGCCGGTATTAAGAGTGGAAAGATTCAAAAGGATGCTTCCGCATCCACGATTGTTAAGAAACCCTTCCCAGCCAAGAAGGAAGCATTTACTGTGTATTCTCAGAAGGGACAAGGAAGAACTGAGCGCCGGCCGACTGTAGGGGCTGTGATGATTCAAAACTCGTCAAATGATCAACCTCGTAACAATCAATCGAGACCTAATCAACAACGGGTGGAAAGGCCACAATGGCAGTTCACCCGCATCAACATGACGCCCGCTCAGGTACTTCCTCATTTGTTGAAGCTGAATCAGACCAATTTGAAGGAAGCGCCAAAGAACCCTAACACCTCCTCTCCATACTACCACTCCAATGCCAAGTGTGATTACCATTCCGACAGTGCTGGGAGCGATACCAATAATTGTTGTGCGCTTAAGAACAAAATCCAGGATCTAATTGATGCTAAGGAAGTAGAATTTGATGCTCCTAAGAAGCCCAATGTTATATCTGCTCCGATGCCCAAGCACGGCCACAATATTCATGTTGTTATGGAGGACACTCATGTTACTGATGTTGTTGACCTATTGACGCTGTTACGTGTGATTAAAGAAAATTTGTTGAGAGCCGGGATCTTTCCTGGTTGTGGTAAAGACTACTATTTTTGTTTAAACATATGAAGTGATTGCCCAATGTTGAAGTCAGGTGTCCAACGCCTGATGGATACGCAAGAGATACTTTTCCAGAAAACCCCTGTTGATACCTTCAATCCTGTTACTCTTGATACTTTTTCTACTTCAACCAATGATATTGCAATTATAACCATTTCCGACAATCCTCCCAAGGCTTGCAAAAGGCCTGTCAGGATTACACCCCAAATCTAAATGTGTACCATTAAAGATCACCATGCTGGGACCCGTCCCGTACCAATCCAGCAAAACGATACCATGGAACTATGGGGGAGAAATCTTCTACCATGGTATCAAACAAATCGAATCAGTCCAAGAGATTTCTGAAGAAGAAAACCCTGATGTAGGGAATATCGCGGGTACAAGCAAGATAAACCGCAGTGGCCAGATCTTTTCTCCGGAGATTGCTCCCCCTCGAGCAGTTTTCGGACCCTTGAAAGCTTCTGTACCTGTTGGACCATCTGTGCAAGGCCCAGTGATTGAAGAATTGAATACTCCTGAAATAAGACCATCTGCTGATACTACCGACACGGGTAAGGGGATACTGGAAGTTCCTGTCAGGACGAAGGCCCATGCTGTGTTTATCCCCGAAACCACTCAGAAAGAAATGGATGAAATCTTGAAAATAATCAGAAAAAGTGACTACGACGTTGTGGAACAGTAGGGCAGACCCCTTCTAAAATTTCAATGTTAGCTCTCCTGCTCTGTTCTGAGGCCCATGCTAAGGCCCTAATCAAATTCTTGAAGGCGTCACATGTTCCCAAAGAGACTTCGGCTGACCAGTTTCAGGAATGTGTGGCCAGTCTTACTGTTGATAATGGCCTTGGCTTTTCCGATGCTGACTTAACTCCCAAAGGAAGGAAACACAACGATGCACTACATGTCTCAGTTGAATGTCGGGGAACCACTCTCGCCCATGTCTTAGTTGATACTGGTTCTTCTTTGAATGTGCTTCCGAAGAAAGCCTTAGACCGTTTGGACTGCAAAGGATTGACCCTCAAACCTAGCAACACAATTGTTAGGGCTTTTGATGGTTCCAAAAGAATGGTTCATGGAGAGGTTGATATTCCTATCAGAGTAGGCACAAAAGTTTTCAACTCCACCTTCTACGTGATGGACATCCATCCATCATATTCGTGTTTGCTAGGGAGACCGTGGATCCATTATGTCGGGGCAGTTACCTCCTCTTTGCACCAAATGCTGAAATATCCTGTTAAGGGTAAGATTATAACAGTGCATGGCTAGGAAGAATACATGATAAGTCATCTCAATTCCTTTCGCTATGTGGAGTTGGATGGTGAGTTCATCGAAACGCCTTTCCAGCATTTCGAGGAAGTGTCTCCTGAGGTAGCAGTTGCGAAGACAATGGTTGAGGTGCCTATCATTCCCAAGCATGTATCTAGGATGGCATCTCTCAAGGACGCAGAAGCGGTGATTAAAGAAGGGAAGAGTACAATATGGGGACAATTGCCTGACTTTCCCCATAAGACGGACAAATTTGGACTAGGGTTTACAGCTGCAGGACAGAACGCTATGCGTCGTTCCAAGACTGGAGGGCTACCTATAAGGATCACTCATCACGGAATTAATGTTGTTGAAGATGAAGATGAAGAAGGCCACTTGGAAGATTGGATCTTTCCGACCATCGGAGGGGGTTTGAGCAACTGGGAAGCAAAGGATTTTGTTCCCATCACCTTTATCAACCAGTAATTTTATCTTTGAACAATTTCCCATTTTTATGGTATGTAATAACTAAAACAATTCACACACTATTTTCACCCCATGCCTTGCCCGGGGCATGTAGGTCCATTTGTAAGGGTTTGTTTTTCTTCATAATCATATGCCATGTTTTAATGAATCATTAGACGTTTTTCATCTATAAACGGTTGTATTCATTTTCTTTCCTTTTGCATTTTTGCTTATTTACGGATGGCTATCCCTTACAGACACCCACACTCATAAATGCAGGTACCCATCCACTCCGGATTCCCTGGGTGACTATTCTGCTTTAGCCTTTGATAACTCTAAAGATTTGGTCAATCATGCTGAGTACGAAGTTGACGAAGATTGTGAAGTGCCGAGAGAGTTAGCCAGACTTCTACAACAAGAAGAGAGGGTCATTCTGCCTCATGAAGAGTTACTAGAAACCATCAACTTGGGGACAGAGGAAGACAAGAAAGAAGTAAAAGTGGGTGCCAACCTGGAACCAAATGCCAAGGAGCGCTTAGTGCAATTGTTGAACGAATATGTTGAAATCTTCGCCTGGTCTTATGAAGACATGCCAGGGTTAGACACAGATATCGTGGTTCACCATCTCCCTACAAGAGAAGACTGTCCACCGATCAAGCAAAAGGTGCGCCGAATGAGGCCTGACATGTTTGAGAAAATCAAGGCTGAAGTAATGAAGCAATTCAACGCTGGCTTTCTGGCTGTTACCTCCTATCCACAATGGTTGCTAACATCGTGCCCGTACCTAAGAAGGACGACAAAGTCAGAATGTGCGTGGACTATCGGGATTTGAACAGGGCTAGCCCTAAAGACGATTTTCCACTACAGCATATCGACATCTTGGTTGACAACACAGCTCAACACATGGTTTTTTCCTTCATGGATGGATTCTCGGGCTACAACCAGATTAAAATGGCCCCCGAGGACATGGAGAAAACTACCTTTGTCACGCAATGGGGTACCTTCTGCTACAAAGTGATGCCGTTCGAACTGAAGAATGCAGGGGCAACCTATCAACGCGCCATGGTAGCTTTATTTCATGATATGATCCATCATGAGATCGAAGTTTACGTAGACGACATGATAGCTCGATCACAGACAGAAGAAGAACACCTTGGTCATTTGCAAAAGCTGTTTGCCAGGTTGAAGGAGTATAAGCTCAGACTGAACCCAAGCAAGTGCACTTTTGGAGTTAGGTCTGGTAAACTTTTGGATTTATTGTCAGAAACAAAGGCATTGAGGTTGATCCAGCTAAAGTGAAGGCTATACAAGAAATTCCTGCCCCCCGTACTGAAAAGGAGGTTAGAGGATTCTTGGTACGCTTGAACTATATTGCAAGGTTCATCTCTCACCTGACATCTACCTGTGAGCCAATTTTTAAACTGCTGAAGAAAGATCAGGTAGTTGAATGGAACAATGATTGTCAAGTTGCTTTTGATAAAATCAAGGAGTATTTATTAGAACCTCCTATTCTGATGCCACCCGTCGAAGGAAGGCCATTAATCATGTATCTGACTGTTTTGGATAATTCAATGTGGTGCATACTGGGCCAACATGACGAGTCTGGCCGAAAAGAGCATGTAATTTATTACCTTAGCAAAAAGTTTACCGACTATGAGACTCGCTACTCACAGCTCGAGAAAACTTGCTGCGCTTTGGTATGGGCTGCTCACCGGCTAAGGCAGTATATGTTGACTCATACCACTCTGTTGATTTCCAAGATGGATCCGATCAAGTATATCTTCGAGAAGCCTGCTTTATCTGGAAGAATTGCTAGATGGAAAATGATCCTAACTGAGTATGATATCCAGTATACTACCCAAAAAGCTATAAAGGGGAGTGTACTAGCTGACCATCTAGCTCATCAAGCCGTCGAAGATTACCAATCTATGAGATTCGACTTCCCTGACGAGGACATCATGACTTTGGACGACATCGAAGGTAACAGACCGTATGACGGACCTGAACAAGGATCCTGATGGACCCTGTACTTTGATGGTGCTTCAAATGCACTTGGCAACGGTATCAGTGCGGTACTCATTTCTCCGGAAGGTTGCCATACACCCTTCACTGCTCGACTTTGCTTCAGTTGTACCAACAACATGGCCGAATATGAAGTTTGCATCTTTGGTCTCAAGGCTGCTATAGACTTGGGAATCAAATCTTTGGTCGTATTTGGGGACTCGGCTTTGGTTATCAGTCAAGTCAAAGGAGAGTGGGACACTAAACATCCTAATCTTATCCCATACAAAGAACATGTCCTGACGTTGTTGCCTCATTTCGAGCAGATTACTTTCGAGCACTTCCTGCGAGAAGCAAATCAGCTAGCAGATGCTCTGGCTACAATGTCTTCCATGTTTAAACTCAACTGGGATAACGAGGCTCCCCGAATTACCATCGAGCGAATGGATGAACCTTCACACTGTCATGAGATTAATACCGAAGAAGTAGTGGAACAACCCTGGTTTCATGAAATCAAAAGGTATCTCCAGACTAGAGAATACCCTGAAGGAGCTTCCGTCAATGACAAAAAGTTCTTAAGGAGATTTGCCACCAAGTTCTTCCTCAGCAATGGCATCCTTTATAAGCGCAACCATGATTGTGTTCTACTTCGTTGTGTGGACGAGGTTGAAGTAGAGTTGATCATGACCGATATACATAGTGGCACATTTGACACCCATTTGAGCGGACATACGATGGATAAGAAGATTCTAAGGGCAGGCTACTACTGGTCTACCATGGAAGCTGATTGTCATCAACATTCTCGTACCTACCACAAATGCCAAGTCTACACCGACAAGGTACATATTCCTCCTGTTCCTCTCAACGTTCTGACAGCTCCTTGACCATTCGCAATGTGGGGCATTGTCATGATTGGAGAAATCAAGCCTACAACATCCAATGGACATCGCTTCATCATGGTGGCTATTGATTACTTCACCAAATGGGTCGAGGCAGCTTCCTATGCCTCAATTACAAAGAATGTGGTTGCCCGCTTCATCAAGCAGAACCTCATATGCCGGTACGGTATCCCCGACAGGATCATCACAGACAATGGTACGAATTTGAACAATACTATGATCACCACTCTATGCAGACAGTTCAAGATTTATCATCACAATTCATCTCCATATCGGCCGAAGATGAACGTTGTTGTTGAAGCCGCGAACAAAAATATCAAAAAGATCATTCAAAAAATGACAGTCACCTACAAGGACTATCATGAGATGTTACCGTTTTCTCTAAATGGATACCGTACCATGGCACGTACTTCAATGGGGGCAACCCCATTTCTTTAATATATGGCATGGAAGTTGTGCTACCCATGGAAGTTCAGATTCCTCTCTTAAGGATTATGAAGGACGCTGGTTTGAGCGAAGACGATTGGATTTAGACCCGGCTTGATCAACTTAATTTGATTGACGAGAAGCGACTTACTGCTGTTTGTCATGGTCAGATGTATCAAAAACGCATGATCAAGGCTTTCAACAAGAAAGTCAGATGTCAGGTATATCAATTCGGAAATCTTGTAATCAAGCGGATCATCTTGCCGCAAAGTGATTCCAGGGGTACGTGGACTCCTACTTACGAAGGACCATTTGTGATCAAGAGCATCTTTTCTGGTGGGGCAATGATTCTGAACACCATGGAAGGTGACGACTTGCCGCACCCTGCGAACCAGACATAGTCAAAAGATACTACGCATAAAACGACCCGACAAGTTGAAAACCTGAAAGGGCGACTTGGGCAAAAATGGGCATCCCGGTGAATCGAAAACCTGAAAGGGCAGTTCAGGCAAAAATTAGGGATAAAACAAAAATCTGTACACCCGATAAGTTGAAAACCCGAAAGGACGACTTGGGCAAAAAAGGGTTTCCTGGTGGATCGAAAACCCGAGAGGGCGTTCCAGGCAAAAGTTAGGGAATTAAAGGGTATGACTATGTCTCGTCGGATCAATTTAAGAACAATCTCTTCACCAACAAGCTCCAAGCTTCTGATCAATCCAGTCATCAGCAGGCGAAGCAGCGAATGGACTAAATATTCAGAGTTGTGAAGGCTATAGCAGAATGGGAATCCCATGGAATTATTACACATAGCCATCTTTCTTTTGTATAAAATTTTTCAATTTTTACGACGACATTCTCTTACTAGGATGTCTGTCTCCTTTGTACAAATATATTCACAAAAGTTAATACAAAAATACTTCAAAGTGCGGAAATTTGCTTGCCTTTCTTTTCTTTTTACACGTATGTTTTATTTGAAAACGTCCAATGTTTTGTTAAATAGGCATATACATTTGAATATAATCACTGCTTACAGATAAAATGAAATTGAAAAAGGATAATTACTGATAGGATTGAAGGAGTAGGAAGAAATATTTATGCTATTCCAGAAGAAATCCCCTATGATACATCATTCAGATCCTCAACAAGGCTAAATTTAGAGTATATTTCCCCAGCGAAATTAAGCTTCAAGATCCGCAGCGGAGCCAGTGCAGTCTAAAACTTGATTCCCCAGCTGAGTAAAGTTTCAAAATTCCCATCAGAGTTAAAGCTTCGAGATCCCCAGTGAAACCCGAAAACCCTGAAAAATCCTATCCCCAGCGGAGCCAGAATAGTGAACATTCTCCCTACAGAGTTATCTCCTAGCATATTGAAGATTCTCTGTCTCATTTCTCCAGCAGAAGTCTCCCAGGTTTTAACTCCCCAGTGGAGATTTTCAGAGTTTTCCTTATTCCCCAAGCAGTCAGCAGTCAGCAAGGATTTCTCATCCTCAGTAATCAAAGATTTTTGGAATCCCCAGCTTTTATCAAGGATTTACTTTCCCCGACAGCAATCAAAGATTTCATTATCTCCAGTTATCAAGGATTTATTTTCCTCAGCAAGACAACTACTCAACTTACATGCACATCCATTACATTCATATATCATAAACATTGATGAAACACAATTCATTGCGTCATACATATCATGCAACATGACTTTGTGTTTTTAGCTAACATTTTACCCTTTTCAGGATAAGTTTAAAGGCTATTATCAACAATTTTCCTGATACAGAATGGATACACCCCAGACACGGCGGTCATTATATTACTCATTCACAATTTCAAGTCAAAATACAGTACAAATACACCCCAGACACGGCGGTCATTCTACTACTCATTTAGACTTCAGCAATCCAATACAGGCTAGATACGCTCCAGACACGGCGGCCATTCTATCCCTCATTTAGATTCAACTATCAACCTCAAAGTTCAGATACGCTCCATACACGGATGCCATTCTGGCCCTTACACCAGAAGTTTGATTCTCCCCAGTGTAGTCGCCACGGAAGTCATTCTGTCACTTATTCAGATCCCGGTTATAGTACAGATACAACCCAGACACGACAGTCATTCTACTACTCATACAGATCTCAACTTCAGATACAGTCCAGATACGCTCCAGACACGGTTGCCATTCTGTCACTCATTCATAGTTTATCCCTAGCACACAGTTGCTCCATACGCAGATGTTTCTCTGTTACCTAGATACAATACCGATACACTCCAGACACGGTAGTCATTCTGATATTCATTCAGAATTCAAATACAGTTACAGCTCGGATACACGCCAGACACGAACTCCATTCTTTTTCTCATTCAAACTCAGTCTCCAGATACAGTTTAATGGCATTCCAGACACGGGTACCATTTTGATGCTCATTCTTATAACCTACAGCATTGCAATTCAACAAAGATTCTATGATGGCATATTTAAGCCCATCTCCAGCAAGAGTCTACTATCCCCAAATGGCATCTTTAATCCCATTCCCGCATCTATGTTTTGACGAGTGCAAATTTACGGGCACTCTAGTGTCCAATCCTCTTTTACCTTCGAGTCGCGAAAGGCAAACTTGTCAATCTAACTCTTCAGGTTCAAGAAGATTGAACAGGGGCAACTGTTGTACCCCAAAATTTTCCCTCTCATTTCACCAACATTTTCTCATCACAAGACTCTTGGAACTCAAGATCAAGCTAGGGTTTGCTCTGCTCAAGACACCTCCTTGCACTATTGACCTAAATTAGGGTTTGAGTTTGCACAGGGATATTTTGACCTACAATGCCCAAAGTGACTTTCTTACTTCATGTTGGACTCACAAGTTTGTCCATACCAAGTCTCAAGCCTTGATTCAAATTTTTGCCCAGTCAATTGGACAATTGACCTAGAAATCAGTTGTATTGGGGAAAAAGTCAACTGTGGCCAATTGACAGTCAAACCTCATGAAATTTGACCCACATCAACATTATGAACTCATATGAACCATTTGATCAAGTTTGGATCACAATTCCACAAGAAATTTGGTCAGATCACCAAAAGGGCAAAATGGTCATTTTTAGGGTTTTGACTGCACAAAGGCAATTTTTGACTGTTTGACCTACCCAATGGAAAATCAAGCTCACACATGGACTCAAGGACTCAATGAAATTGTTTTGACCCATTCAACAAGTTCAAAAGATCTCAAATGCATAGGATTGACAGATGAATTTTTCAGTCAACTGATCAAAATTTGATTGTACACTGAAAAGTCAAACTTTGACTTTTTGGTCAAAATCAAGTGCCAAAAGTTATTTTTCATCAAGACATGTAAAATTATGAAACTTGTTCATCAAGGGTACCTAAAACTTTTAACTTAGAGAAAGTTTGCCCTAGTTTAGGCAGGATTTTGACCCATCTTCTTGGCCATTTTTCACATAGTTCCTTTTAAGAGTTTCAAGTTTCATTTCAAAGATGGATTATAGTACATGTATTATAAGTCAACATATATTGTCTTAGTCGGCGAGCATCCCATGCAAAAGCGCAATAAGTTTTCTTGAGCAGTGAATATCTTGTTCCATAGTCGGTAAACTTTTTGCTAGGATAGTATATCGCATGCTCTTTTCGACCAGACTCGTCATGCTGCCCCAGCACACACCCCATTGAATTCTCTAAAAAAATTAAGTACATGATCAGAGGTCTTCCTTCAACTGGTGGCATCACGATTGGAGGTTCTTGCAAGTATTCCTTAATTTTATCAAAAGCCATTTGACAGTCGTCATTCCATCTGACTACTTGATCTTTCTTCAGCAGCTTGAAGATTGGTTCACAAGTAGCAGTCAAGTGAGAGATGAATCGGGCAATGTAGTTTATTCGTCCTAGAAAAACTTTGACCTCCTTCTCAATACGGGGAGTTGGCATTTCTTGGATAGCTTTGACTTTTGCGGGATTGACTTCAATACCTTTTCCACTGATGATAAAACCTAGGAGCTTTCCAGACCTTACCCCAAAAGTGCATTTGTTTGGATTCAGCCTCAACTTGTATTTCTTCGCCCTTTCAAATAACTTGTGCAAATAATCAAGGTGCTCTTCCTCAGTTTGGGAACTTGAAATTACGTCATCAACATAGACTTCTATCTCATTATGAACCATGTCATTAAATAAATCCACCATAGCCCATTGAAAAGTTGCGCATGCATTCTTCATCCCGAACGATATGACTTTATAACAGAAGGTTCCCCACTATGTGACAAAAGTAGTCTTCTCCATGTCTTCAGGCGCCATTTTGATTTGGTTGTAGCCTGAGAAACCATCCATGATTGAGAACACTTTGTGTTGATCGGTGTTGAATCCTTGTATGTAAACTTGAATGGTCTTGAATCCTTGTATAAACCTTCTTGATATTTTGAATGAATTTTGAATCATGGATAATGTTGAAACTTGAATTTTGTCATGAATGAATCTTGCATATGAAACTTGTAAACTTGAATGAATATGGAGGTAAAATTCCTTGACTTTGAAATGTAATCCTCTTTCTTTGTGCTCAAAACATTCAAAAAATTGAAATTGATGAATGAACTTGATGAATGAACTTGATGAATATTGAATGTACTTGAATAGTCATGAATTTTTGAATTTGAATGAATGTTGTAACTAGAAATGATGAATCAAATAATGCGGATGTTGCTTGAACTTGGTTTGAATTCAAAATTTGTATATCATCTCACGGTTTCATAAGAAATTATGCCTAAAACAAACTTGTATGCCACACCCGACTCAAATGAACATTAGTTGTCAAACTTGAATTTAACAAAAGCATAACTTGTACCATAAGCAATTGTTCTCAAATCCTTGTATCTCAAGAAACAGTTGATTGGAGAAAGTATCCTTGAATTCATGTCTCATATCTTGACCTATGTCTTGTAACTCAGGCAACTAGATGCAGGCTCTTATCATAAGAACATTCGATGAAACCTTATCCAGGATGTGCATTACGTGATGACCTTAGTCGAAGCCCTAATCAAAACTGATGAACACAAGCATAAGAGAGTGTATCTTGACCCATGAACCATAGAAGAATTTTCTTCTCTCTATTCCATCCATCGATAAGAATTCCAGTTAAATGACTTATATTGCAAGTAGTTAATGGAAGATCTTCAAGCAAACTCAAACCCAAATTACGAAGAAAGGGACCCATGATGATAGAGGGACAAAAACATAATTCGAACAATCTTAGCCGAAATATCTTGGTGAAAACCCTTAAAACCCTAGCTTAAAAATCCAATTCTTAGAAGAAACAAAGAATCAACCTTTATTTGATAAAGAAGCCCAGAACAAAGTGAAACCCTAATTTCATATTTCAGTACTTGTAGTCTTGAATATTCAGATGAAATGATAGATAAGTTGAGGTGTCTTGAGGCGTGAGAAGCCTTGGTAGCCTTGAGTAGTTGGAAACCCTAAGGGAATGTATTGAAGAAAAGGGAGGGTAAATTTTGGGGTATAACAATATGATTATAGAAAGGACCTATTAGCATACTCATGAACATGTCAACCAATTCCCTATCATTCAAAGGAGGTTGAACTCTGCCTGCAAGATCTCTCCATTTCTGTGCGTGCTCTTTAAAGCCTTCCTCAGAACCTATGGACAGACTTTGTAATTTAATGCGGGTTGGTGCCAAATCAGAATCATATTGATATTGTTTATGGAAAGCTGCAGTCAAATCTTCCTAGGTATGGATATTGGTACCTTCGAGTTGATAATACCATTCTAATTATGTTCCAGACAGACTCTCTTGAAAGAAATGCAACCACAATTTCTTGTCAACAGTGTATGGTTGAATTTTCCGAACATATGATCTCAAATGCAACTTCGGGTAAGAAACGCCATCATACTTAGAAAAGTTAGAAGTTTTTAACTTAGGAGGAATGACTACTCCTAAGACTAAGCCCAATTCTTAAAAGTTCAAGCCAGGCACCTTCTGGATCTCCATAGCTTTGAGATGCTCTTTTAATAGTTTATACTTCTCGTCAGTAGGGGGATATTGTTCATCCAAATAACCATCTTCCTATTCACCAGAATATTTTTCAGAACCATGATTACCTTTTTCAGTCTTAACACTCTTACCATCTTCATCCCGTTCGTCGTCTTCGTCCAATGAGATATCATGATCTCGAGCTCGCTTGACTGGACCTCTGAACCTTCTCCCTATGTTAATTATGCTGTTTGGTTTCTTTGTCGTCTTCTTCTTCTTCCTGTTGACGAGCGCCTTCAGTTCTTCTTGTCCCTTGGCTAAGTTTAGGAACATTTCTTGGAACTGAGCATTTTGAGCTTGAAGTTCTTTGACTGTCTGTTCGAGAGACATTTTCTTGCTAAAATAAACAGCAAGAAGATGAGAAAACCTATCTTAGAAACCCGTTATGCAATGATATATATGGCACGTAGATGCATATGCAATGTTTTCAAGGACCTCGTGGGATTTAAATTTTTTAATAAAAAAGGAAACAGAAACAAAGACTCTTATTAGTAAGTTCAAATTATAACTGCCTCTTAGGCTTACAATGAAAACAAAAAAGGGTTACAAGGAAATAAATTATCAACTCCTAAAACCTAAGACTCAAGTCTCCCATGGATGCTTCCTCTTTGTATTGACATATGCATTAAGGCTCTGTTCTTCGTGAATTTTTCTTGTCAGCTCCAACACTTTCTTCTCACTAGCATAAAATTGAGTCTCAAAGGTACCGCTTTCTTCTTTCAATTGAATCCAAGACTTATGTAGTTATTCAAAGTTAGTAGGCATATCTGGATGAAATATTGTATGAGGAATATCTCCTTCAATAACAAGCTCCACAATTACTGGTAGGACAACATGATATGGCATTATAAGACTTTGAGCAAGAGCTCACACCCATCTGAGGTAGGGCTCCAAAGGGATGGAGTTTTAGTGTCCCAAAGTCTTGCTATCAATCTTATTCACCATTCCCCAAGAACGTATAAATTTTTACGGTAACCTTGAGGATTATTCTCGTAATCGAATACAATACCCTGGATAAACATCTCATGAGGACCATCTCTTCGAGCATAACCAAACTGGCATAGAGTTAGAGAAGAGTTGTAAGTAATACCTACCCTTATGCCAAGGAGTGGAACATTAGGGAATTCCCCACATCGGTCAATAATAGTGATGTCCTCCTGAGATCGGGAACACCAATAGATATCTGAATGAGAGAGTGACATCATCCTTCGAGACCATCTCAAACCTTGTTCATTCTTCAAAACTGATGGGGGAAGGTTCAAAATAAACCACCTGGATAGTAAAGGTATGTGTTTTACCCCAAATTTTCCCTCTCATTTTATCAAGATTCTCCTCACAAGACTTCTTGGACTCAAGACCAGATTAGGGTTTGCTCAGCTCAAGACCTCATCTTGCACTGATGACCTGAAATTAGGGTTGAGTTTGCACAAGGATTTTTGGACCATCAATGCTTCATGTGACTTTCATACACCATCTTGGACCCTTAATATTGCTCATGACAAGTTTTAAGCCTTGAATCAAATTTTTGACCAGTCAATTGGACAGTTGACCTAAAAATCAGCTGTATTGGGGAAAAAAGTCAACCATGACCAATTTACAGTCAAACCTCATAATTTTTGATCCACATCAACATTATAGACTCATATGAACAATTTGATCAAGTTTGGACCACAACTCCTCAAGAAATTTGATCAGATATTCAAAAGGGCAAAATGGTCAAAATTAGGGTTTTGACCGAGGAAGGGCAATTTCTGATTTTTCACCTAGCCAATGGCAAATTGGGTTCAAGCATGGTTTCAAGGACTCAATGGCATCATCTTGACCTAATCACAAGGTTCAAAAGATCTCAAATGTATAGGATTGACAGATGAATTCTCCAGTCAACTGATCAAAAATCAACTGTACACTAAAAAGTCAAACTTTGTCTTTTTGGTCAAAATCAAGTTCCAAGGGTCATAATTCATCAAGAAATGTCAAAATGTGAAACTTGTTGATCAAGAAACCTAATTTTGAAAATTAGGGTTTTAATTTAAAATTTTTCATAACTTAGAATTTTTATAAGTTATGAAAATTTCTTATTTTTTCCCAACTTTTCCCAACTTTTTCACCATGATGCAATTGGATTCAAAGAAAACTTCCAACATGAAAGTTTTAGTACTCCATGAAATCTACAAATTTGATTCACAAAGTTTTCCCAAAAGATGCTTGGATCTCAAGTTATGATTTTGTGAATAAGGGTCCATAAACTTTTTAACTTAGTGAAATTTTGCCCTAGTTTAGGCAGATTTTTGACCTAACTTCATGGCAATTTTTCACCTAGTTCCAAGAGGTATCTTAAAATTAATTTCAAATATGGTTTGTAGATCATGTTACAATATTTCCAAAATGTCCAAGAACTCTCCAAGATCATTTATGGTTAGGGAGAATCGAAGAAATGAAAATGGCAATTTATCACTTTTGTGCAAGGCATTTTCACAATGTCACAAGTTGAAAATCAGTTTCAAACATGCTTGTACTTGGTATTACAGGTCCTAATCCTTTCTACACTCCATAATTTAATTCAAACACAATTTATAATGGTCTTATTTTAATCTTTGAAGCTTTGTACATTGAATTAATCAAAAAATGACATAAAGTTCATAATACTACTTTCATAAAGCTAGCTTTTTACAACTTTGTTTATCTTGAGCCATGGACCTAATCTTTTGCTGCAAACAATATCCACAAATATCAGGCAACTTGTACCAACTATGTGCAGCTAGCAAGCAAGCCTGTACAAGCTTTGGCATTGTCACTTCAAACTTTTCTTCAAAAGCAAGAAACTTGCAAAAGTCAATAGAACTCATCCATCTGATAAAGGCAAGCCTTGGCTTCACTTAAAACAACCTCATAACTTTGTAACAAGAAAATACACTAGTGCATAGCTTCCCGAACAGCCTCAAACACAAAAAACACCATTTTCTGCCCAAACAGGGCATCTTCTGCAAAACTCAAGCCAAAACATATTTTGCTCGTGCGTTTTTTGTTTCAAGGCTTCAAACACATTCCATACCTTCTACCTAAACTATCCAGGCCCTTGTCTTGCAAAAGTGTGCCCTGTTTCAAGCTTCACCATTTTCATTTTGAAGGTTTGCAGGTTGACTCGTGCAACAAGATTCAGGCATCTACAAGGCAAGCTGAGCATTGGAGAAGCTTGAGAGAACTTCAAGGAAGCTCACAAGAACTTCGGGCCTCACTCTAAGTCCCCACATTGCCATATCCAAACTCAACTGAACAAGGTATTTGTCAAGTTTCTATCTCTCTATTTAGGCATCCTTAAGCTTAGGTTTGTTAAGCAAAAATGTAGTCTTTAACTTGCTTAAGCTGTACATATGCATAGTTTCCTTTTATATTAACTGAGCTAAGAGTATTTGATTGTTGAAGTTCATGAAAAAACTAGGTCAGAAATTAGGGCCATTAAAATTCTCTCTGTCCTTTGAGAGTTAGGTCACAAAATGGATATGGTTGGAATCGTGATTAAAAATGCTATAAGTTTCATGTTGTAAGTTTTTGATTTCATGCAAGCATGAGCAAGAACATGATTTGAAGAATAACGCACGCGTTTGGAGAGATAGAGGTCAGGGACGAAGTTGTCTGGGCCTGGCGCGTTTGGGCCTTGCATTTCTGACTTTTTGCACCCTTCATTTTGCTTTTACACCCCCCTGATCATTTTCTTTTATTTTTTATATTTTCTTGCATATTTTATATTTTGACTTGAATTTATTTATTTTCTGAACATTAAAAAACCCCAAAAATATTTTCTTAATTTTTTTGCATTTTATTTTATTTTTTATCTTATTTTTTGCATATAAAAATAGTTTTATTTTTAATAAATAGAAATCATTTTCTTAAAATAACTTGTAAATAATATAAAAATATCATACATTTTTATTTTTATTATTTATCCATTTAAAATAATATTTTCATACATATTTAATTTTTCTAACATTTTGTACATAATATTATCATTATTTTTTGAACAAAAATGAATAAAAGAATATTAGAAAACAATGTTTTCTTTTAAACAAAAAATTAGGGTTTTTCACCCTTTCAAAAATAATCACAATATTTTTCTTATTTTAGACTTAAATAATTTATTTTTCCACATACATAAAAATAAATACAATAACATTTTGCATAAATACATTTTATTTCATATTTAAATATTGTTTATTTATTTATTGTACAATAAATTCAATTGGGTTGTAATAGTGAATTAGGGTTTTATTTTGTGCAAATATCCCCATTCAAAACTTGTATCCCCCCTCCCATAATAATTGTTGTAATAGTTTAGATTTACTTTACGCAATTTATCGCATTATAAGCATGTTTAGTAAATTAGGGTTTGTATGATAACCAAAAATCAAAACAAATTGTATGACCTAAATATAAGACAAAATGCATGAAAAATGATAACACATTGCACACAAGCACCTTCTAGGGTTTCACCCACTTTGTTGCCTTAAAAATGGCCATGGTATGCATGCTAGGTATCTTGGCAAAACAATACAAACAAAAAGATCATAGTCCCTCGATGACGCTATCAAAAGTTGCCTAAACAAATGATCTTAGTCCCTCAAAATGCTAAAGATACTTGGCACTATTGCTATCATGGTCATACGATGACCCACGCCCGTCCCGTTTAACATCCAAAGATAGGGTTGTTTACCAATGCAATGGTAAAACAACAATGTCAAAGGAATAAAAATGTGTAGGAAAGACTTTTGAGTAGGTAGATAAGCTTCTAGTTACTTGATCAATTTACAAACCATCCTTGCTATTTTCAAACAAACACCCACACATTTTCAAAACATTTTCCAAACAAACTTTCAAAACTTTGAAACATTTTTCAAAAGACAAACATCTTTGTATACATTCTTACGAACGAGAATCATTACAAAGATTGCCTAAACAAAGGCCTCTTTTCAAAATACTTTCAAAACCACACAAAGCACCATTTCAAAGAATTGGAAAAGCAAAGCAAGTGATCTAAAACAAGTAACTAAGAGCCCATGGAAAACCATGGATGAAAAGGGTTCTAGCACCTTCCCTTTTCATAATATACCCCCCCCCCCCCGAACCCAAAAACAATCTCAAAGGTCTTTCCTGTGCTTTTTTTACGTTTCCTTTTGGATAAAATAAAAGTCGGTGGCGACTCTTGCTAAACCGAAACATTTGAAAACACAAACGCAAAACCTCAAGTCAGTTCTCCCACCGTATCACAGTATGCAACACACGAGAATCCCTAGCTTCCTCATAGTACGAGTGTGAAGAGAGTGAAAAATATCTCCAAGCAAAGTAGGCACATTATTTTGAGTAAGAAATATTATGATGGTGTTCACATCTATGAGTTGGTCTAGATTAGTGAATAGTACCAAACCATAGATCAACAGAGCCAAGATCTCCTCAAAAGCATGAAAACTTGTAGCATCTAGAAATAACTGAGCCTTCTCTATCAAAAATTTAGAAATAAGACCTTTAACTCCACTTCTTATTTCCCAATTAGACACAATGTCTGACTGCTTCAGATGTAAGGATGTTGCAATAACTTCAGGCTTTGTAACTTTCTCTAAATCGGTGAAGGGTGTCTGATCAAGAGTAGGTACTCCAAGTAGCTTAGAAAACTCTTCCATTATGGGCACCAACTAATAATCTGGGAAGGTAAAATAATGATGCTTAGGATCAAAGAACTAGAACAGAACACTCATCATGTCTTCTTTGAAACCTGAGGTAACCAAACTGATTAGATAATCGTGCCTCTTTGTGAATTGAGAGTTTTCGGGAACCTTTGAGACTAATTCCTTAAGCTTGGAAGGTATCCTCAAAAATTTGATTCATATAGTATTTCTGCGAATGGAGGTCGTGACCTGCAACAAGGAACAAAGATAAATCCCTATGTCCTTGAAATGGTTAGTGAAAATGTTATGTTATGATGATATGATGTTATGTTCATATTTCAATTAGTAGCAAACACAAATAAGTCACAAAAGATCCTTAGGTTTAGAGGATTGTATGAAGTCTATAGGTAAATACCCTTCCCTACTGAAGTTAAGTTGGCTAAACTTGTCCTAAAATAGTAACCAGGTTCTAAGGATCTCATATCACGAATCTTTCTCACAAGCTTTATTTTAGCACAAAAACCGGCTTGCCACCAAAACATCCCGATAGTTGAATCTCAATGAGCGTAGACTCGAGTATCAACCAACTTCAGACTATACCAAATCTGATTATCTCATACTTTCTAATGGCCAAGATGGGTCAATTAAGGTTCTAAAAGAAAGTTAGTGTTAACGACACCACGTGGAAGCCTAATGTTATCCTTGTCTAACTCAAGGAACATCAGTACAAACCAAAGTGTCACACTAACTATAGCCATCATGTTAATCATATCGGTCTATGTCGTACAGTCTTTATGATCTATTGTTACTTGCCTAAGGAATCCCTAGATCCGAGTGTAGGATCTTACAAGAAATCATACTCAGACAAGCCCTTAAAGTAAGGCAAACAATTCAAACAATCAAAGCAAGTAAAATTTATCTAAACTCTAAGGCAACCCCTCTTTTTGAAGTCATTCCCCAGCAGAGTCGCCAGTTCTGTAATACGGTGGGAGAACTGACTTTTTTGGTTTTATCCAAATGTGTGGATAGCAAGAGTCGCCATCGACTTTTATTTTACCCAACAATTAGGAAAGGTGAAAAGAACAGGAAAGACTTTTGATAAGTTTTGAGTTCGGTGGGTAGGTTATGAAAAGGGGAGGTGTTAGAACCTTTTTCTTTCGTAGTTATCTACGGGCTCTTAATTGCTTAGCTCACTTTGAAAAAAAAAACTTACTTTGTGTGTGTGATTTGAAAATATTTTGAAATACCAATGTAAGGCTAAATTTGTAATGATTCTTGTATCATTCCTCAAGAATGTATACAAAGTGTTTTTGAAAATATTTGTTGTTTGAAAGTGTAGTGTGAAAATGTATTTGTTTGTAAAAGAGGTTATGAGCAAGAAATTAGGAGTTCTTACCCACTAATGTCTTTCTTATTATTTTACTTCTCCTTTAGAGATATTACCAGCCATACCATTAGTTGGTAGGTAGCCCTATCTATTTAATGTGAAGGGACAAGCGTAGGATCATCGCATGGTCATCGAAGGCAACATGTAAGGATACTTTAGCAATTGTATGGGAGGGTCTTTTGCTAAAGTATTCCCACTTTCAAGGGACATGACTGTGATACGGTGGCAGAACTGACTGTTTTTACTGGTTTGCATTTTGCGTTTTTTGTTCGCAAAATGTCGCGGTAAGAAAGAGTCGCCATCAACTTTTATTTCATCCAATCAGGAAAAGGAAAAAGAACAGAAAAACCTTTTTTCGAGATATTCTGAGTACGGGGGATAGATTATAGAAAGGGAATGTGTTATCACCCTTTCTATCCATGGTTTTCCATGGGCTCTTAGGTACTTGCTCATCTTTTTAAAATTGCTTGTGTGTGCTTTTTTTTTTTGAAAATGTTTTACTTCGTGATAACCCTTGTATCAATCCTCAAGGGTGTGACGAAGTTGTTTTGAAAATTGTTTTGAAAGGTGTTGGTGTGAAAAGTTTTGTTGAGCAAGTACTTAAGATTCTACCTACTCGAAAAAAGATTGTTCGTTCTCGTTTCCTTTAGACAACGCTATCCCACTATTAAGGAGTAGGTAGCACCGTCGTTGGAGTTGTAAGGGACATTCGAAAGGGACAAGTACAATCACTAAAGCAACAGTTATAAAACTTTAGTAACCCTAGAGTCTTAAGATCTTTCTGAGGCAACATTTCCGAGGAAACATTCGAATGGGACAATTTGATCTTTTAGACTGGAGGGCAACCACTAAAATCTCCTATGCTTAACGACTGTTTTATCGAAGGCAACCGAAGTGAGGTAAACCCTAGGAGTGAATATGTGCATGTGAATTGTTTCAGTTATATAGTCTTTGCACATTAGGTGATCTACCGTTTTAATTTCAAGTAATCTTCCCATACAATCCTATTAGCATACATCTAGACAGTTAAATATTTGCAGGAATTTAAAGTGCGAGAAAATAAACCTAGCTATTACAAGGCTTTGGCAGTTACATAATCATCTTGACTGAAAATAAAAGTGCGGAAGTTTAACCCTAATTACTATTACAATCCTGGAGAAATTACAATAATAATAAAACAAATTAAAATGTGTGCGGCAAATTAAATGCGAGAAGAATTGAGAACCCTAAAAATCTAATTGAAAAATATTTAAGTTATTTTTTGAGAAAAAGACTTAATTAGGTTATGTACAATTAAAACCCTAATTCTAATCATTTTTTAATTATAAAAAGAAATTGGAGTTAGCCTAATTTAAACTAAATTAAATAATTCAAGAAAATAAAATATTTTGTAAAAAGAGATTTTATGCATTTTTGTTGTTTTTATTTGAGAGAAAAAACAATTTAATTATAAAATTTAAAACCTAGTTTCTAATTAATTTTAATTAAAACAAATAATCAAATAAAACTAATTAACCTAATTTATTTCAAAAATATTAATTTGAATAAATAATATTTAATTCTGTATTTTGTGATTTTTAATTTAAAAAAATAATTTTTGTGTTAATTAATTAAAACAATTAAAGGAAATAATTAAAGAAATAAAAAAATAGAAAGAAAAAGAAAACTGGGCCTGTATAATGAGTAATCTGGGGGGGTATGATTCTGAATTCCCCAAGCCCAATAGCCCTCCAAGCCCGATCAGCGCCTAGTTTCCTGTAGCGTTGACTTGAGGGTGTACCGTAGATCCCTCATTGCTATGCGTTAGATCTTGAGAGGTTGTGACCCATTGGTGATGATTTGAGGAGTATGGAAGGCGCATGCAAGGTTGATGCACATGATCTGTGAACAGAAATTGAGAAAATAAGAAAATGCTTGGACCTGGGATCGAACCCAAGTCCTCACACTTACCACTAGCGCGCTCTTCCACTGGGCTGTATGTGTTAGTTGTACAAATAATGGAAGAAAAATATAATATAGAAAACAAGTGGGTTAGTGGAAAACGCGCGCGAGATTTCAAATGGTCCACTGATTGGCTGACACCTAATCTTCTTCTACCTTTCTCCGTCATCTTAGCTGCATACCTTTTACCTACAGTCATGTGTTTTTAGTTATAGCCCTGTGAATTTCCAAAATACACAAGACACGTGATAAATTAATTCCAATTATGTGAATCAATTCGTCTTGATCTCGTGAACATCATGGTGTTCTTCTTTTGGCCCAATTTAACCTGTTTGACAAACCCCTAAAACGCACACGAAAACCCTAATAATGGCAAAGGCACATATATGCGTCAAAAACTCAACTAAATTATCCAGTCAGGTTGCAAACATATCAATGATCACAAATATATTACTTAAATATGCTAATGATGCAGGAAATTCAATAATCGATTTGGAAAAAATAAGCAAACCGTGAGAGCTGTAGTGCACGATTCTGGATGTTTTAGGCCTTGCAAATGCTTACTATAGGTTCAGTGAGTACCTAGGGAGATGACTTGATCTTTAGAGACGCTTAAAACGGCCTATGGAGCAAGATTGAATTTGCACTTTTCTTTGAAAAATTGAAACTTTGTTCTTCCTTTTCACGCCTGCAAAACCTTGTCTCATGCCTTGTACATGTCCAATATATATCTAAGAATGAATTAGGGTTATAAAATTGGCTTGAATCTTTGCAATTATGGAAGATTTGATTTGATTTCCATGTTATATGTAAACTTGCTATTTTGAGCCAAATCATCCCTTTCTTGTACCAATTATGCTTGATTCGTTTTGGTCTTGATATCTCAGCATATTTTGATTTCCATCCTGTCCAAAAACCAAATCAAATCATATCTTTGCTATTATTCACCAATTATTTGATTTAATTCAATTTTTAATTAATAAAAAATCAAAATAAATAGAAAAATAAAGCAAATAATGTGTGGGTGAATATTTTGGTCGTGGACCATATTATAAGTGAGGTGCAAGCATAAAAAGTTAGGCCCATTTGGCAAAAAATGTAATTTTGAGCCAATTTGACTTTTGGCAATTTTGCAAAAAAGGTCAACTTTGACAAGGCATATCTCCTCCAATTTTAACCCTAGAGAGGTGTTCTTGGACTTTTTAGAAATCTTAGGATGTCCCCTAAGCAACCTTTTTGGTCTCATCTCAATTAAGTCTTCCATGTTCATGTAAGAAGCTTTGACCCAAAAGGTGTTTTTGTTGACTTTTCAAAAGGACCCATAATGTAGAAATTCATATCATTTTGTGGGTGCACATTTTGAACTTGTGGAATGAAGATTCATTATAGGGAATTTCATCCTCTTCAAAATGAGCCTTGGATGGAAAATTTCTGATGAAGCATGTGAAAGTTATGCTTGGTCAAAGTTTGGTTGACTTTTACTAAAACCCTAATTTAGCAACTTTTGGGTTTTGATGAATTTGGAGCATTCCTTGGGGAATCATGATCAACCCTTGATCAAATGATGAAAGCCACGTCAAAATGTCAAAGTTGACATAAAATCTTGAAGTTTGACTGTATGTGGGTCACAGTTGACTTTTGACCTAATACAATCGATTCTCAAGCATCTGAGCAGTTGACTGAGCAAACTTCTTGTGCAAGGCATGAAACTTGACATGGATGGTCTTGAGATCATATTAGGACCATGGAGAGCATATGAGACCTTTGGAGTCCACCTATCTTGACAAAAATGGAAATCCTAATTTGAGACACACTGCCTTAGGAGAGAGTTTGTCTGGTCAACTTTTGGGAAAACATGAGCCAATTGAGGACCTCTAGGAGTATGTATTGAGAAAAATGAGAGGGCAAATTTTGGGGTACAACAGCTTCCCCTATTCAATCTTCTTAAACCTGAGGATGTATATTGGTTGTCTGCCTTTCGTAATCTGAAGGTGGAAGATGATTGAACACCAGAGTGCCCAGAAATTTGCACTCGCATGAAATAATACTTGATTTATGATATCGGGAATGGGATTATAGATGCCATTTGGAGGTTAACGATAGAAGATTGTCGGAGATGGGCTTAAAGATGCCATCCTGGATGTGACGGAGAATCGTGAAAGATGGGCTTAAAGATGCCATCTAGAGAATGTTGATTCCCTGAGATATTCCTTTGTTGAGAGTCCATGTTCCTGTTGTTAGGGAGGAATCTACTGAGGAATGTTGGTGTCTGTCTTGGGAGAAATATAATTTTAGGAGCTTCAGTTGTCCGTTACTCTACTGGGGAAATAACTCTTGCTTGAGCGAGCGGAAGTGAATTGCATATCTGGTCAGGGTACAGGCTGCACCGCGACTTACTAGGAAAGTGTGAAATCAATCGTGTTTGATCAGGTCCCGATCTTACAGTGTTGTGAACTGTTGTATGGAGATAAGAGAGAAGGAACCTGGATAGTAGGGTTACTTAGATATGAAAGCCTGGATAGTAGGGCTGTGAGAAGGAACCTAGATAGTAGGGTTACTTCGGTATGAAAGCCTGGATAGTAAGGTTGTGAGAAGGAACCTAGATAGTAGGGTTACTTCGATATGAAAGCCTGAATAGTAGGGATGTGAGAAGGAACCTGGATAGTATGGTTACTTCGATATGAAATCCTGGATAGTAGGGTTATGAGAAGGAACCTGGATAGTAGGGTTACTTCGATATGAAAGCCTGGATAGTAGGGCTGTGAGAAGGAACCTGGATCATAGGGTTACTTCGATATGAAATCCTGGATAGTATGGCTGTGAGAAGGAACCTGGATAGTAGGGTTACTTCGATATGAAAGCATGGATAGTAGGGCTGTGAGAAGGAACCTGGATAGTAGGGTTACTTCGATATGAAATCCTGGATAGTAGGGCTGTGAGAAGGAACCTGGATAGTAGGGTTACTTCGATATGAAAGCCTGGATAGTAGGGCTGTGAGAAGGAACCTGGGTCGTAAGGTTACTTCGATATGAAAGCCTGGATAGTAGGGATGTGAGAAGGAACCTGGATAGTAGGGTTACTTTTATATGAAAGCCTGGATAGTAGGACTGTGAGAAGGAACCTTGATAGTAGGGTTACTTCGATATGAAAGCCTGGATAGTAGGGCTGTGAGAAGGAACCTAGGTCGTAGGGTTACTTTGATATGAAATCCTGGGTAGTAGGGATGTGAGAAGGAACCTGGATAGTAGGGTTACTTCGATATGAAAGCTTGGGTAGTAGGGCTTTGAGAAGGAACCTGGAAAGTAGGGTTGTTTCGATATGAAATCCTGGATAGTAGGGCTGTGATTAGGAACCTGGATTATATGGTTGCTTCGATATGAAAGCTTGGATAGTAGAGCTGTGAGAAGGAACCTAGGTCGTAGGGTTACTTCGATATGAAATCCTGGATAGTAGGGCTGTGAGAAGGAACCTGGGTCGTAGGGTTACTTCGATATGAAATCCTGGATAGTAGGGCTGTGAGAAGGAATCTGGATAGTAGGGTTACTTCGATATGAAAGCCTGGATAGTAGGGTTGTGAGAAGGAACCTGGATAGTAGGGTTACTTCGATATGAAAGCCTGGATAGTAGGGTTGTGAGAAGGAACCTAGATAGTAGGGTTACTTCGATATGAAAGCCTGGATAGTAAGGTTGTGAGAAGGAACCTGGATAGTAGAGTTACTTCGATATGAAAGCCTGGATAGTAGGGTTGTGAGAAGAAACTTGGATAGTAGGGTTACTTCGATATGAAAGCTTGGATAGTATGGCTGTGAGAAGGAACCTGGATAGTAGGGTTACTTCGATATGAAAGCCTAGATAGCAGGGCTATAAAAAGGAACCTGGGTCGTAGGGTTACTTCGATATGAAAGCCTGGATAGTAGGGCTGTGAGAAGGAACCTAGGTCATAGGGTTACTTCGAAATGACAGCCTGGGTAGTAGGGCTGTGAGAAAGAACCTGGATAGTAGGGTTACATCAAGGCGATAGTGTAGACTAGTTGACCCATTTTATTTTGGGAACTGAGTTTCCATTAGTCGTCTGTAGATGTGATCTGCATAACTGTTGGATTTGTTGAAGCTAATTCTCTTTTCCTGGAAAAATATCAGGGTTAGTTATATGTGATGCATGAAATGTAGGGTGAGATGATGTTCTCAAAATAAATGAGATTATGCTGTATATGATATGTATGCGTATGTCATGATGTATGTTCATGAAATGTTGTCGGGGTATGCTCGCGTCTGGGAAAATAAATCCCTGACGGTTGCTGGAGATTTGTAAATACTCTGTAGGAAAGAGATGCTGGAGAATAACTCTGCGGGGACCAACTTAGGGGAAGAGATACTCTGTTGGTAAACCTGCTGATCTGGAGGAATAAACTCAACTGGGGATGAAATTCCGTTGCTAGAGATGATGAGCTCTGTTGGAGATTGAGCTTCTATATATGGAGAAATAAACTCCGCTTGGGGGATGAAATTTACTTACTCGCCCGCGATTATGAACCTCGGCTGGGGATAGTTATGTCCTGTTTCGAGAAAGCCGACATCAATGTGTTTGGATACTTCTACTCTATGGGGAGTGTATATACCGATACTTATGTTCCCAAGCTGGCTTTGTCCCGGTAACTGCTGGGCAGAGTAACTGTAGGGTTTGGCACTTCTTATTTTTTCCTGTTTTTGGCATTACAAGTAATTGTCTTTTGTTTCTTATGTAAATATTTGTGAGCGGAAATCATTTTCAAATGCATATATCAAAAATAAATCATTGGACTTTCTTGCAAAACAAAATAGAAAAAGAAAAACAAATTGAAGTTTCTTGTGAAAATGATTTGTATGTATTTTTGAAGTTGGCATGTAATAGGCGTTTTTGTACAAAGAGGTCGGCGCTCTAGTAAGATAACACCGCCGAAAGATAGAAATTATACAATTTGTGTAAAAGAAAGAAAAACAGCTATGTGAAATGACCCCATTGGGTTCTAACTCTGATATTGCCTTTATATGTTCAAGCGTCTCATCACTTTCCTACTTGGCCAAAGGTTGATCAGATTGGTTGACGCCTGTTGTACCCAAAAATTTGCCCTCTCATTTCTCAAAGGTTCAACCTGGACCTCAAGTTTGCTTCCATCCAATTGCAAATCTGAAATTACAAATTTTCCAAGAGAATCGTTCACAACGGTAAAATGGTCATTTACACACCAAAGGAGTCAAACTATGACGTTTGAATCAAAAAATCAAGTTCCAAGAATCATATTTCATTAAGGCATGAAATAGGTTCATCAAAAATCAAAATTCAGAAGTTACTTTGAAAATCAAATTTATTAAACATTTAGAAAATTTTCTAAGTGTCTAGAGAATATGACACTTCAGAACTTCTGAGCCAGCCTATATGCAAGTGCAGTCAGAAGTTGCAAACACGGTTCAGAACATGAAGCTTCAATCAGAACATGCAGAAGCGATGCTCTTTGGTCAGAACATGATTCTTCAGCATATGGAGGCTATGTTCAACGCTCCGGTCAGAAGATGCCCCTTCAGCATTTGGAGGTTACGCTTCTGATCTTATGCGATCGGAATATCACCAAAACCTCATTTAAGTAACCTGCTGCCCTGCTATGGAACAGTCCTGCAACCAGCTGCCACAACACTCCAAGGTGCTGCTGATCCAGTCCACGCCTGCGTTTTTCTTGCACCAAATTAGCCTACGAAAACTGTGATTAAAAAAACAAAGGAACAGTATGCAAAAAATGTTTAAAAACTCATTTGTTTTTCCCCCCAAAACCACAACAAATCCATCTATAAATAGTTTGTTCCATCACACGTTCAAGGGGATGGTTTTTAGAGAGAGAGAATCACCAAAAGAAAGAAAAAAAGCCTTGAATCCCTGCAAAAATTCCAAGAATCCGAAAAGCTGTAAACACCAAAATACAAAACCTTAGCATTTGATTCTAGCATCAAAACTCCATTGTTCCTTGACTAAAACCATCCCCACCGTTGATTCACATATTAGAAGCTATTCCAACTTCTGTATTCATACTGCCATACACTCTCTATTCACCCCCACATCAAAGAAGTCAGAATATCACCCCTTGGCTGTTCCAGAAGTTGAAAACTTCCATCCTGCTGAGTACGTGAAGAAGTTGCTCAGAACATCACCAGAGTTCAGGACCAACCTCCAGTTCACAGAATCTTTTCCAGCTGCGAGGTAAGCTTCTGTTGACTCTTATCACGTTACTTAAGCTTTACCAGATTTGCATGTTCAAAAATATAATGTAGACATCATGTTTCTAACATTGTACATATTCTGAGGCTTCACATATTTGTATGCCTAAGTATGGATTAAATCAGTTCAGAACTTCTGGAAGAAATTAGAACTCAGAATTAAGATTAGAAAATTCACGCTTGCCTATGCTTTATAGTTTTGATATTTTCTTGTTTCTGAAATGCTATGAAACCTGCCATAACTTTCATATGCACATCTTCTGTTTTGTGGAGAAATGATCAAGTTGCAGATGCTCTGACTAGCATGGAGAGAGAGACCAAGTTCTGCCAGTGGTATCAGAACTTCTGAAATCTACCTTGTTGCTGGTGGTATCAGAACTTATGAAATCTACTTTGTTGTCGGTGGTATCAGAACTTCTGGAAACTATTGTATTCCCAGTGGACTCAGAACTTCTGACTTTACTTATTTTTTTTCACTAACAGGATTTCTGTTTTGCAGTACGCCAGAGTCAGAACTTCTGATCTACCTTAATCAGGAATACGCTGATTCTATTTTTTCCTTTTTCTCACTATTTTTGCTATCACTTTCTATTTCATTAATCAACAAACACCAAAAACATTTTTTCATGCTTTATTTTATTTCTTAAAAGAAAAGACCAAAAAATATTTTCTTAAACAAAACTTATTTCTTTTCTTAAATAAATAAGTAATTTACGTTTCTTGCACATTCTGATCCATTTCGATATGTTTGTAATAGTAGCTTAGGATTTAATTTTACTTGCAACCCCATTCATAAATATGTACCCCCATCCCCCTAAAGCGATGTAATATCTCAGATATTATTTTCCGCATTTTTACTTGCTTTTCATATATTGCTAGTAAATAGGATGTATGGCAAGATAAAATCAACAAATAGATGACCTTCAAATAAAAGACGAAATGCATGCAAACTGACACACTATTAACACATGCACCCTTAGGGTAATCTTACTTTGTTGCCTATCAGAAAATAGTCATGTCCCTCGAATATGGGACATTTTAGCAAAGACCCTTCGATAAAAAAGATCGTAGTACCTCAATAACCCTCGAAGTTTCCTTCAGTAAAACGATCTAGTCCCTAAACGACATTGCTAAAACGTCTCATAAGTTGCCTTCTATGACTATTCAATCGTCCCAACACCTGTCCCTTCACATCCAACGATGGGGCTTCTTACCAAATCAATGGTAAGATAGCCACATCTAAAGGAGAAGGAAAAGCACACTTAAGACCTTTCGAGTAGGTAGATTCTCTCTTAGTTACTCGCTTGCTCACAACAAAAACATTTTATACACCAACACTCTCATTTGAAACATTTTCAAAAGACAAAACATTTTGTATACGTTCTTATAGAGACGAGAACCATTGCAAAAACATCTTTTAAAAATCACTTTCAAAAAACACATCTCACAAGACGTCTTTGAACTATTTTTAAAACAAAACTTTGTACGCATTCTTATAGAAACGAGAATCGTTACAAAGTCACATTTTCAAAATACTTTCAAAAACACACACCACAAGCACATTCAAACAAAAGCAAGTGACCTAGAAAGTAACTAAGAGCCCATGGAAAACCATGGATGAAAAGGGTGCTAATACCTTCCCTTTTTATCATCTACCCCCCGAACTCAAGAAAACATCTCTAAAGGTCTTTCCTGTGCTTTTTCACCTTTCCTTTTGGATAAAAGAAAAGTCAGTGGTGACTCTTGCTAAACCGCAACATTTGTAAACACAAATGCAAAACTTCAAAGTCAGTTCTCCCACCGTATCACAGCTCCGTCCGAGCTTGATACTCGATACCGAAGTCTGGTCGCAAGATGATCCAATGAGACATAGTGATACGCTTCAATCCCTAACGTTTGCCTAGATTTCCCTTTCGGGTTTTTAATCCACCGGGATACCCTTTTTTACCCAAGCCTCCCTTTCGAGTTTTCGACTTGCCGGGTGTACAGATTTTTTTCATTTGCATCCCTTACTTTTGCCCGAACCCTTTTGTTTCACCGGGAAGCCCTTATTTTTTCCTAGGCCAGTCAACTTAGTGGGTCTTTTGATTAGGCGTAGTATCTTTTCACTATGTCTGAATTGACAGGGTGAGGAAGGTCGTCAACATCCATGGTGGTTAGAATCATAGCTCCTCCCGAGAAAATGTTCTTAACCACAAATGACCCTTCATGCGCGGGGGTCCATTTTCCCCTGGGATCACCTTGCGGCAGTATAATGTGTTTGATCACTAGATCCCCGACTTGATATTCTTGGCGTCTGACTTTCTTGTTAAAAGCCTTGATCATTCACTTTTGATACGTCTGACCGTGGCAGATAGCAGTAAGTCTCTTTTCATCGATTAGATTTAACTGATCAAGTCAGGTTTGGATCCAGTTGTCTTCGTTCAAACCTGCATCCTTCATAATCCTGAGAGAAGGTATATGGACTTCGATGGGTAGGAATGCCTCCATGCCATATACTAGAGAGTAGGGGGTTGCCCCTGTCGACGTTCGTGCTGAGGTACAGTACCCATGAAGAGAAAATGGTAATATCTCATGCCAGTCCTTGTATGTCACTGTCATCTTCTGTACAATCTTCTTGATGTTCTTGTTAGCTGCTTCAACAGCTCTATTCATCTTCGGCCGGTAGGGAGAGGAATTATGATGTTGTATCTTGAACTGTTTATAGAGCTCGGTGATCATTGTGTTGTTGAGATTCGTACCATTGTCATTAATAATCCTCTCTGGCACGCCATATCGACATATCAGATTATGTCGGATAAATTGCACCACGACGTTCTTGGTTACTATAGCGAAGCAAGCTTCCCCAACCCACTTCGTGAAGTAATCAATGGCTACTAGGATGAAGCGATGTCTGTTGTAAGCGGTGGGCCTGATTTCTCCGATCATTTCGATGCCCCACATTGCAAAGGGCCACAGAGCTGTCAAGACGTTTAAGGGGACTAGAGGCACATGCACCTTATCAGCGTAGATTTTACACTTATGACAAGTTCGAGAGTGTTGATAGCAATCGGCTTCCATAGTGGACCAGTAATATCCTGCCCGTAGGATCTTCTTTGCCATGGTATGTCCACTGGAATGGGTTCCAAAGGTACCTTCATGTAAATCTGCCATGATCCTCTCTACTTCGCTCTTGTCTACACACTGTAGTAGTGTGGAGTCATGGTTGCGTTTATGGAGGATTCCATTACTGAGGAAGAACTTTGCAGCGAACCTTCTCTGAAACTTATTATCATTGACATATGCACCTTCGGGATACTCTTGAGCTTCGAGATACCTTTTGACTTCGTGAAACTAGGGTTTGTCTGCCACTTCTTCGGTATCGATTTCATAGCAGTGTGCTGGTTCATCCAACCTCTCAATGGTAATTTGGGGAGCTTCATTGTACCACCTAACCTTGAACATAGAAGACATGGTAGCTAGCGCGTCCGCTAACTGGTTCTCCTCTCGTGGAAAATGTTTGAAGTTTACCTCCTCAAAGTGTGGGAGCAACGTCAGTACATACTCTTTGTAAGGAATAAGATTCGGGTGCTTCGTATCCCACTCACCTTTGATCTGACTTATCACTAGAGCGGAATCCCCGAATACACTCAAGAACTTGATCCTTAGGTCGATAGCAGCTCGAAGACCCATGATGCATGCTTTATACTCCGCCATGTTGTTGGTGCAATTGAAACATAATCGGGCAGTGAACGGAGTATGACATCCCTCGAGAGCTATGATTACAGCGCCAAAGCCCTAGCTCCGTTCGTCTTCTCCGACGAGGAAAAATTCCAACCTGCAAAAATAGCAAGATTTAAAGATCAAGAGGGGTCGTGTCCCCCTAATTTGGACCTCCTGAATCCAATAGTGGTGTTAGTTTGGCTTGAAAATGCTTGTAGAGCGAGTTTCAAAGCAAATACTCCAAACTGCCCTAACAATGGCAACTCATCATCCCTGCGTCAAAGCTTGCAAGTAATGGATCAAAATATTTCTAAACATGGTTATGAACATGTATGTATGCATTGAATAATTCAACAACACGTCTATTAAAAGTTTAAAGTTAAATAATTTTACCAAACCGGTGCAATCAAGGGAGGGTGCTCTGGCGTTTTCGGGCTTCAAGGATGGTTGGGATGGAATGCTGGGAACTTCAAGAAGATGATTTAATGCTTGGAATTATTTGACAACAACTGCACACAAGAGTTTGAGTTTGCTCTAGTTTTTTTAGAAAATTTGAGATTTTGAGGGTGTGTTCTTGAGGAAATTTTCGTGTTCCTTGATGTCTGAAGATGTTAGGTATATATAGAAGAGAAGATTGGGTCAACATTTGGGCTTGGAAATCTCATAAAATCATATCTTTGATTTTGTTTGAAAATAAGTTCAAATATTTCAAAACTATGAAGATTTTCTTCAAACATAGGCCACACAGTTTCTTAAGCTTCAAGGTAGTTTTTTGGGCCTCCAATTTGATCAGATCAAAAGCCTACACGCTTTATATCAATGCTTTCATATTTTATTTGATTTAATTTTCATTTAAATGAATAAAATCCAAATAAAAGAAATAAAAATCATAAACAATATATGAATGGATTTAGATGTCTCTTATGAGGTTATGTTCACGTTTGGACCTGAAAACTTAGGTCCATTAGACCAAAAAGTTTGCTCAATTTGAATTTCATGCATTTTCTCAAAATTGCTCAAATTGCACCAATCATAACTCTCTCAAGTTTTGTTATATGAAGATGATATTGGACTTTTTGGAAACCTTAAGATGTCTCCTACAACTCTCATGTTGGTCATTTTTTCATTTGAAGTTTATAACTTGATGTAAATTGCTTAGGCAAAAAATATCTTTTTGTTGACTTTTAAAATGACCTGTAATGTTTTGGCCCATATCTCTCAAATGAATCTTTTTTAGCCTTGAACTTAGAGAGTCAAAGTTTTAGAGAGTTGAATTTACTTCAAGTTAGGCTTTTGTTGGGGAATTTATGATGCAGTATGTGAAAGTTATGCTTGGTCAAAGTTTAGTTGACTTCTCCTTAAGAAAACCTTAATTTAGTAACTTTGAACTTTTGATGAATCTTGAGTTTTCTTGATGAATCATGATCGACCCTTGACCAAATGATGAATATGAGTTCAAAATCTCGATGTTGACCAAAAATATTTAAGTTTGACTATAAATTGGTCAAAGTTGACTTTTTGTCCAATACAGTTGATTTTCAATCATCTGGCTAATTGATTGAGCAAACTTGTGCTGCAAGGCTTGAAACTTGGTATGAGGATTCTTTGAAACATATGAGAAACCATGAAATCCACTTGAGGCATTAGAAGTCCGACTTCCTTTGGGAAAAGTAAAACCCTAGTTGTAGGTCAACTGCTTAGGAGGAGGACTTGTCTGATCAATCCTTGAGTAGTCTTGAGTGTTTGAGACTTTCATGGGCATGATGAGGTATCTTGAATTAATTTGTCTTGAAAAAATGGGAGGGAAAATTTTGGGGTACAACAATTATAAATTAAAATAATTAAAAATAAATAAAGATAAGTCAAAATAAAATTAAAATAAAACATTTGTACCTCTAGAGAGGCATATCTGTCGAGCTGCTTGTATGTAAAGGATGGAGCATCTCCAAAATATATGTAGAGTGGGACAAGTTCATCTGCCCTAACTTTATCTAGCACATTCAACCAAGTCCCTAATTAGTGATAAATACTTTTCCTCTACAAGAGTAAAAGTTTTATCAAGAAAAATGGGGCAGCCTACCAATAACATATAGGCTATAGCAGCTCAGTCAAATCTACTATAAGCTCGTTGATATACAAATACGTTATTAAACCAATCTATCTTATAATAAGGTCTTCTACAATTATGGACCTCTTCAGCTGCCTCCTCCAAGGAAACACCCAACATATCAATAGCAATAGTAAAAGCATCAACATCAGCGAAACCTTGATCAGGGTCCCAGAACTCACCCCTACACGGTAAATGAAAAAGACAAGAAACATCGTCTAAGGAAATGGTCATCTCACCAAATAGCATATGAAAATACAATGTTTCTGGATGCGATTTCTCTACAAATATTGATACTAAATTATGATTTATCCTAGACAAATTGATTCTCTAGATAGAGGATAGACTAAAGGAAGACAACCAACTCTCTATCAGCGGTTGGAGACTGTGTGGAACCCATCCTATGAACTTACTACCATGTGCAAAAATCATTAATTCTTTCTTTGGATGTCTCTCCTAAAAAAAATTATAGTATATGTTATAAAATATAAGTAATTAAAATTAAAAATGATTCAACATAAAATGATAGAGATTAATTTACCTCGCCTTACCATAATTTGCGAGCAACATGACCCTGGTACCTCACTAGACAAGAGGTATTATACGCCCTTCCCCCAAGAACTCGGGCTGCTATTGACCAGGCTCAGGTGTGATTATCTTGTTAGACGATGGTAACGTATCTAAATGGGGGGCAGGGTGAATAGATACCCCCTTTATAAAATTTATACAAAAATATGATTTTAAAAAATTATTTTATCAAAGAGGGACACAAAAGCTTTTTCAAAATATCATCTATAAGAACGTTATTGGAAATTCGGATATGGAAATTGTTGTACCCCAAAATTTGCCCTCCTCTTTTTCCACAAGAAATCACAGCTTCGGGCTTTTCCTGATTTTTCAGACTGGCTCAAGAATCGGTCAAACAGACTTTTCTTGTCAGTCAGACAAAATTTAGGGTTGTCATTAATTTTAAAACAGTTCAAGCAGATTGCTTAGGGTTTGGTTGAGTTGGCTCAGGTTTTGATCAGGCAGACGCTTCTCTAACATTAAGTCAAGAATTAGGGTTTTTGTGCGCGCAGAAAGAATTAAGTCTATAGTGCTTTTCAATTTACTCTGGAATATGGACTGAGGTTTCTGACTGGGAGCTTGCAGTGTTTGATTGAATCATTAAAAGAAAAGGCATGTGGACGTTTTGTTTGATTAACTGTGCATTTCTTTGGATAATTGGAGCGCCGGGTTTATTATTGATTGATGCTAAGACCACAGTGTTTATCAATTGTTTATTTATTTTAAGTTAGAATAATTGGAATTTATTTCCATTTTATTATAATTTAAGAATTATAAACAATTAGATAAACATTTGAAGAAGAATTAAAAAGGAATGTCAATAAAAAGACTTTTTTATTTATCTTTAATTATTTGTACAATTGTTATTTAAATACAGTAATTATTTACAAAGTATTTACAATAATAATGTTACAATTATTAAAAGGAAAATAAAACTATGTCCTAAAATTCCTAAGTCTTCATCTTCTATCCAATGCTCCCTTGTTGCTCAATAATTTTTCATCTTCAAAACAAAGAAAAAGAGAAGTCAAAATCAGATAAAAGAAACAGACAGTTAATTTAAAAGTTCATCATTAAAAGTAACTGGCCGGAATCAGTTTGTTTGCCCTCTTTGCAAATCACAAGATTTCTCTTGGTTCACAAAGAGGGATAGAAATGGTGTTTGCAAATAAAATGTGAAATGCACAAAAGCTACCATACTGCATTGTCAAAAATACTGCATTGTCAAACCAATTGCCCATTTCAAAAATTCCAAACAGCATGTACAAGTATAAAGGCAAACTGAATTACAATTTCAAACTAAGCCAAAGCTATCAAAATTGTCCAAGGATATCAAGATATCAACAAATCCAAAAGGGTGTCAACAAAGTACACACAATATGCAGGAAAGCAGGAATTATGCAGAGGAAAACAATATTGCAAGCATATTCAAATCATCACTTTCCAAGGCCAGTTTACTTTTTCATAAAGAAGACAAATTTAAGCAATAAAAATGCTTTTCTTTAATCTGGAGAGAGAAAGAGAGAGGAAAGCAGCTTATAGTACAGCAGGCTAGAGGCTAAACAAAAGATATAAACAGGATGTATCAGAGCACATAGAGAGAGGAGGCAGAAGGCATAGAGTAGAAGAGATCATAAAGAATGAAAACCTCAAGCCTTGCAAACCTGTCCAAGCATTGACCAAATTCGAAAGAGAACAAATATACATAAAAAATAATAACCCATCCTGCCTTTCAAAAGATACAAAGCCAAGACCCTGTAAGATATAAAACAGCATTCTTGGAGCCTTTATGAAGACAGAGAAAAAAGCCTTAACTGCTTCAAACCCAACTTGTCAAACTAGAACATCAAGTCCAAGCCTTAACCTGCTTCAAGCTGTAACATACAAACCCGTAAACCTGCCTAAAAAAGGCTCAAATGTCCCAACCTGCATAAGCCTTATTCAAACTCACAAGCAGGTCCCAATAAACTGTCAAACCCCAAACCAGAAATCCTCAACCTGTGACCTCAAACCAAAAGGCCATCAAACAAATTTACCAACAAACTGTCAAGCATCTAGCCTTAAGCCTTTGTCCAAAAAAAAGCGTTCAAACAACCAAGCCCTCAGAACTATGTTCATCATAGGGTCGACATAACTAAAGTCACCAATCAAACATCAAGAGAGGAAGAGAAGTGTTCAAAGCGCACAAGCATACAGAAGGAGCAATCAAAGGCAACAGGGGCATATAAGCAGAAGAGAGAATAAAAGGCTAAAGTTTTCAGAACATTCATCATAAAACTATAAAAGCTAAAGCAAGATACGTGGTTACCGGAGCAAGCACAACATCCCATTTTCCTCTGTCTCCGGCCACCCCAAGCGCCTCCGATCCGCCTCCTCCTCCGTCTCCAAAAAAGGTATAACTTCTTTCCTTTTCATACACCTCAAATAGCAAACAAATACCAACACATAAAATCAGAACATGAAAGTACACATAAAAGCTTGAAAACCTAAAAGACTGTCAAACACGAAAAAAAGCCATTACCTGTGTACAAACATCACTGAGCGACCATGGAGGGAAGAGGAAGGACGGATGTTGGCGCTCAGTGGCCCTAGGCGGAGGAGAGCTCAGTGGCTATGGCGAAGAAGACGAAGAGGACGAAAGTGATAAGCGGCGCCTCAGTAAACCCTAAAATCCCAAATGAACACAACTCAATTGAAACCCTCACAAAATTGTGAAGTACGTTCTGGGCCCTGCCCTTTTCAGAAGCCATAAGCCCAACTGATTCAAACAGGCGCACCCCCTTTGTTTTCTCCTTCTGACTATTTATTTTGTTTGGGCCTTGCCTCATAAGTTCCTTTGGGCCCATTCATTTCTTTTTTTTATATACATAGACTAATATTTTTATTTATTTTTTCTATAACTTAACTTTTTATAAAAAAAAAATATAAATACACTAATTTTTCATATATAAAAAAAATGTGTTAATGTTTTTCATTCTAATTAAAAATACCTAGATATTAGATTTTTATTAAGATTAAACATTTCTTTTTCTTTTATTAAAACCCTTTTTATTTTATTTAAGCCTTGTATATAAAAATACTAACTAAAATACATAAACTTTGATTTTTCTCAAACTTAAAACTTTTTCTCTTTAATTAAAACCCTTGTATAAAATATTCATAGAAATGCATAAAAAATAGACTTTTAGGTTGAATATTTATTTTTTAACTAAAACACTTGTACATAATTAACAAAATACAAAATAATAATATTGATACATAAATAAGTACTTAATAAGTATATTAGGATAATACTTGCATCACTCGTAAATAAATCACATACACATTTACAATACACATTTTATCTTTCTTATGCATTGATACATTTGCTTGTCCATTGTTACATTGCTACATTACATTGTTTACATTGCGATTGATTCGATTTGGTTGTAAATATTCGGATACTACTCTCCTAATAAGTCTCATCCCCATTTGTAAATGTTTGTACCCCCACTCCCGGATACCCATTTGTAATAGCGTAGACTTTAAATTCCCGTAATTTATCGCTTTCAAATATACCATGTTTAGACCTAGGGTTTGTATGTACATAAAATCAAACACTAGATAACCTAATACAAAAACAAATACATGAAATCAATACACAATCACACTTGCACCCCTAGGGTAATCCCACATGTTGCCTTCCAAAATGGGCCATGCTTGCATGTTGAGTATCTTTGGCAAAACAATTCAAAATGACCATAGTCCCTCGATGACTCTTTCGAAAGTTTCCTAATCAAAATGATCATAGTCCCTTCAAGCAAAATTGCCAAAGAAACTTGGCACCATTGCATTCATGGTCCATACGATGACCCGCGCATGTCCCGTTAAACATCCTAACACAAGATTGTCCACCAAATACAATGGTGGAACAAAATTGTTAAAAGGGTTAAAACATAGAAAAAACCTTTGAGTAAATTTAGGGGTAGACAACTCTTAGTTACTTGATCAACTTGCAAAACGCGCTTGCCTACTTTTCAAACCACACTCCACAAACACTTTCAAAAAAAACATTTGAAACATCTTTTCGAAAAGATACACACCTTTGTAAAACACTCAAACATGAGTCATTACAATGGTTACCTAGACAAGGCGTCTTTTTCAAAACATTTTCAAAACACACACACACACACACCACAATTTCAAGCAATTGAAAATCAAAGGCAAGTGATCTAAAACAAGTAACTAAGAGCCCATGGAAAACCATGGATGAAAAGGGTGCTAATACCTTCCCTTTTCATAATCAACCCCCCGAACCCACGAAACATCTCAAAAAAGGTTTTTATCCTGTGCTTTTTAACCTTTCCTTTAGGATAAAATAAAAAGTCGGTGGCGACTCTTGCTAAATTGAACAAGTGCGAATAAAAAACGCAAAACCTCAAGTCAGTTCTCCCACCGTATCACAGAACTGGCGACTCTGCTGGGGAGAAATTTAAAAGTGGGGTTACCTTAGGGTTTTAAATCACCCTCTTGCATGATTAATTGTGTGCTTTGATTGCTTTACCTTTGTGGTTCTCTTGTTTGGGCTTGAAATCCTACACCCGGATTTGGGAAACATTCATAGATAGCAATACATTGTGGAAACTGTGCGGGGTATACCGACACGGTTGAAGCAATAGCTATATTAGCGCGACATATTTGTGAATACCGGTAACCCTTGAGTTCAATCAAGGAGAGTACGGGGCCGCTGAGTGATGTCACTAAGCACTAATGACCTAGAACCTTACTTGAACATCTTGGCCTTTTATTAGGGGTAGTGAGATGACCGGCTTTGGTGCAGTCCGAAGTTGGTAGATACTCGATACTACACTCATTGAGGGTTGTTTTCTTGAAATATTTTGGTCGCTAGTTAAGTGGCTAAACCAAAACAATGAACATGGAAAGCAATCCAATGATATTGAGCTCCTTAGAACCCGGTTACTATTTATAGGACAGGTTTTTAAGCCAACTACACTCAAGAGGGTACTTACCTATGAAACCCCATGCAAGCCTGAAACTAGGATTTTGTGCGAATTGCTTGTACATGTGTTTTTGCATACATCATAAACATCATAAGGCATCATATGCATCCGCTAACCATTTCAAGGGTTTGGATCTTCACCTTTGTTCTTGTTTTGTAGGTCATGGAAATTCCCCGCAGGAAAACTATCCAAGTCAACCTTGTGAGGATCCCTCCTCAACTCAAGGAGCTCACATCCAGAATTCCCGAAAGCTCTCCCTTCAGTGAAAGACATGGTAGACTGCTCAGCCTAGTCAACACCAGCATTGAAGAGGACATGATGAAGGTTTTATTCCAGTTCTTTGACCCTGTGATCGGTGGATCTGGAACTGACTGTTTAACGCTGGTTCGCGAAATGTCGCGGAAGCAAGAGTCGCCACCGTCTTTTATTTTCTCCAAATGGAAAGGACAAAAGCACAGAAAAATTCCTTATAGAGATTGCTCTCGGTTCGGGAGGTAGGTTATAGAAAGGGAAGGTGTTAGCACCCTTTCTATCCATGGTTATCCATGGGCTCTTAGATACTTGCTCGTTTGTGTTTTCAAAAATGTGTGCTTGCTTTTCAATGTGGGTTTAAAAAAAAGTTTCTTTGAAAAATTTCAGTTCGACTCGTACGTCAGAGTGTTTGAAAAATTTGCTTCGAAAGCTTTTGAAAAGTGTCGGTGAAAAGATGTTTTGATTGTTTTTGAAATTAGAGCAAGTATCCTTGAGAACCTACCTACCCTAAGGAATTCGTCTGTGTAAGAGTCCTTGAAAGTAGTGCCATCCCACCATTGAGAGGTAGGTAGCACCACCGTTGGAGGTGTTCGGGTCAATTCGAGTTTTAGGGACGTGGTGATCACCAGAGCAATGGGAAGACACCTTAGAAGCTACCCTCATGCCAGGTTCCCGGATCATGAGGACTTACTAAGACGCCCTCTACTCGACGATCACCTTTCGAAAGGCAACAGTGAGGCGTACCTTAGGGGTGGTGTGTGCGAATTGTGTGTCATGTTTCAGTTATTTGTCTTGTCGTGTTTATTTGTGTTCTACGCTTGATTTTAATTAAGATCATTCATTCTTGCATGCATATTTAACAGTTATAAAGTTCGCGGAAAAATAAATCTAAGGCTATTACAAATGGCGCGGGTCCACATCGCCAAAATTAAACCGAACCCGATTTAGCGGAAAATAAATAAAGCGAATAAATAAAAGTGCGAAAAGTAAAGTTGTTACAAGGCTTTGGGACATGTACATAATTATTTAAACGATTATAAAATAAATGTGCGAAATAAAGAAATTAAAACAAACTAGGGCGTTGGACCCTTTTGCAAACAATTAAAATTAATAAGGAAATTAAAATTAAATGTTTTTGTTATTTTGTGTTTTTGAGATTTAAAAGAAAAAAGAAGGAATTAATTATAATTGACTAACCCTAATTCTATTGTTTTTTTAAGTTTATTATGAAAATATTGACTTTTAACCTAATTTAACTCTAAATTAATTTATGTACAATTTTTAATTTATGAAAATAAATAAATAATATTATTATTCTGAACAAAGGGGAAAATTAAAAAGAAAATAAAAAGTTATTAAACCTAAATTCTATTTTTGGATTTTTATTAAAAAAAAGATTGAAATTATACCCTAATTAAACTAAATAATTTACATACAATTTATTTATGGTAATAATAAAATAAAAATTGTATTTTTTTGGCATTTTTTGATTTTATGATGTTTTTGTATTTTGGTTAAAAAAATTAAATAAACAATGATTAAAATAAACATAACAATTAAAATAATAATTAAAAAGATAAGAAACATAATTAAAATTGGCAAACCAGGGTGGGGTGTAGCCCCAGATTAGGAGGTTCAGGCCTGGAATTTTGGCCCATTAAGCCTTGAATTCGCTGACTTTTCATGATTCCATATGGTGCGTTGACTGGAGTTTATTGCGCTCCTGGGATCCATGCCTTTGATTCGGTCGTCTGGGACACGTGTGTGGCTTGATGATGAGAGAATATGGTGTACCTGGATGATAGCGTAGCGTAGGATTTTATTTTGAAAAATAACATGGAATTTTGCCAGACCTGGGACTTGAACCCAGGTCTTGAAGGTTGCATGCATTGGTACCTGCCAGCTGAGCCATTACATTTCATTTAATATATTATATCAAACAAATAACAAAAAGCAAAATTGGTCAGTGGCCCCTAAAAGCGCGCGCTGGTTTGAATGAACCACTCAGTGGTTGCCAACACATCATCTTCCTCACGCCTTTCTTTTTTTTCTTCTGAAAACAAGGTCCTATTGCAACGGTTTTAGAAGCGTAGTTTTAGGCTAGCTACCAGAAAATAGCGACTAGCGCTATGGCATATATAAATTGATCGCGACCCCATGAATCCCTTTGTCTTGGGGAGCTGAATGCAATGGTCATACTTTCATGGGCGAATTTTTCTTTATCGCTAAAGCCCTAAATTACAATCCTGCAAAACCTAAAAATCGCGCATGGCAAATCCTTATAGACAGCAGGAAAATCAAATTAAATATGATGATTAGCTTTAAAACACCACAAAGAACAAGAATCCATAATTAGAATGCAATGATAATGCTTAGAATGGAAAATACGATTGTGAGTTTCATGCTGTACAGTTCCAGTTTAATCTACCAATTCTTGAGGTTTTGGTTGTGGTTGTTGATTGGAACGTGTTCAAGACAACCTTGGCAAGCTGTTGAGATAGTTTTGGAGGCTTGAATCGACCTCTAAGGTTGATTTCAGAATTAAGTTTTTATGGAAAAATTTCAATATGCAATGGCTTGTTTGGGCGCAGCTTCGAGTGCTTAAAGCATTAGGTCTTGATTCCTGAATATGTATAGAGCATATTAGGTTAAGAAAGTTGTACAAAATCTCTTGCCATGATGATTTCAATCTTTGATTTTGGAAGATCTTTTTTTGAATCTTTTTTCATGTTATTTGGTTCAATCATGATCAATTAGCACCAAATCTTTCCCTATTAGCATGTGCACGAATTATAGAAGCCAAATCATGCATAAAAAGATTTTTTTAGGTCAAGTTTATATTTTTCACATATTTAAATAATTTAATTGAATTAATATTAATATATATTCAAATAAATAATTAAAAAAATGAGAAAACACTTCCCTTTGGGCCTAATGGTCGTGCATAGGCTTGGCATGAAGAAACTTGGAAGAAAAATGGGCCCATTTGCATTTTTGGATCATTTGAAGTAAAGTTGACTTTCAAAAATTTCCAAAAATTTCCCAACTTCCACAAGGCATAACTTGGTCAATTTTTAAGCTTTTCACATGTTCTTGGACATTTTGGAAAGGTCTTTGAGTCTTTTAACCAATGCCTTTGGTCCCATGTCATTTTGATTTACCAATCTCAAGTTATGGCCTTTGACTTAAAGTCCCTTTTTGTTGACTTTTGAAAATGACCTATAATGTTGAAATTGATAACTTTTTGTGAGAGCATTTCTTGGACTTGGAATATGAATATGAGTTGTAGGAAATGTCTTTCTCTTCAAAATGAGCTTTGGATGGAATTTTTTTGATAATCCATGTGAAAGTTATGCCCTGGTCAATTTCAGTTGACTTTTTCAGCTGTCCAAATATAGCAACTTTTGCATCTTTGATGATTTCTGAGCCAAATTTTGAGAATCATGATCAAGCATTGATCAAATGATGTTTGTGGCTTCAAAATGATATGTTGACCAAAAATTTGAACTTTTGACTGTCAAATGACCATTTTGCCCCTACAGTTGACTGTAGTGCAATCTAGGGTTTTGACTGTGCAATTTTGAGCTGAATGCCTTGAAACTTGGTATGAGGATGCTTGACCACATTTGTGAGCATATGAGACTTGATTGGGCCTTTGAAACCTTCAATTTCTTGATCAGGGCTCAAACCCTAGTTTTGACTGTATAGGAGACAGTTGAACTGCATGACCCTTGGGGAACTTTGTGACCTTGATTTGACAAATCTTGAAGAATATGGGAGGGCAAATTTTGGGGTGCAACAGTTGCCCCTGTTCAATCTTCTTAGACCTGAGGATGTAGATTGGCTGACGTGCCTTTCATAATCCGAGGGTAGAAGATGATTGGACACTAGAGTGCCCAGAAATTTGCGCTCACATAGTAGCAGTGATGATGGGGGAATGGGCTTATAGATGCCATTTCGAGATTGCTGGATTGGATGATGGGCTTATAGATGCCATCTGAATGTTGATTGCGGGGGAGATTCCTTAGCTAGAACCTGCATACCTGCAAAATAGAAAACGAGTACCTGACACGTTGCAGGAGTTGGTTTTAGATGCTTGGTATAGATATGTCCTGACTGGTTACAGGAGCTGAGTCTGGAGCTTCACACGCTGATGAATGAACCAGGAATGGTTACTGCCTTAGCATGGATGATAAGAGAACCTTGGGTGACTTTAATCTCAACAACGCTCGTTGGAAAAAATCTTGATGGGAATTATTATCTTCGCAGTATTGGGCAGAGAACCATAGCCAATTATAATTTGAAAGGAATGATCACCTCACACTTATCGTCGGAGAGGGAAACATCTGAAAAAAGGAATTACCACCTCACACACCGTCGGAGAGGGAGCCGTAGGGAGAATATCACCTCACACTCATCGTCGGAGAGGGAAACATCAGAAAAGGGATTACTACCTCATACACCGTCGGAGAGGGAACCATAGGGAGAATATCACCTCATACTCATCGTCGGAGAGGGAAACATCTAAAAAGGACTTCTGGAAGTAGTATCAGAACGTCACCATATCTGGTTTACATCTGAAACTATATCTGGAAGGAAATCTGGAAGCAGTATCAGAACGTCACCATCGTTGGGTTTACATCTGAAACTATATCGAGAATGAAATCTGGAAGCAGTATCAGAACGTCACCATCGCTGGGTTTACATCTGAAACTATATCGAGAATGAAATCTGGAAGCAGCATCAGAACGTCACCATCGCTGGGTTTACATCTGAAACTATATCGAGAATGAAATCTGGAAGCAGCATCAGAACGTCACCATCGCTGGGTTTACATCTGAAACTATATCGAGAAGGAAATCTGGAAGCAGTATCAGAACGTCACCATCGCTGGGTTTACATCTGAAACTATATCTAGAATGAATTGCGATTAATTGATAGTAGTTATTTTTGTATTGATCTTTTTCCTGAAAAGGCGAGACATAATTGGATGCAAAATCATGATGCATGAACTGTATGTCTTCAAAATCAATGAGATTCGTGTAGTATGATGCATATGCATGCTATAACGATGTATGTGACGTTTTATGAATGTATGTTTGTCTAAGAAAATAAATCCTTGACTGGTGCCGGGAAGTCGTATCCTGGGCTGATGTTGAAGAACAGACTTTGCCTCCTTTAGGGATGATAGTTGCAAGTATACCGGTAGGAGAAGATAACTCCGTTGGGGAATAAACTTGGCGAATGAATAATTTGGCGGGAAGAAAAGATACTCTAGCGACCATGCTGGGAAGAAATACTCTGTGGGGAGATGCTTTTACTGAATTGCTGAGGATGACTCGCTGAGGATACCTTGCTGTATTGGAAGTATGAATGGATTTCGCTGGGGATAAGAAGATTTTGTCGACGACGCTCTTTCCGTGGCTTTTGGGCTGAGGATAACCCAGTTATATCCTGTTAAGGAAATAACTCTTTAAATCAAGCCGGACGACGCGTTCGTGCCCTGCTAGGGGATAAGCTTCCAGAATCTACTGGGGGTACGCTTATTGCTCGGGGAGATAGATTCCAACCTTCCTGGGGAACTGGATTGGACTCTCCTGGGGAGGTATTGAACTGTATTGGTTATGTTCTTCAACAGGACCTTACCCTGATACCTTGGAGGATAGGACAGTCAGATTGCTTAGACCACCCTTTATTGCCCCTGTTTCTAAGGTGGGAGGCACATGTGGGATGCTGATAATTGTTGAGGGTCAAACCTTCTTCTAGTAGGCGGGTGACAAGATGATAGGACATAGTCGTACGCTTTGATCCCTAACCTTTGCTTGGACCGCCCTTTCGGGTTTTCAGTCCATCGGGATACCCATTTTTGCCCAAGTCGCCTTTTCAGGTTTTCGACTTGCCGGGTGTACAGGTTCTTTCATTTCATCCCTTATTTTGCCCGAACCCTTTTGGTTCGCCGGGAAGCCCTTATTTTTTCCTAGGTATGTCAACCTAGCGGGACTTTGATTTTGCGTAGTATTTTCCGACTATGCCCACGCTCTTAGAATGCAGGGGGGTGCCCCTGGCTGTTTGTGTTGCCATATTACCAGAGGGTGTCTGATCGTGCAAGATTCGTTGCTGGAGTGCCCCAAATGACTTAGGCAGAGATTTGCCCCAGGCTTTTTGGGCCTTTTGAGAGATTCTCCGAATCTTGACTTAACTGCCCCAGATGATGGACAATAGTCATGCCACGCCCCTTGATTGGAGGTACTTCTGTTCATTAGGCATTCGTCGTGCGAATTTCCCTGCTGTTCAAACAAAAAGTCATATGCAAACAAAGTTATGTTAAAAATGCAAAGCTTATGTCTGTCTTGAGAATTTTGAAAGTGCATTCCTTTTTCATAAAACAAATGAATGTTTGTAAAACGTGATGTCAACTCGTTATTTTACCGTAAGCCTTCAGGAGTCAGGATACCTTTCGTAACAATATGCTTTCGAACTAACCCATGCTTCAGCTAGGACTTTTAAGGGTTATAACGTGGCCTGGTTCACGGTTTAAGAAACAAAGGATAAAGGCTCAGATTATTTGTACCCACCCGCTCTTCGTGATGTTCTCCAAACCTAAACTCAGTTGATCGTGCGTTAGACCTTGCTTGAGTCTTTGCTTTGATGTTCCAATAATGGCTCAGATGTTGATAACTTATTTTGAATAGGCAGTCATTTTTGCTTTGGTTGAGGGTTTATGAGACCTCTTTCTTGATTTTGTTATCCCTTTCTTTTTTTTTCCTGAACTGTTTCCTTTTTTGGAATTACAGTCAGCGGGATGTCCCAGTTTCAAAAGTCCCCTTTGTAGGTTTAGACTTTTTGGGCTTTTCATTTATGAAAATTTTGTTTTTGATAATGACTGCCTGTCTTTTTGATTGTTCTGAACCATTACTGTCTTGGCTCGTTTCGTAAAGATCTCTTCGGTGCCATTCGTCATGCACTTGGATCAACTGAGAAACTACCCTGCTCCGGGTTATGATTAAGGGTTTTGATTTTCGAAAATAAAAACTCCTACTTCTTTGGCTCTGATGGGTTGACGAGGGATTATCATCCTTATAACTCCAGTGTTTAGGGGTTGAAACAATGCCTGTACCTCATCAGCGGGGTCTGTTCAAAAGCATACTGTAATGATCGTGGTATCGTTTTCGTCATCCTCCCTCAAGAGGCTCAGAATTATTAACCAAGAGTTGACATCAGAAAAAATATGAAAAGATATTTGGACATAATGAAAATAATTATATTAATTTCCAAAACAGACATATGCGATGCATTAATAGGATAAAAGAGTTTGCTATGACATTGATTGTTTGTATAAGCAAAGAAAAGTACAGCTCAAAAATTCAAATAAACAAAAGGCTTCAATGATTGGGCAACGGAGCAGTGATTATGTTCGGAGTCTCAGACACTTCAAACTGAATCTCCCCGGCGTCGATCATGTCTTGAATTTTGTTCTTGAGAGGCCAGCAGTTGTCTGTAGTATGCCCCGGGCTATCTGAATGATATGCGCACCTATCGTTGGGATGATAGTTGGGTGCAGAAGTGTTCGGATTCCGCAGAGGAGCCCTCAAGGTGATCAACCCTGCTTTCAACATTTGTTGCAGCGCTTGATCCAACGACATGTTGAGTTTGGTATACTGTCGTTTCTCCTTTCGCTGCTGCCCCTGTCCTTGTTGAGCAGGTCCGGGATTGGAGATTTGGATTGCCCCTGCCTCATGACGGCTCTTTTTACCGTGCACAGCATTGGATTCTTTCTTTCCATGATGAGTCTTTTTATCAGCAGGTGCAGCCTCTTGAATTTTCCCAGACCGGATGCCAGCTTCTATTCGCTCTCCAGTCAAGATTAGATCTGTGAATCCAGCAGTCGAATTCCCGATTAGGTGGTTGTAGAACGGACCAGACAAGGTCCCCAAGAACATGTCCACAAGTTCCCGATCAGTCAGAGGTGGTTGTACCCTTCCAGCAAGATCCCTCCATTTCTGCGCATATTCTTTGAAACCTTCACTTGACCCCAACGACATACCCTGGAGTTGGGTACGGGTGGGAGCAAGGTCGGCATTGTACTGGTACTGCTTATAGAAAGCAGTTGCCAACTCCTCCCAGTTACGAATTTTGGTCCCATCCAGCTGATAGAACCATTCGAGATGAGTCCCTGAAAGACTCTCCTGGAAGAAGTGGATCCATAAATTCTTGTCCACCGTATATGGCTGAATCTTCCGAACATAGGACCTTAGATGCAGCTTGGGGCAAGACGCCCCGTCATACTTAGAGAAGGATGGTGCTTTGAATTTATGCGGGATAATCACACCGGTCGACAAACCCAGATCTCCGAAATCCAGCCCAGGTGCCTGTTGCACCTCCATAGCCTTCATCCTATCCTCCAACTGTTTGTACTTGTCATCTGCAGGAGGATACTGTTCCTCATCAAAATCTGTCTCGTTGTCGGAGACCACTGGACTAGGCACCTCTCTCTCATGGTGACTGCTTTCCCTCACAGATGGGGTTGTCCTCTCAGTTTCAGTCTGCGGTGTATTCCCAGATCTGCGCCTAGGGCTGAACAGGACAGTCCTCTTCTTCTTCTTGTCCTTCTTCAAGAGCAGAGCCTTCAGATCTTGCTGCCCTTGGGTCAAATTCATTATCAGCTCTTGGAACTGGGCGTTCTGAGCCTGGAGGTCCTTGATAGTCTGCTCGGCTGATGACTCAGGATTCATGATGATCGGCTGAAATAAACAGCGAGGAGGGGTAAGCAACCTGTCAAGGGATACCTGTAATGCAATGAGATGTATGATATGCATGCAATGTTTTCAAGGACCTCGCGGGGTAAACAGAGAGACTTGTTAGAGTTGGAAACTAGCAACTTGATTGAAGGAACCTCCTGTTGTAGAGAGCCCTTCTTCAAGGGTCAAAGGCTCACCATATCCAGTGGGTCATAGCCCCTGACAACCTTAGCTAGAGGAAAATAAATCCTCTTTGCCCCTTGCTGGGATAATTGCTTCACCATGACCTGCATCACAAGCCCTTGAGATCCTTGAAATGGGTTAGGATGTATGCAATGGCATGCAATGGTATGATGTCATGCTATGCATGGGGTGAAGTAGGTAAACCCTGTTATGAGTCCCAATTAAGGACTATTTATGAGTCCCAATTAAGGACTATAAACAAACCCTGCAAGAAATTCAGTATACTTTGTTATGAGTCCCAATTAAGGACTATAAACGGAACCTGCAAGTAGTTAGTACACCCTGTTATAAGTCCCAATTAAGGACTATGAACAGAACCTGCAAGTGGTTAGTACACCGTGTTATAAGTCCCAATTAAGGACTATGAACAAAACCTGCAAGAAACAAGTGTCAGGTAACAAGTACGCAAGTAGGCAAGTACAAAGGCACACAAGTCACACAAGAGAAACCCTTAGGGTTTAGGCTAGCATGGGGTCTGGGTAGTACCCTCTTGAAGTTGGTGGGTTCAACCTGTCCTATTAGAAGTAACCGGGTTCTAAGGGTCCCAATATCACGGGATTGCTTTCATTGTTCATCGTTTCGATTTAGCCACTGAACTGGCGACCGAAATATTCCAGGAAAGCAACCCTCAATTGAGTGTAGTATCGAGTATCAACCAACCTCGGACTGTACCAAAGTCAGTTATCTCACTACCCTAAAGAGGCCAAGATGGTTCAATTAAGGTTCCTAAGGTCTGTTGATGCTTCACGACACCACGCGGAGGCCCCGTACTCTCCTTGACTGAACTCAAGGGTTACCGGTACACACCAAAGTGCCACATCAACGTAGCAGACTGTTTCAACCATGTCGGTATACCCCGCACAGTTCCCTCACAGCCTTGTTGCTACTTTCTAAGAAAGGTATCCCCCAGATCCGGGTTTAGGATCTATAGAACTCCCAAGCAACCCACAATTTAAAGCACACAAGGAAAACAATTGAAAACATAGTTATAAGCTAGCCCTAAGGTACACCTCACTTTAAAGTGTCCCCAGCAGAGTCGCCAGTTCTGTGATCGGTGGATCTGGAACTGACTGTTTAACGCTGGTTCGCGAAATGTCGCGGAAGCAAGAGTCGCCACCGTCTTTTATTTTCTCCAAATGGAAAGGACAAAAGCACAGAAAAATTCCTTATAGAGATTGCTCTCGGTTCGGGAGGTAGGTTATAGAAAGGGAAGGTGTTAGCACCCTTTCTATCCATGGTTATCCATGGGCTCTTAGATACTTGCTCGTTTGTGTTTTCAAAAATGTGTGCTTGCTTTTCAATGTGGGTTTAAAAAAAAGTTTCTTTGAAAAATTTCAGTTCGACTCGTACGTCAGAGTGTTTGAAAAATTTGCTTCGAAAGCTTTTGAAAAGTGTCGGTGAAAAGATGTTTTGATTGTTTTTGAAATTAGAGCAAGTATCCTTGAGAACCTACCTACCCTAAGGAATTCGTCTGTGTAAGAGTCCTTGAAAGTAGTGCCATCCCACCATTGAGAGGTAGGTAGCACCACCGTTGGAGGTGTTCGGGTCAATTCGAGTTTTAGGGACGTGGTGATCACCAGAACAATGGGAAGACACCTTAGAAGCTACCCTCATGCCAGGTTCCCGGATCATGAGGACTTACTAAGACGCCCTCTACTCGACGATCACCTTTCGAAAGGCAACAGTGAGGCGTACCCTAGGGGTGGTGTGTGCGAATTGTGTGTCATGTTTCAGTTATTTGTCTTGTCGTGTTTATTTGTGTTCTACGCTTGATTTTAATTAAGATCATTCATTCTTGCATGCATATTTAACAGTTATAAAGTTCGCGGAAAAATAAATCTAAGGCTATTACAAATGGCACGGGTCCACATCGCCAAAATTAAACCGAACCCGATTTAGCGGAAAATAAATAAAGCGAATAAATAAAAGTGCGAAAAGTAAAGTTGTTACAAGGCTTTGGGACATGTACATAATTATTTAAACGATTATAAAATAAATGTGCGAAATAAAGAAATTAAAACAAACTAGGGCGTTGGACCCTTTTGCAAACAATTAAAATTAATAAGGAAATTAAAATTAAATGTTTTTGTTATTTTGTGTTTTTGAGATTTAAAAGAAAAAAGAAGGAATTAATTATAATTGACTAACCCTAATTCTATTGTTTTTTTAAGTTTATTATGAAAATATTGACTTTTAACCTAATTTAACTCTAAATTAATTTATGTACAATTTTTAATTTATGAAAATAAATAAATAATATTATTATTCTGAACAAAGGGGAAAATTAAAAAGAAAATAAAAAGTTATTAAACCTAAATTCTATTTTTGGATTTTTATTAAAAAAAAGATTGAAATTATACCCTAATTAAACTAAATAATTTACATACAATTTATTTATGGTAATAATAAAATAAAAATTGTATTTTTTGGCATTTTTTGATTTTATGATGTTTTTGTATTTTGGTTAAAAAAATTAAATAAACAATGATTAAAATAAACATAACAATTAAAATAATAATTAAAAAGATAAGAAACATAATTAAAATTGGCAAACCAGGGTGGGGTGTAGCCCCAGATTAGGAGGTTCAGGCCTGGAATTTTGGCCCATTAAGCCTTGAATTCGCTGACTTTTCATGATTCCATATGGTGCGTTGACTGGAGTTTATTGCGCTCCTGGGATCCATGCCTTTGATTCGGTCGTCTGGGACACGTGTGTGGCTTGATGATGAGAGAATATGGTGTACCTGGATGATAGCGTAGCGTAGGATTTTATTTTGAAAAATAACATGGAATTTTGCCAGACCTGGGACTTGAACCCAGGTCTTGAAGGTTGCATGCATTGGTACCTGCCAGCTGAGCCATTACATTTCATTTAATATATTATATCAAACAAATAACAAAAAGCAAAATTGGTCAGTGGCCCCTAAAAGCGCGCGCTGGTTTGAATGAACCACTCAGTGGTTGCCAACACATCATCTTCCTCACGCCTTTCTTTTTTTTCTTCTGAAAACAAGGTCCTATTGCAACGGTTTTAGAAGCGTAGTTTTAGGCTAGCTACCAGAAAATAGCGACTAGCGCTATGGCATATATAAATTGATCGCGACCCCATGAATCCCTTCGTCTTGGGGAGCTGAATGCAATGGTCATACTTTCATGGGCGAATTTTTCTTTATCGCTAAAGCCCTAAATTACAATCCTGCAAAACCTAAAAATCGCGCATGGCAAATCCTTATAGACAGCAGGAAAATCAAATTAAATATGATGATTAGCTTTAAAACACCACAAAGAACAAGAATCCATAATTAGAATGCAATGATAATGCTTAGAATGGAAAATACGATTGTGAGTTTCATGCTGTACAGTTCCAGTTTAATCTACCAATTCTTGAGGTTTTGGTTGTGGTTGTTGATTGGAACGTGTTCAAGACAACCTTGGCAAGCTGTTGAGATAGTTTTGGAGGCTTGAATCGACCTCTAAGGTTGATTTCAGAATTAAGTTTTTATGGAAAAATTTCAATATGCAATGGCTTGTTTGGGCGCAGCTTCGAGTGCTTAAAGCATTAGGTCTTGATTCCTGAATATGTATAGAGCATATTAGGTTAAGAAAGTTGTACAAAATCTCTTGCCATGATGATTTCAATCTTTGATTTTGGAAGATCTTTTTTTGAATCTTTTTTCATGTTATTTGGTTCAATCATGATCAATTAGCACCAAATCTTTCCCTATTAGCATGTGCACGAATTATAGAAGCCAAATCATGCATAAAAAGATTTTTTTAGGTCAAGTTTATATTTTTCACATATTTAAATAATTTAATTGAATTAATATTAATATATATTCAAATAAATAATTAAAAAAATGAGAAAACACTTCCCTTTGGGCCTAATGGTCGTGCATAGGCTTGGCATGAAGAAACTTGGAAGAAAAATGGGCCCATTTGCATTTTTGGATCATTTGAAGTAAAGTTGACTTTCAAAAATTTCCAAAACTTTCTATACTTCCACAAGGCATAACTTGGTCAATTATTAAGCTTTTCACATGTTCTTGGACATTTTGGAAAGGTCTTTGAGTCTTTTAACCAATGCCTTTGGTCCCATGTCATTTTGATTTACCAATCTCAAGTTATGGCCTTTGACTTAAAGTCCCTTTTTGTTGACTTTTGAAAATGACCTATAATGTTGAAATTGATAACTTTTTGTGAGAGCATTTCTTGGACTTGGAATATGAAGATGAGTTGTAGGAAATGTCTTTCTCTTCAAAATGAGCTTTGGATGGAATTTTTTTGATAATCCATGTGAAAGTTATGCCCTGGTCAATTTCAGTTGACTTTTTCAGCTGTCCAAATATAGCAACTTTTGCATCTTTGATGATTTCTGAGCCAAATTTTGAGAATCATGATCAAGCATTGATCAAATGATGTTTGTGGCTTCAAAATGATATGTTGACCAAAAATTTGAACTTTTGACTGTCAAATGACCATTTTGCCCCTACAGTTGACTGTAGTGCAATCTAGGGTTTTGACTGTGCAATTTTGAGCTGAATGCCTTGAAACTTGGTATGAGGATGCTTGACCACATTTGTGAGCATATGAGACTTGATTGGGCCTTTGAAACCTTCAATTTCTTGATCAGGGCTCAAACCCTAGTTTTGACTGTATAGGAGACAGTTGAACTGCATGACCCTTGGGGAACTTTGTGACCTTGATTTGACAAATCTTGAAGAATATGGGAGGGCAAATTTTGGGGTGCAACAGACCCCCTTCACCACTGTTTCACATTCCCCGACTACCAATTGGTGCCCACTTTGGAGGAATTTTCTCAACTCCTGAGAATTCCTATTCTTAATCAACTACCTTTCAACGGTACGGAAAAGGAACCAAAGCCTGAAGATGTTGCTCAAGCACTACACTTGCAACCATCTGACATCAAGGGGCATTGGGAAACTAGAAGCGGTGTCAAAGGCTTCTTGGCAAAATTCTTGTTTGAGAAGGCACAAGAGTGTTGGAATTCCTTGAATCTACAAGCCTTTGAAGAAATTGTGGCACTCCTTATTTATGGGTTGGTCTTGTTCCCAAATCCTGACCAGCTTATAGATGTCAACGCCGTCAAGATCTTCTTATCCAGGAATCCAATACCAACATTGCTTAGGGACATCCTCCACTCATTTTACACACGAACAATGAGAAAGAGAGGTGTTCTCATGTGCTGCACTCCTCTCCTTACAAGGTGGTTTATTTCGCACCTTCCACAATCTGTTTTGAAGAATGACCAAGGCTTAAGGTGGTCACAACGGTTGATGACCCTCACACACTCTGATGTACATTGGTGTTCTCGGTCCAGAGAAAATGTCATCATCGTAGATCGTTGTGGAGAGTTCCCTAATGTTCCATTGCTTGGTATAAGAGGAGGCATTACCTACAACCCTTGTCTGGCTTTGAGATAGTTTGGATATGCACGGAGGGATGGCCCTCATGACATACTGATTCCTGACATAGTTTTTGACTTCGACAACGATGCGTAAGGACTTCGCCAAAGATTCATCAGAGCTTGGAGGATGCCTACCAAGGTAGACAGCAAGACACTGGGGCACAATAATTCCATCCCTCTTGAGCCTTATCTCGAGTGGGTACGAACCCAAGCCCATAGTCTAATGATGCCTTACCCTCATATTCTCCCTGTGATTAAAGATCCCGTTAAGGAAGGTGAGGTTCCCTACACCATCTTATATCCTGACATGCCAACGTCATGGGAGGAGATGCAGAAGAGTTGGATCCAACTCAAGGAGGAACGGAATACTTTTGAAGCCAGCTTCTACGCCAGTGAGAAGAAGGTTTTGGAGCTTACCCGCCGACTCCATGAGGAAGAGACCCTCAACGCCTACATCGCGCCAAGAGGATGTGCAACGTCTTTTTACCATGAGAAGTTTTTGTAATATTTGGCCCATGGGGCATTTATGTACTAACAAAATTTCTTCTTATTAATATGACGTGTGTTCTTTTTGTCTGCAACAATTGTGAATTTCTAAATCCTTGAATGCATTGCATAAATAAACATATCATTCATCATGTGCATAAGCAGGTCTCCACACCAGGTTTCCTTATCTTTCTGCTGTTTATTTCAGTAAGATGTATCTCGAACAGACGGTCAAAGATTTGCAGTCTCAAAACTCACAGTTTCAACATCTCCTGATGACCTTGGCAAAGGGTCAGGAGGATCTAAAAGCCCTGCTTGGGAACAAAGAGCAAGTGAAAAAGAAGAAGAAAAGAGTCGGGGTGGCTACCCTGGGAAGAAGGTTTGAGGGTGAAGCCAAAAGAGTTCTTGAATTTCCCCCTACATTCGAAGAAGGAACCAGTAAAGGAAAAGGGGCTGCGGTACCTTCTGAATCCCAAGCTGAAGAGGAGGAGGCTGAAGAAGATGAAGACTACTCAGAACAACAATACCCGCCGACCGATGACAAATACAAGAGTTTGGAGGACAGGTTAGCAGCTATGGAGCTACAGAGAGTTCCCGGCTTAGATTTCGAGGATTTGGGATTAATTGCTGGAATTGTGATCCCCCCGAAGTTTAAAGTGCCAATTTTTGCAAGATATGATGGGCTGTCTTGCCCGAAGATGCACCTAAGGTCGTATGTCCGAAGAATCCAACCTCACACGTCTGACAGAAACCTTTGGGTACACTTCTTTCAGGATAGCCTGTCTGGCACACAGCTGGATTGGTTCTACAATCTTGAGAGATCAGAGGTACATAGTTGGGAGGATCTGGCAGCTGCTTTTTATCGCCAATATCAGTATAACTCTGACCTGGCACCAACCCGTACTCAGCTACAGAGTATGGGGATGGCCTCAGGTGAGGGATTCAAGGAATATGCCCAGAAGTGGCGCGATCTGGCCGGAAGAGTGCAGCCACCTCTTTCTGATAGAGAGCTTGTTGATATGTTCCTGGGGACCCTGTATGGTCCATTCTTTAACCATCTGATCGGTAGCTCTTCCGCAGAGTTTACCGAATTAATTCTGACTGGCGAGCGGGTAGAAGCCGGTATCAAGAATGGGATGATTCAGAAGGATGCCTCTGCATCTACAACTGTTAAGAAATCATTTCCAGCGAAGAAGGAAACGGCTGTTGTGTATTCTCAGAGAGGAGCAAGAAGAAATGAGCGCCGGCCGACTGTGGGGGCCGTGATGATCCATAATCCATCAAATGATCAGCCTTGCAATAACAGTCCATACCTAAACAGCAATGGGGAGAATGGCCACCACGGTAGTTTACCCGCATCAATATGACACCTGCGCAAGTTCTTCCGCATTTGTTGAAATTGAATCTCACCAATATTAGGGAAGCACCGAAGATTATGAATACTGCTTCACCGCACTATCATCCCAATGCTAAATGTGCCTATCATTCTGACAGCGCCGGACATGACACCAATGATTGTTGGGCACTTAAGAATAAAATTCAAGACTTGATAGATGCAAAAGAGGTTGAGTTCGATGCTCCAGAGAAGCTAAACGTAATATCCACTCAGATGCCGAAGCATGGTCAAAATGTCCATGCTATTGAAGAAGATCTGTATGTGTCTGATGTCAGTGACCTGATGACTCCGCTATTAACAATCAAGTTAAATCTGTTGAAGGCTGGGATATTCCCAGGATGCAAAGAGGATTGCTATTGTTGTTACTCTCTACCAATCGACTATCCATTGCTGAAGAAAGGCATCCAAGGCCTGATGGACAGTCAACAAATTCTGTTTGAGAAGATTCATGCTATTCCAACCCGTACTGGAGATGTTTCAATTATCACCATTTCCACCAATCTTTCCAAGGCCGTCAGAAAACCTGTTAAGATTACATCAGCTACAAAGATTGTTCCCTTAAAAATAACTATGCCTGGGCCTGTCCCCTACAGTTCTAACAAGTCAATACCATGGAATTACGGTGGAGAATTCTACTACCATGGTGTTAAACAAGTTGAAGTAACCGAAGGAAGCTCTGATGAAGAACAGGCCAGCATTGGAAACATTGCTGGTACAAGCAAGATCACCCGAAGCGGGAGAATATTTTCTCCAGAGATTGCCCCCCCAAAGGCAATCTTTGGACCCTCAGCTGCTGCCAAAGTTAATCCTGCACCAATAAAACTTTCCGCCGAAACTCCGTTGATTGAAGAAATTGTTATTCCCGTTGTTGTCCTTCCTACTTCTGCTGATAAAGGTAAAGGGACCCAAGATGAGCTCGTCAGAACGAGGGCTCAACCTTTGGTCATCCCAGAGACCTCTAAGAAAGAGATGGAGGAGATCCTGAAGATAATTAAAAAGAGTGATTATGACGTGGTAGAGCAACTGGGGCAAACCCCCTCGAAGATCTCCATGTTAGCATTACTGCTTTGCTCTGAGGCGCACGCTAAAGCATTGATAAAATTCCTGAAGACAGCCCATGTGCCCCAGGAAACCTCTGCAGACCAATTCCAAGATTGCGTGGCCAGCCTTACCGCAGACAACGGTTTAGGGTTCTCTGATGCTGACCTAACCTCAAAAGGAAGAAAGCACAACGACGCATTACATGTGTCAGTGGAATGCTAAGGAACTACTCTGGATTATGTTCTGGTCGACACTGGTTCTTCTCTGAACATGCTGCCTAAGAAGGCTCTCGACCAATTAGACTGTGAAGGCTTGGAGTTAAGGCCAAGTAATATCATTGTAAGGGCATTTGACGGGTCAAAGAGAATGGTACACGAGGAGGTAGACATTCCCATTAAGGTTGGCACAGAATTGTTCCCCTCAACTTTCTATGTGATGGACATCCGCCCGTCATACTCTTGCTTACTGGGGAGGCCATGGATACATAACGCTGGGGCGGTTACCTCCTCCTTACATCAAATGTTGAAGTACCCTGTCAAAGGAAAGATCATAACCGTGCACGGTGAAGAGGAATATATGATCAGCCACTTGAACTCCTTTCGGTATGTAGAGGTGGAAGGAGAATTCATTGAAACACCGTTCCAGCACTTCGAGGAAGTCTCTCTTGAAGTGGCAGTGGAAAAAGTGGTAGCTGAGGTACCAAAGCAGATGGCCAGGATGGCACCTCTAAAAGACGCGAAAGCTGCAATGAAGGAAGGGAAGAGCTCAACATGGGGTCAGTTGCCTGATATTCCTCACAAAATAGACAAGTTTGGATTAGGTTTCACTGCTGCGGGACAGAAAGCTATGCGCCGCTCAAAGGTTGAAAGAACGCCCATCAAGATTTCTCCTTTTGGAATCAACGCTTTGGAGGGTGAAGACAAAGAGGCCAACATTGAAGATTGGATCTACCCAACCATCGAAGGAGGACTACGCAACTGGGAGGCAAAAGACTTTGTCCCCATTACTTTTATTAATCAGTAATCATCTGTCAAACATTTCCTGTTGGTTTGTAATAATTACTTTTGAACAATCCGTACACTACTTTTTCACCTCCTGCCTTGCCCGGGGCATGTAGGTCCATTTGTAAGGGTTTTGATTATTGTGATACGGTGGGAGAACTGACTTGGGTTTTGCGTTTGTTTTCGCAAATGTTTCGGTTGAGCAAGAGTCGCCACCGACTTTTTATTTTATCCTACGGAAAGGTTAAAAAGCACAGCAAAAACCTTTGAGATGTTTTCTTGGGTTCGGGGAGTAGATTATAGAAAGGGAAGGTATTAGCACCCTTTCTATCCATGGTTATCCATGGGCTCTTAGTCACTTGCTTAGATCAACTTGCCTTGGTTTTCAATTGTTTGAAATGGTGCTTTGTGTGTGGGTTTGAAAATGGTGCTTTGTGTGTGGGTTTGAAAATGCTTTGAAAAGAGGCCAATGTGGTGGAAACCTTTGTAATGATCCATGTTGGGATGTATACAAAGGTATATGTCTTTTGAAAAGTTTTCAATGTTTTTGTTTTGAAAGTGTGTTGTGATGTGTGGTTTTGACAAATAGGCAAGTGTTTTTGTTTTGCAAGTTGGCAAGTAACCAAGAGCTATCTACCCTAAATTTCTCAAAGATCTTTGCTATGTTTTAACCCTTTTAACAATTTTGTTCCACCATTGTATTTGGTGGACAATCTTGTGTTAGGATGTTAACGGGACGGGCGCGGTTCATCGTTTAGACCATGATTGCAATGGTGCCAAGTGTCTTTGGCAACTTTTCCTTTAAGGGACTTGATCATTTTTAGGCAACTTTTGAAAGCGTCATCGAGGGACTATGATCATTTGAATTTGTTTTTGTTTTGCCAAAGACAACTAACATGCAACATGGCCCATTATTGAAGGCAACAAGTGGAGTAACCCTAAGGGGTGCAAGTGTGATTGGTGTTTGTTCATTTTCATGCTTTTATCTTGGAATTAGGTCAAGCTATTTGTTTGGTTGATTTTTGCATACAAAACCCTAATTCTATCATGGCATATTTAGAAAGCTTTTAAATGCGGAATTTAAAGGTCCTAAATTATTACAACACGATTATGGGATGGGGGGTACAAATGTTCAAATGGGGATATTTTAGCAAGAAATTTAAATCTAAGCTATTACAATCCAAATGGAATTTACAAGGTATTTAATTGTACAATAATTAAATAAAATAAAATAAATATGCAAGATGCAAAAAATGACTTTTATATGTATGTAAAAAGGGTTTTTCATGTGACAAATAAACAAAAATAAAAAAGGATAATTTTTGGGTATTTTTATGGTTTTAGGGCAAAACCCTAATTTTATAAATAAAAGGTATTAATTATTTATTATATACAACATTTATTAATTATGTACAAGAAATAAATAAAAAGAAAGTATATTGTAAAAAAAATGATTTTTGAGATTAAATATTTCATAAAAATAAAAATGTATTATTTTTGTATTTTTATCCTAAATATTCTAATAAATATATAAGTTTTTTATATTATTTACTAAATATATTAAATATGTACAAAAATAACAATATTTATTATTTACAAAAAAAGTATATTTTTTTTATAAAATGTTTTCAAAAGATAAAATAAAATAAAAATCAGAAAATAAAAGTGTTTGTATTATTTTTTGGTTTTTTTTAATAAAAGGATATATGTTATTTACAATGTATAAATTCAAATAAAACAAATAAAATCCAAATAAAATGCAAAAATGGTTGAAAAAATATTTTTAATATTTTTTATGTTTTGTCAAAAAAAACAAGTCAGAATAAAAAAGAAAAAGTAAAAAATGATTAAAAAATAACACAATGGGCCAAGGGGGTGTATGTGTGAAATAGTGGTGCAAACAGAAAAAAGAACCAAGCCCAGCCCAAGTATGATGCACCTTTTAGTCTTGATCAATGGGATTGGTTCCTGAACTTGTGCCTCAAAGATCTGCATTGTACCTCATAGATTGTAAACTTGACATAAAGTGCCACTTTACAAGAATGGCTAAGTTACTTTTTCTAATTATGGATTAAATTGGCATGTAATGGTTAAACACATAAGATAAGGCTTGAACACAAAGGATTTGCATTAAATTATTGAGTGTGGATGAGATAAAAGGCCTGTAATGTAGCTTGCACATGCTGAGTTCAAAGATGCAAAGTTATGAACATGGAAATGGCTCATGAACAAAGTGATTTTTGCCCATATTGTCAAATTCGATTCTCCCTAACCACAAGGGTGTTAGAGAAGTTTTTGGACATTTTGGAAAGCTTGGAATGTGTACTACAATCCATCTTTGTAATTCAAGTTGAAATTCCAAGTGGAAGCATGTGAAAAGTGGCCATGAAGTTAGGCAAAAAACCTGCCTAGAATAGGTCAAAAATTTTCTAAGTTAAGAATGTTTTGCACCCTTATTCCAAAAATCATAACTTGAGCTACAAGCTTCTTTTGAGGAAACTTTGTGAATCAAAGTTGTAGAATTTGCAATGGACTATAACTTTCATGTTTTGAGTTTTGTTTGAATCCAAATGTATCTTGATGAAAAAATGGGACAAAGTTAGGAAAAAATTAGGAATTTTCATAACTTAGAAAAATTCTAAGTTATGAAAATTCTTCATTTTAAACCCTAATTTGTAATTTTTGATTTCTTGATGAACAAGTTTCAAGATTTGACATGTCTTGATGAAAAATGAATCTTGACACTTGATTTTGACCAAAAAGTCAAAGTTTGACTTTTCAGTATACAGTCAAATTTTGCTCAGTTTACTGGAAAATTCATCTGTCAATCTTGTGCATTTGGGATCTTTTGAACTTGTTGAATATGTCAAGACCATGTCATTGAGTCCTTGAGTCCATATGTGAGCTTGGTTTTCCATTGGCTAGGTCAAACAGTCAAAAATTGCCTTTGTGCAGTTAAAACCCTAAAAATGACCATTTTGCCCTTTTGGTGATCTGATCAAATTTCTTGTGGAATTGTGATCCAAACATGATCAAATGGTTCATGTGAGTTCATAATGTTGATGTGGGTCAAAAATCATGACGTTTGACTGTCAATTGACCATAATTGACTTTTTCCCCAATACAATTGATTTCTAGGTCAACTGTCCAATTGACTGGACAAAGATTGGAATCAAGGCTTGAAACTTGGTATGGATAAACTTGTGAGTCCAACATGAAGCATGAAAGTTATCTTGGGAATTTTAGGTCAAAACATCTTTGTGCAAACTCAAACCCTAATCTGGGTCAACAGTGCAAGGAGAAGTCTTGAGCAGAGCAAACCCTAGCCTGATCTTGAGCTCCAAGGGTCTTGTGACGAGAAAATGTTGAGGAAATGGGAGGGCAAATTTTGGGGTACAACAGTTGCCCCTGTTCAATCTTCTTGAACCTGAAGAGTTAGATCGGCAAGTTTGCCTTTCGCGACTCGAGGGTAAAAGGAGATTGGACACTAGAGTGCCCTGAAATTTGCACTCGCATGCTGGAGTATCAACAATGTGATGTCGGGAATGGGCTTATAGATGCCATTTGGAGAGATGGTGGATAGGAGGATGGGATTATATATGCCATATGGAGACGTGATAGAACCTTGTCGGGAATGGGCTTATAGATGCCATTTGGAAGGGTTGATCGCGTAAGAGATTCCTTAGCGAGAACTTGCGTATTTTGAGAAAGGAAGATGGTTTCCTGGCGTGTTACAGGTGTTGATCTTCAAACTCTTCATGTAGACGTGCCCTGGCTAGATACAGGAGTCGAATCCACAATTAGTTACTCACAGATGTGCCCTGGCTAGATACAGGAATCGAATCTGGAACTTCAAAAGGTTGTTTACAGACGTGCCCTGGCTGGACACAGGTATCGAATCTCTAAACTTTTTATGCAGATGTGCCCTGGCTAGATACAGGTGTCGAATCCACAATCAAATACTCACAGATATGCCCTGGCTGGATACAGGAATCGAATCTAGAATTGGTCGTCTACAGATATGCCCTGGCTGGATACAGGTATCAAATCCAGAATTTGTCATCTACAGATATGCCCTGGCTGGATACAGGTATCAAATCTGGAAATTGGTCGTCTACAGATATGCCCTGGCTAGATACAGGTATCGAATCTGGAATTTGTCGTCTACAGATATGCCCTGGCTAGATACAGGTATCGAATTTGGAAATTGGTCGTCTACAGATATGCCCAGGCTAGATACAAGTATCGAATTTGGAATTTGCAAAAGGTTGGTAGAGATAGCTTTCCTGGCTGGATACAGGTGTAAACCTCTGACCTGAGAATGAAAGATAATTTACTGGCCTGTTACAGGGGTTGATCTTCAAACTCTTCATGCAGATATGCCCTGGATAGATACAGGTATCGAATCTACAATCAAATCATTCACAGATATGCCCTGGCTAGATACAGGAATCGAATTTGGAATTGCGATAGTTGATAGTAATCATCTTTGGATTGACCTTTTCCTGAAAAGGCAAGACATTAGTTGTATGCAATGTCATGATGTATGAAATGCATGATGTCATGATGCTCAAAATGAGATAGTGTTGTATGCACTTTATCATGTATGTAAGCAAGATGTATGAAATGTGAAATGTCTATGAATGTATTTGCATCTAGGAAAATAAATCCTTGACGAGTGTCGGGAGTTTGTTGAATCCTGGGCTTATGTTTTGAAGAGTAGGGTTCTTCGTTTCCGCTGGGGATGATGGTTGCAAGAATAAACCGGTAGGAGAAGATGACTCCGTTGGGGAATAAATTTGTTGGAGAGATTACTCTGCGGGGAATTACTCTGTGGGAAGAGATACTTCGTTGAGGTTTTGTTGAGAGCTCCGCTGGGGATTCCACTGGTAAGTTATGCTGGGGAATTTGATGAACTCCGCTGGGGAATGTTGAGATCTTCTGGGGAATGTTGAGATCTTCTGGGGATACCCAACTTCCTTAAGGCTGACAGTAGACTAACTCTGCTTGGGGAGAGTATTGCTGACTTGCTAGGGGAATATTGTGCCTTTTCAGGGATGATGGGGGACCAATTCTGCCTGAGGAGAGTATTGCTGAAATCTGGTCTTACTCTGTGGGGAGTTGAGGTAACTCGGTTACGTTCTTCGGCCGAACCTACCTTGGTACCTTGGTGGATAGAGCAACTAGATCGCTTAGACAATTCTAAATTGCCCCTGTTTCTGATGTCATCTGTAATTAGTCCTTTGTTTCGCATGCAAATATTCATGATTAGCAATTAATGTCAAATGCATATATCAAAAATGAACATTGGACGCTTTTTGCAAAATAAAACAGAAAAAGGAAAAACGATGGGTAATTTGTCTGAAAAATTGAACTTGTATTGATTTTGAAATTTTCCTGTAAATAGGCGTTTTATGTACAGGAGGCAGACGTCCTAGTAAGAGAATGCCGCCGAGCAAAATAGAGTTTATAAAATTTTGTGAAAAGGAAACAAAACAGCTATGTGAAAATAATCCCACTGGGTTCCAACTCTGCTGTCGCCTTTATGTCTTCAAGCGTCTCATCACTTTGCTGCTTAGTTGAAGATGAAGCTGATTGATTGATGCCGTCTGAGCCCGATAATTGATGCCGAATTCTGGATGCAAGGTGATCCAATGAGACATAGTATTACACTTTATCCCTAACTTTTGCCTGGACCGCCCTTTCGGGTTTTCAGTCCACCGGGATACCCATTTTTGCCCAATCCGCCTTTTCAGGTTTTCGACTTGCCGGGTGTACAAATTTTTTTCATTTTCATCCCTTATTGTTGCCCGAACCCTTTTGGTTCTCCGGGAAGCACTTATTTTTTCCTAGGTGTGTCAACCTAGCGGATCCTTAATCATGCGTAGTATCTTTTTACTATGTCTGCATTGGCGGGGTGAGGAAGGTCGTCACCATCCATGGTGGTTAGAATCATGGCTCCTCCTGAGAAGATATGTTTAACCACAAATGGTCCTTCATACGTAGGGGTCCATTTGCCCCTGGGATCACTTTGAGGAAGAATGATGCGCTTGATTACCAGGTCTCCGACTTGATACTCTTGTCGTCTGACCTTCTTGTTAAATGCCCTGATCATCCGTTTTTGGTACGTCTAACCATGACAAATAGCAGTGAGTCTCTTTTCGTCAATTAGGTTTAATTGATCAAGCCGAGTCTGGATCCAGTCATCTTCACTCAAACCTGCATCCTTCATTATCCGGAGAGAGGGTATCTGGACTTCAATAGGCAAGACTGCCTCCATGCCATAAACCAAGGAAAAGGGTGTTACCCCTGTTGACGTCCGTGCTGAGGTGCGGTACCCATGAAGAGAAAACGATAACATTTCGTGCCAATCTTTGTAGGTCACTGTCATCTTCTGCACAATCTTCTTGATGTTCTTATTAGCTGCTTCTACAACCCCATTCATCTTCGGCCGGTAGGGAGAAGAATTGTGGTGCTGTATCTTGAATTGCTCGCAGAGCTCAGTGATCATCTTGTTGTTAAGATTGGTACCATTGTCCGTAATGATCCTCTCAGGTACACCGTATCGACAGATCAGGTTATGCCGAATGAACCGTGCCACGACGTTCTTGGTTACCGTAGCATAGGAAGTTGCTTCGACCCACTTTGTGAAGTAATCAATCGCTACCAAGATGAAGCGGTGCCCGTTGGATGCCGTCGGTCTGATTTCGCCGATCATATCAATGCCCCACATTGCAAAAGGCCAAGGCGCTGTCAAGACGTTTAGAGGAACCAGAGGAATGTGCACCTTATCAACATAGATCTGGCATTTATGACACGTCCGAGAATGCTGATAACAGTCGGCTTCCATTGTGGACTAGAAATATCCTGCCCGAAGGATTTTCTTTGCCATGGTATGTCCACTGGAACGTGTTCCGAAGGTACCTTCATGTAGCTCTTCCATGATCTTTTCTGCTTCAGTCTTATCCACACAACGCAGTAAGGTTGAATCATGGTTTTTCTTGTAGAGAATGTCGTTGCTGAGGAAGAATTTTTCCGCGAACCTTCTCAGGAACTTCTTTTCATTAACAGACGCGCCTTCGGGGTATTCTTGAGCTTCCAAGTACCTCTTCACCTCATGATACCAGGGTTTTTCTGTTACCTCTTCGGCCTCAAGATCACAGCAATATACAGGTTCATCCAACTTCCAGATAATGATCCGGGGCGCCTCGTTGTCCCATTTGACTTTGAACATAGAAGACATCGTAGCCAACGCGTCCGCTAACTGATTCTCCTCTCTTGGGAAGTGTTCAAAAGTTATTTTCTGGAAGTGGGGAAGCAACGTCAACACATACTCTTTGTAAGGAATAAGATTTGGGTGTTTCGTATCCCACTCGCCTTTGACCTAATTGATCACGAGAGCGGAATATCCGAAGACACTCAGAAACTTGATCCTTAGGTCAATTGCAGCTTGAAGACCCATGATGCATGCCTCATACTCCGCCATGTTGTTGGTGCAGTTGAAACATAGTCGGGCGGTGAGTGGAGTATGAGTGCCTTTAGGGGATATGATCACAGCGCCGATCCCATTACCCAAAGCGTTTGAGGCTCCGTCAAAGTGCATAGACCATCGGGATCCTTCCTCAGGTCCTTCATCCGGTCTAGGTACTTCACAATCAGTCACTACCATGATATCCTCGTCTGGAAACTCAAAGTTCATCGACTGGTAATCATCCACTTCCTGATGTGACAAATGGTCTGCCAATACACTTCCCTTGATTGCTTTTTGAGTCGTGTACTGGATGTCATATTCCGTCAAGATCATTTGCCATCTTGCTATTCTTCCAGACAGAGCAGGCTTTTCGAATATGTACTTTATTGGATCCATTTTTGAAATCAACAGAGTAGTGTGAGTCAACATATACTGTCTCAGCCGGCGAGCAGCCCATACCAAAGCGCAGCAAGTTTTCTCGAGCAGTGAGTACCGGGTCTCACAGTCGGTAAACTTTTTGCTAAGGTAATAAATGGCGTGTTCTTTTCAGCCAGACTCGTCATACTGCCCCAGCACACACCCCATTGAGTTGTCAAGTACTTTCAAGTATAAGATTAGAGGTCTCCCTTCAACCGGCGGCATAAGAATGGGTGGTTCTTGCAGATACTCTTTGATCTTTTCGAAAGCGGCCTGACATTCATTGTTCCAACGTACTACTTGATCTTTCTTCAGCAGCTTGAAGATTGGTTCACAGGTAGCAGTTAGATGCGAGATGAATCGGGCAATGTAGTTCAACCGTCCTAGAAAGCCTCTGACTTCTTTCTCTGTCTTGGGAGTTGGCATCTCTTGTATGGCTTTCACCTTGGCAGGGTCCACTTGAATACCTTTGTCGCTTACGACGAAGCCTAGCAATTTTCCAGATCTCACCCCAAAGGTGCACTTGTTTGGGTTCAACCTCAGCTTGTACAACTTCAGACGGTCAAACAGCTTCCGTAGATGGTCAAGGTGTTCCTCCTCAGTTTGGGACCTTGCAATCATATCGTCGACATATACTTCTATCTCGTGATGGATCATATCATGAAATAAAGCAACCATGGCACGTTGGTAGGTTGCCCCAGCATTTTTCAACCCAAAAGGCATGACCTTGTAGCAAAAGGTGCCCCACTGAGTAACAAAAGTGGTCTTCTCCATGTCTTCAGGAGCCATCTTGATCTGATTATAACCGGAGAAGCCGTCCATGAAGGAGAATACTTTATGCTGAGCAGTGTTGTCAACCAGAACGTCGATGTGAGGCAGAGGGAAATCATCCTTAGGGCTCGCCCTGTTCAAATCCCTGTAATCAACACACATTCAGACCTTACCATCTTTCTTCGGCACTGGAACTACGTTGGCAATCCACTGAGGGTAAGAAGTCACTGCTAGAAACCCGGCATCAAATTGTTTCATAACCTCAGCCTTGATTTTCTCGGACATTTCTGGACGCATACGGCGGACCTTCTGTTTTACCGGAGGGCATTCTTCCTTGGTAGGCAAATGATAAACCACAATGTTGGTATCCAACCCAGGCATGTCTTCGTAAGACCAGGCAAAGATTTCCACATAGTCATGCAGCATCTGAATCAACCGTTGCTTCACACTGAGCTCTAGATTGGCACCAATCTTGACTTCCTTTCTGTCTGTCTCAGTACCCAGATTTACCGTTTCCACTGGCTCTTCATGTGGCTGAATGGCCCTCTCTTCCTGGAGTAGCAGTCTTGCAAGTTCACCAGGCACTTCGCAATCATCTTCACCTTCGTCTTCGGCTAAGTTGATCGGATTCTCGAAGTCGTAACTGGCAGTAGCAGAGTCGTTACCAGTGAGATCCAGAGTGGATTGGAACCTGTATAAGTGAGTGTGTGTAAATATAGCTGTTTTGCAATATATAATAAAGAAAGAAAAGGAGCGCAAGATTTTGAAATGCAACAAACGTCCAATGTTTTGATTAATGATATATGAAAATGACATACAAAAGCCCTCACAAATGGAGCCACGGTGCCCCGGATAGGACACCGAGCCATAAAAGTTTCAACATATTGTTTGTTACGAATTGAAAACAAAAGAGTTCATTACTGAGTGACAAAAGTAATAGGTGTGAAGTCTTTGGCAGTCCAGTTGCTTGGTCCACTGTTGGTTGCTGGGTAGATCCAGCTGTCGAATTCAGATTCCTCCACACCGTCTTCAATAGCATTTACTCCCAGGTTGGTGATGAACACAAGAGGTTTTCCAATTCTTGCCTTACGAACAGCCCTCTGAGCCTCTGCAGTGAAGCCCAAACCAAACTTGTTGGTCTTCGGAGTAAAGTCGGGAAGTCGGCCCCAGTTTGCACACTTACCCTTCTCAATCACAGCCCAGACATCCTTTAAGGAAGCCATCTTCAAAGGGGGGTCTTCAATCATAGTTTCAGCTGACGCCAGTGTCTGAGGAACCTCTTCAAAGTGTTGAAAGGGGGTCTCAATGAATTCCCCATCCATCTCTATGTACCGGAACGAGTTAAGGTGGCTGACCATATATTCTTCTTCCCCCTGAACTGTCACAATTTTCCCTCTAACCGGGTACTTAAGCTTCTGATGTAGTGTGGAGGTCACAGCTCCAGCCTTGTGGATCCATGGACGACCCAGCAAACAAGAATAGGATGGACGGATATCCATCACATAGAATGTTGAATCAAAGACCTGCGATCCATCCCTGATTGGAATGTCAACTTCCCCATGTACCATCCTTTTCGAACCGTCAAAGACTCGGACAACAATGTTACTAGGCTTGAGCTCCAAACCCTCGCAATCTAACCTGTCTAAGGCCTTCTTGGGCAATACGTTCAAAGAAGAATCGGTGTCTACCAATACATGGGCAAGAGTAGTGCCCCTGCATTCAATGGAGACATGCAGGGCGTCATTATGGTTCTTTCCTTTTGCAGTCAGATCGGCGTCAAACAAGCCCAAACCATTATCAGCAGTCAAGTTGGTCACACAATCAGTAAATTGATCAGCAGATGTTTCTTGTGGCACATGAGCTGTCTTTATGAAGGAGATCAGGGCCTTGGCATGGGCCTCTGAACACAACAACAGCGATAACATAGAAATCTTTGATGGGGTGTGCCCCAACTGCTCAACCACATTGAAATCACTTTTCTTGATAATCTTGAGGATCTCTTCCATCTCTTGCTGGGAAGCTTCAACAGTAGTTGTCTTTGGTGCCTCCGTCAGGGCAGGCAAATCAGTAGCAATCCCTTTGCCCCGAGCGTCAGATGACTCGGAAGCAGGGGTAGAAATAGGAACTTGATTAGGAAGGGAAGCATGCATACTTGTAGGTGTGATGATAAGAGGTTTCTGAATAGCTGGTGGCGCAATATTTGGTGAAAACAACCTACCACTGCGAGTAATTTTGGCAGGCCCGATGATGTTACTGACGCTGGTACTAGTATCGAACTCTTGCTTTACTCCAAGAACATAAACATCTGCCCAATAGTGCCATGGGACAGCTTTGTCGGATGTATAAGGGAGAGGCCCCGGAACAGTGATGATGATAGGAGCAATCTTCTGAGTGGACATGATTTTGACAGGCTTCTTTGAGAGAGCCTTAGGAGGGTTGTTGAAAATAGTGACAATAGAAACTTCTTCAGTAGGGACAGTAGGGACGACAATCTTCTCGAACAAGATTTCTTTGCTATCCATCAGGCTTTGGATACCTGATTTCAGCAAGGGACAACCAGCAGGTGAAACAACACATAGATGGCAACCTTTACTACATCTCGGAAATAAACCGGATAGAAACAGGTTCCTTTTGACGGTCAATAACGGAGTAACTATCTCTTCCATGGAGGCTACATACCGGTCTTCTTCCACAGCATTCACTCCATGCTGGGGCATGGGAGCAGTCACAACATTGGGCCTTTCGGGCGCCTCAAACTGTATTTCTTTAGCATCAATAAGGTCCTGAACCTTATTCCTCAGAGCCCAACAATCGTCCGTAGTATGCCCCGTCCGTCAGAGTGATAAGCGCAACGGGCGTTGGGGTTGTACTTTGGAGAAGTTATGTTCACTACCTTCAGAGCTTCTTTGACAGTTACCAGATTGGTTGACAGTAGTTGCGGCAATATCTGAGACAGGGTCATGCTGAGCCGAGTGTACTGCCTTTTGGGTCTCTCACCCCTTGGTTGGTTATACTGCTGAGGAGCAGCAACAGGCTTTGAAATTACCAATGCATTGACAGCTTGGCGGCGTTCCGGCTTAATTTGTCTTCTGGGACCATAAACAGCACTCGCTTCCTTCTTGAAAGGCTTCTTTCAGTACTCACGGAGGCACCTTTCTGTATCTTCCCTGACTTGATACCAGCTTCTATTCTCTCACCAGTCAAGATCAAATCTGTAAACCCAGCAGAAGAATTACCAATCAGATGGTTGAAGAACGGAGCAGACAGGGTCCCTAGGAACATATCAACAAGTTCACGGTCCGTCAGCGGTGGCTGCACCCTGCCAGCCAGGTCTCTCCACTTTTGCGCATACTCCTTAAAACCTTCGCCCGTCCCCAGTGACATACCCTGAAGTTGGGTACGCGTGGGAGCGAGGTCAGAATTGTACTGATACTGTTTATAAAATGCGGTAGCCAAGTCCTCCCAGTTTCGGATAATGGCTCCATCCAGCTGATAGAACCATTCGAGTTGAGCCCCTGAAAGGCTATCCTGAAAGAAATGGATCCACAGGTTCTTGTCTGCAGTGTAAGGTTGGATCTTCCTTACATATGATCTGAGATGCATTTTCGGGTAGGACAGCCCGTCATACTTTGCAAAAACTGGCACTTTGAACTTCGGGGGGATGACAATTCCAGCAACTAATCCCAAATCTTCGAAATCTAAGCCGGGAACTCTCTGCAGCTCCATAGCTGCCAACCTGTCTTCCAAGCCTTTGTACTTATCATCGACGGGCGGGTATTGTTGCCCAGAGTAGTCTTCATCTTCTTCATCCACTCCTTCTTCAGCTTCGAATTCGGAAGGTACCGCAGCCGCATTCCCTTTTCTGGTTCCGTCTTTAGATGTAGGGGGAAATTCGAGCACTCTTCTGGCTTCACCCTCAAACCTTCTTCCTAGGGTAGCCACCCCGATTCTTTTCTTCTTCTTTTTCACTTTCTCTTTGTTCCCCAGTAGGGATTTCAGATCCTCCTGGCCCTTTGCCTAGGTCATCAGGAGTTGTTGAAACTGTGAGTTTTGAGACTGCAAGTCCTTGACCGTCTGTTCGAGATCCATCTTACTGAAATAAACAGCAGAAAGATAAGGAAACCTGGTGTGGAGACCTGCTTATGCGCATGATGAATGATATGCTTATGTATGCAATGCATTCAAGGATTTAGAAAATTCAAAATTTTTGCAAACAAAAAGAACGCACGTCATATTAATAAAAAGAAATTTGTCAGTACATAAATGCCCCATGGGCCAAATATTACAAAAACTTCTCAAGGTAAAAAGACGTTGCGCATCCTCTTTGGTGCGATGTAGGTGTTGAGGGTCTCTTCCTCGTGGAGTCGGCGGGTAAGCTCCAAAACCTTCTTCTCACTGGCGTAGAAGCTGGCGTAGAAGCTGGCTTCAAAAGTGTTCTGTTCCTCCTTGAGTTGGATCCAGCTCTTCTGCATCTCCTCCCACGATGTAGGCATGTCAGGATATAGGATGGTGTAGGGAACCTCTCCTTCCTTAACGGGCTCTTTAATCACAGGGAGAACATGAGGGTAAGGCATCATTAGACTCTGAGCTCGAGTTCGTAGCCACTTGAGATAAGGCTCAAGAGGGATGGAGTTCTTGTGCCCCAGTGTCTTGCTGTCTATCTTGTTAGGCATCCTCCAAGCTCTGATGAATCTTTGGCGAAGTCCTTGCGCATCGTTGTCGAAGTCAAAAACTAGGTCAGGAATCAACATGTCGTGAGGGCCATCCCTCTGTGCATATCCAAATTGTCTCAAAGCTAGACAAGGGTTGTAGGTAATGCCTCCTCTAATGCCAAGCAATGGAACATTAGGGAACTCTCCACAACGATCGACGATGATGACATTTTCTCTGGACCAAGAACACCAATGTACATCATAGTGAGTAAGGGTCATCAACAATTGTGACCACCTTAAGCCTTGGTCATTCTTCAAGACAGATTGTGGAAGGTGCGAAATAAACCACCTTGCAAGGAGAGGAGTACATCACATGAGAACACCCCTCTTTCTCATTGTTCGTGTGTAAAATGAGTGAAGAATGTCCCCAAGCAATGTTGGTATTGGATTTCTGGATAAGAAGATTTTGACGGCGTTGACATCTACAAACTGGTCAGGATTTGGGAACAAGACCAACCCATAAATGAGGAGTGCCACAATTTCTTCAAAGGCTTGTAGATCCAATGAATTCCAACACTCTTGTGCCTTCTCAAACAAGAATTTTTCCAAGAAACCTTTGACACCGATTCTAGTTTCCCAATGCCCCTTGATGTCAGATGGTTGCAAGTGTAGTGCTTGAGCAACATCTTCAGGCTTTAGTTCTTTTTCTGTACCATTGTAGGGTAGTTGATTAAGAATAGGAATTCTCAGGAGTTGAGAAAATTCCTCCAAAGTGGGCACCAACTGGTAGTCGGGGAAAGTGAAACAGTGGTGAAGGGGGTCAAAGAACTGGAACAACACCTTTACTATGTCCTCTTCAATGTTGGTGTTGACTAGGCTGAGCAGTCTACCATGTCTTTCACTGAAGGGAGAGCTTTCCGGAATTCTTGATGTGAGCTCTTTGAGTTGAGGATGGATTCTCACAAGGTTGACTTGGATAGTTTTCCTGCGAAGAATTTCCATGACCTACAAAACAAGAACAAAGATGAAGATCTAAACCCTTGAAATGGTTAGTGAATGCATATGATGCTTTATGATGTTCATGATGTATGCACAAACATATGTACAAGCAATTCATACAAAACCCTAGCTTCAGGCTTGCATGGGGTTTCATAGGTAAGTACCCTCTTGAGTGTAGTTGGCTGAAAAACCTGTCCTATAAATAGTAACCGGGTTCTAAGGAGCTCAATATCATTGGATTGTTTTCCATGTTCATTGTTTTGGTTTAGCCACTTAACTAGCGACCAAAATATTCCAAGAAAACAACCCTCAATGAGTGTAGTATCGAGTATCTACCAACTTCGGACTGCACCAAAGCCGGTCATCTCACTACCCCTAATGAAAGGCCAAGATGGTCAAGTAAGGTTCTAGGTCATTAGTGCTTAGTGACATCGCTCAACGGCCCCGTACTCTCCTTGATTGAACTCAAGGGTTACCGGTACTCACAAATATGTCGCACTAATATAGCTATTGCTTCAACCATGTCGGTATACCCCACACAATTTCCACAACGTATTGCTATCTATGAATGTTTCCCCAAATCCGTGTGTAGGATTTCAAGCCCAAACAAGAGGGCCAAGATGTAAAGCAATCAAATCAAACAATTAGTCATGCAAGAGGGTGATCTAAGCCCTAAGGTTACTCCACTTTAAAATTATCCCCAACAGATTCGCCAGTTCTGTGATACGGTGGGAGAACTGACTTGGGTTTTGCGTTTGTTTTCGCAAATGTTTCGGTTGAGCAAGAGTTGCCACCGACTTTTTATTTTATCCTAAGGAAAGGTTAAAAAGCACAGCAAAAACCTTTGAGATGTTTTCTTGGGTTCGAGGAGTAAATTATAGAAAGGGAAGGTATTAGCACCCTTTCTATCCATGGTTATCCATGGGCTCTTAGTTACTTGCTTAGATCAACTTGCCTTGGTTTTCAATTGTTTGAAATGGTGCTTTGTGTGTGGGTTTGAAAATGGTGCTTTGTGTGTGGGTTTGAAAATGTTTTGAAAAGAGGCCAATGTGGTGGCAACCTTTGTAATGATCCATGTTGGGATGTATACAAAGGTATATGTCTTTTGAAAATTTTTCAATGTTTTTGTTTTGAAAGTGTGTTGTGATGTGTGGTTTTGAAAAATAGGCAAGTGTTTTTGTTTTGCAAGTTGGCAAGTAACCAAGAGCTATCTACCCTAAATTTCTCAAAGATCTTTGTTATGTTTTAACCCTTGTAACAATTTTGTTCCACCATTGTATTTGGTGGACAATCTTGTGTTAGGATGTTAACGGGACGGGCGCGGGTCATCGTTTAGACCATGATTGCAATGGTGCCAAGTGTCTTTGGCAACTTTTCCTTTAAGGGACTTGATCATTTTTAGGCAACTTTCGAAAGCGTCATCGAGGGACTATGATCATTTGAATTTGTTTTTGTTTTGCCAAAGACAACTAACATGCAACATGGCCCATTATTAAAGGCAACAAGTGGAGTAACCCTAAGGGGTGCAAGTGTGATTGGTGTTTGTTCATTTTCATGCTTTTATCTTGGAATTAGGTCAAGCTATTTGTTTGGTTGATTTTTGCATACAAAACCCTAATTCTATCATGGCATATTTAGAAAGCTTTTAAATGCGGAATTTAAAGGTCCTAAATTATTACAACACGATTATGGGATGGGGGGTACAAATGTTCAAATGGGGATATTTTAGCAAGAAATTTAAATCTAAGCTATTACAATCCAAATGGAATTTACAAGGTATTTAATTGTACAATAATTAAATAAAATAAAATAAATATGCAAGATGCAAAAAATGACTTTTATATGTATGTAAAAAGGGTTTTTCATGTGACAAATAAACAAAAATAAAAAGGATAATTTTTGGGTATTTTTATGGTTTTAGGGCAAAACCCTAATTTTATAAATAAAAGGTATTAATTATTTATTATATACAACATTTATTAATTATGTACAAGAAATAAATAAAAAGAAAGTATATTGTAAAAAAAGTGATTTTTGAGATTAAATATTTAATAAAAATAAAAATGTATTATTTTTGTATTTTTATCCTAAATATTCTAATAAATATATAAGTTTTTTATATTATTTACTAAATATATTAAATATGTACAAAAATAACAATATTTATTATTTACAAAAAAAGTATATTTTTTTTATAAAATGTTTTCAAAAGATAAAATAAAATAAAAATGAGAAAATAAAAGTGTTTGTATTATTTTTTGGTTTTTTTTAATAAAAGGATATATGTTATTTACAATGTATAAATTCAAATAAAACAAATAAAATCCAAATAAAATGCAAAAATGGTTGAAAAAATATTTTTAATATTTTTTATGTTTTGTCAAAAAAAACAAGTCAGGATAAAAAAGAAAAAGTAAAAAATGATTAAAAAATAACACAATGGGCCAAGGGGGTGTATGTGTGAAACAGTGGTGCAAACAGAAAAAAGAACCAAGCCCAGCCCAAAAGACTTTGTCTTCAACCTCTGGCCAGATTCAAATAAGAAAACCCGCGTTTTGCCTTATCCCTGCTATCTCCTGATTCTTTGATTTTTAGCATAAACTCATAACATAAAAAATGTCAAGCATCAAACCACGAATCCATACATACCAAGAACTTGATCTAACTCTCAGAAATGAGAGAGAATTTCTTCTCCCCCAATTCCTGACCTAGTTTTTTTTAGATGTTCAGATTCAAAATACTCCTAGCACACATAATATAAATGAAAAGTAACTATATGGATGGCTTCAGGGATATGATTAGAACATGTTTTCTTCACAAACCTAAACCTAACTATGCCTGGATAGAGAGATAGAAGTTCAAAAACTTACCTGTTCAGCTTGATTCGTGTATGACAATGGAGGTACTTTCAGTGCAATGTGAGGACTTGTATAGCTTACTTGAAGTTCAGGGATGCTTCTCCAATGCTTGGTGTGCTTTGAATCTTGTTATATCAAGCTGCAGAAGTCAACCTGCAAGAGAGAAAAGTGAAAATGGCAAATGATGTTAGGGATGTTACAGTTCGTGTCCAATGCTTGGGATAGTTTGTATAGGTGGTAGGTAGTGTGTATGAAGTGGTTTGGATGAAAATGCACGATGGAAATGAGCTGGCCAAGTCAAAGTGCAGAATGCCCTGTTTTTGTGCAGCAAGATGGTGTTTCTGTGTTTGAGGAGGTATTGTAAGTGGTTGGCTCGTGTTTTAGGTCAGGCTTGATGTTTGGAAAATGTTCACAATGTTTTCTTAGGCTTGTGTTTGCAGGAATGTGAGATTGTCTTTCAAAATGCAAGTTTCTTCTCTCTTAAGCAAAAATTGGCAAGTTAGGTTACAAGCTCCTCTAGACCCCTCAAGTATGATGCACCTTTTAGTCTTGATCAATGGGATTGGTTCCTGAACTTGTGCCTCAAAGATCTGCATTGTACCTCATAGATTGTAAACTTGACATAAAGTGCCACTTTACAAGAATGGCTAAGTTACTTTTTCTAATTATGGATTAAATTGGCATGTAATGGTTAAACACATAAGATAAGGCTTGAACACAAAGGATTTGCATTAAATTATTGAGTGTGGATGAGATAAAAGGCCTGTAATGTAGCTTGCACATGCTGAGTTCAAAGATGCAAAGTTATGAACATGGAAATGGCTCATGAACAAAGTGACTTTTGCCCATATTGTCAAATTCGATTCTCCCTAACCACAAGGGTGTTTGAGAAGTTTTTGGACATTTTGGAAATCTTGGAATGTGTACTACAATCCATCTTTGTAATTCAAGTTGAAATTCCAAGTGGAAGCATGTGAAAAGTGGCCATGAAGTTAGGCAAAAAACCTGCCTAGAATAGGTCAAAAATTTTCTAAGTTAAGAATGTTTTGCACCCTTATTCCAAAAATCATAACTTGAGCTACAAGCTTCTTTTGAGGAAACTTTGTGAATCAAAGTTGTAGATTTTGCAATGGACTATAACTTTCATGTTTTGAGTTTTGTTTGAATCCAAATGTATCTTGATGAAAAAATGGGACAAAGTTAGGAAAAAATTAGGAATTTTCATAACTTAGAAAAATTCTAAGTTATGAAAATTCTTCATTTTAAACCCTAATTTGTAATTTTTGATTTCTTGATGAACAAGTTTCATAATTTGACATGTCTTGATGAAAAATGAATCTTGACACTTGATTTTGACCAAAAAGTCAAAGTTTGACTTTTCAGTATACAGTCAAATTTTGCTCAGTTGACTGGAAAATTCATCTGTCAATCTTGTGCATTTGGGATCTTTTGAACTTGTTGAATATGTCAAGACCATGTAATTGAGTCCTTGAGTCCATATGTGAGCTTGGTTTGCCATTGGCTAGGTCAAACAGTCAAAAATTGCCTTTGTGCAGTTAAAACCCTAAAAATGACCATTTTGCCCTTTTGGTGATCTGATCAAATTTCTTGTGGAATTGTGATCCAAACATGATCAAATGGTTCATGTGAGTTCATAATGTTGATGTGGGTCAAAAATCATGACGTTTGACTGTCAATTGACCATAATTGACTTTTTCCCCAATACAACTGATTTCTAGGTCAACTGTCCAATTGACTGGACAAAGATTGGAATCAAGGCTTGAAACTTGGTATGGATAAACTTGTGAGTCCAACATGAAGCATGAAAGTTATCTTGGGCATTTTAGGTCAAAACATCTTTGTGCAAACTCAAACCCTAATCTGGGTCAACAGTGCAAGGAGAAGTCTTGAGCAGAGCAAACCCTAGCCTGATCTTGAGCTCCAAGGGTCTTGTGACGAGAAAATGTTGAGGAAATGGGAGGTCAAATTTTGGGGTACAACAGTTGCCCCTGTTCAATCTTCTTGAACCTGAAGAGTTAGATCGGCAAGTTTGCCTTTCGCGACTCGAGGGTAAAAGGAGATTGGACACTAGAGTGCCCTGAAATTTGCACTCGCATGCTGGAGTATCAGCAATGTGAAGTCGGGAATGGGCTTATAGATGCCATTTGGAGAGATGGTGGATAGGAGGATGGGCTTATAGATGCCATCTGGAGACGTGATAGAACCTTGTCGGGAATGGGCTTATAGATGCCATTTGGAAGGGTTGATCGCGTAAGAGATTCCTTAGCGAAAACTTGCGTATTTTGAGAAAGGAAGATGGTTTCCTGGCGTGTTACAGGTGTTGATCTTCAAACTCTTCATGTAGACATGCCCTGGCTAGATACAGGAGTCAAATCCACAATTAGTTACTCACAGATGTGCCCTGGCTAGATACAGGAATCGAATCTGGAACTTCAAAAGGTTGTATACAGACGTGCCCTGGCTGGATACAAGTATCAAATCTCTAAACTGTTTATGTAGATGTGCCCTGGCTAGATACAGGTGTCGAATCCACAATCAAATACTCACAGATATGCCCTGGCTGGATACAGGAATTGAATCTAGAATTGGTCGTCTACAGATATGCACTGGCTGGATACAGGTATCGAATCCAGAATTTGTCATCTACAGATATGCCCTGGCTGGATACAGGTATCAAATCTGGAAATTGGTCGTCTACAGATATGCCCTGGCTAGATACAGGTATCGAATCTGGAATTTGTCGTCTACAGATATGCCCTGGCTAGATACAGGTATCGAATTTGGAAATTGGTCGTCTACAGATATGCCCAGGCTAGATACAGGTATCGAATCTGGAATTTGCAAAAGGTTGGTAGAGATAGCTTTCCTGGCTGGATATAGGTGTAAACCTCTGACCTGAGAATGAAAGATAATTTCCTTGCTTGTTACAGGGGTTGATCTTCAAACTCTTCATGCAGATATGCCCTGGATAGATACAGGTATCGAATCTACTATCAAATTACTCACAGATATGCCCTGGCTAGATACAGGAATCGAATCTGGAATTGCGATAGTTGATAGTAATCATCTTTGGATTGACCTTTTCCTGAGAAGGCAAGACATTAGTTGTATGCAATGTCATGATGTATGAAATGCATGATGTCATGATGCTCAAAATGAGATAGTGTTGTATGCACTTTATCATGTATGTAAGCAGGATGTATGAAATGTGAAATGTCTATGAATGTATTTGCGTCTAGGAAAATAAATCCTTGACGAGTGCCGGGAGTTTGTTGAATCCTGGGCTTATGTTTTGAAGAGTAGGGTTCTTCGTTTCCCCTGGGGATGATGGTTGCAAGAATAAACCGGTAGGAGAAGATGACTCCGTTGGGGAATAAATTTGTTAGAGAGATTACTCTGCGGGGAATTACTCTGTGGGAAGAGATACTTCGCTGAGGTTTTGATGAGAGCTCCACTGGGGATTCCACTGGTAAGTTATGCTGGGGAATTTGATGAACTCCGCTGGGGAATGTTGAGATCTTCTGGGGATACCCAACTTCCTTAAGGCTGACAGTAGACTAACTCTGCTTGGGGAGAGTATTGCTGACTTGCTAGGGGAATATTGTGCCTTTTCATGGCTGATGGGGGACCAATTCTGCCTGAGGAGAGTATTGCTGAAATCTGGTCTTACTCTGTGGGGAGTTGAGGTAACTCGGTTACGTTCTTCGGCCGAACCTACCTTGGTACCTTGGTGGACAGAGCAACTAGATCGCTTAGACAATTCTAAATTGCCCCTGTTTCTGATGTCATCTGTAATTAGTCCTTTGTTTCGCATGCAAATATTCATGATTAGCAATTAATGTCAAATGCATATATCAAAAATGAACATTGGACGCTTTTTGCAAAACAAAACAATAAAAGGAAAAACAATGGGTAATTTGTCTGAAAAATTGAACTTGTATTGATTTTGAAATTTGCCTGTAAATAGGCGTTTTATGTACAGGAGGCGGACGTCCTAGTAAGAGAACGCCGCCGAGCAAAATAGAGTTTATAAAATTTTGTGAAAAGGAAACAAAACAGCTATGTGAAAATAATCCCACTGGGTTCCAACTCAGCTGTCGCCTTTATGTCTTCAAGCGTCTCATCACTTTGCTGCTTAGTTGAAGATGAAGCTGATTGATTGATGCCGTCTGAGCCCGATAATTGATGCCGAATTCTGGATGCAAGGTGATCCAATGAGACATAGTATTACACTTTATCCCTAACTTTTGCCTGGACCGCCCTTTCGGGTTTTCAGTCCACCGGGATACCCATTTTTGCCCAAGCCGCCTTTTCAGGTTTTCGACTTGCCGGGTGTACAGATTTTTTTCATTTTCATCCCTTATTTTTGCCTGAACCCTTTTGGTTCGCCGGGAAGCCCTTATTTTTTCCTAGGTGTGTCAACCTAGCGGGTCCTTAATTATACGTAGTATCTTTTTACTATGTCTGCATTGGCGGGGTGAGGAAGGTCATCACCATCCATGGTGGTTAGAATCATGGCTCCTCCTGAGAAGATATGTTTAAACACAAATGGTCCTTCATACGTAGGGGTCCATTTGCCCCTGGGATCACTTTGAGGAAGAATGATGCGCTTGATTACCAGGTCTCTGACTTGATACTCTTGTCGTCTGACCTTCTTGTTAAATGCCCTGATCATCCGTTTTTGGTACGTCTGACCATGACAAATAGCAGTGAGTCTCTTTTCGTCAATTAGGTTTAATTGATCAAGCCGAGTCTGGATCCAGTCATCTTCACTCAAACCTGCATCCTTCATTATCCGGAGAGAGGGTATCTGGACTTCAATAGGCAAGACTGCCTCCATGCCATAGACCAAGGAAAAGGGTGTTACCCCTGTTGACGTCCGTGCTGAGGTGCGGTACCCATGAAGAGCAAACGGTAACATTTCGTGCCAATCTTTGTAGGTCACTGTCATCTTCTGCACAATCTTCTTGATGTTCTTATTAGCTGCTTCTACATCCCCAATCATCTTCGGCCGGTAGGGAGAAGAATTGTGGTGCTGTATCTTGAATTGCTCGCAGAGCTAAGTGATCATCTTGTTGTTAAGATTGGTACCATTGTCCGTAATGATCCTCTCAGGTACACCGTATCGACAGATCAGGTTGTGCCGAATGAACCGTGCCACGACGTTCTTGGTTACCGTAGCATAGGAAGCTGCTTCGCCCCACTTTGTGAAGTAATCAATCGCTACCAAGATGAAGCGGTGCCCGTTGGATGCCGTCGGTCTGATTTCGCCGATCATATCAATGCCCCACATTGCAAAAGGCCAAGGCGCTGTCAAGACGTTTAGAGGAACCGGAGGAATGTGCACCTTATCAGCATAGATCTGGCATTTATGACACGTCCGAGAATGCTGATAACAGTCGGCTTCCATTGTGGACTAGAAATATCCTGCCCGAAGGATTTTCTTTGCCATGGTATGTCCACTGGAATGTGTTCCGAAGGTACCTTCATGTAGCTCTTCCATGATCTTTTCTACTTCAGTCTTATCCACACAAAGCAGTAAGGTTGAATCATGGTTTTGCTTGTAGAGAATGTCGTTGCTGAGGAAGAATTTTTCCGCGAACCTTCTCAGGAACTTCTTGTCATTAACAGACGCGCCTTCGGGGTATTCTTGAGCTTCCAAGTACCTCTTCACCTCATGATACCAGGGTTTTTCTGTTACCTCTTCGGCCTCAAGATCACAGCAATATGCAGGTTCATCCAACTTCCAGATCATGATCTGGGGCGCCTCGTTAGCCCATTTGACTTTGAACATAGAAGACATCGTAGCCAACGCGTCCGCTAATTGATTCTCCTCTCTTGGGAAGTGTTCAAAAGTTATTTTCTGGAAGTGGGGAAGAAACGTCAACACATACTCTTTGTAAGGAATAAGATTTGGGTGTTTCGTATCCCACTCGCCTTTGACCTGATTGATCACGAGAGCGGAATTTCCGAAGACACTCAGAAACTTGATCCTTAGGTCAATTGCAGCTTGAAGACCCATGATGCATGCCTCATACTCCGCCATGTTGTTAGTGCAGTTAAAACATAGTCGGGCGGTGAGTGGAGTATGAGTGCCTTTAGGGGATATGATCACAGCGCCGATCCCATTACCCAAAGCGTTTGAGGCTCCGTCAAAGTGCATAGACCATCGGGATCCTTCCTCAGGTCCTTCATCCGGTCCAGGTACTTCACAATCAGTCACTACCATGATATCCTCGTCTGGAAACTCAAAGTTCATCGACTGGTAATCGTCCACTTCCTGATGTGCCAAATGGTCTGCCAATACACTTCCCTTGATTGCTTTTTGAGTCGTGTACTGGATGTCATATTCCGTCAAGATCATTTGCCATCTTGCTATTCTTCCAGACAGAGCAGGCTTTTTGAATATGTACTTTATTGGATCCATTTTCGAAATCAACAGAGTAGTGTGAGTCAACATATACTGTCTCAGCCGGCGAGCAGCCCATACCAAAGCGCAACAAGTTTTCTCGAGCAGTGAGTACCGGGTCTCACAGTCGGTAAACTTTTTGCTAAGGTAATAAATGGCGTGTTCTTTTCGGCCAGACTCGTCATGCTGCCCCAGCACACACCCCATTGAGTTGTCAAGTACTTTCAAGTATAAGATTAGAGGTCTCCCTTCAACCGGAGGCATAAGAATGGGTGGTTCTTGGAGATACTCTTTGATCTTTTCGAAAGCGGCCTGACATTCATCGTTCCAACGTACTACTTGATCCTTCTTCAGCAGCTTGAAGATTGGTTCACAGGTAGCAGTTAGATGCGAGATGAATCGGGCAATGTAGTTCAACCGTCCTAGAAAGCCTCTGACTTCTTTCTCTGTATTGGGAGTTGGCATCTCTTGTATGGCTTTCACCTTGGCAGGGTCCACTTGAATACCTTTGTCGCTTACGACGAAGCCTAGCAATTTTCCAGATCTCACCCCAAAGGTGCACTTGTTTGGGTTCAACCTCAGCTTGTACAACTTCAGACGGTCAAACAGCTTCCGTAGATGGTCAAGGTATTCCTCCTCAGTTTGGGACCTTGCAATCATATCGTCGACATATACTTATATCTCGTGATGGATCATATCATGAAATAAAGCAACCATGGCATGTTGGTAGGTTGCCCCAGCATTTTTCAACCCAAAAGGCATGACCTTGTAGCAAAAGGTGCCCCACTGAGTAACAAAAGTGGTCTTCTCCATGTCTTCAGGAGCCATCTTGATCTGATTATAACCGGAGAAGCTGTCCATGAAGGAGAATACTTTATGCTGAGCAGTGTTGTCAACCAGAACGTCGATGTGAGGCAGAGGGAAATCATCCTTAGGGCTCGCCCTGTTCAAATCCCTGTAATCAACACACATTCGGACCTTACCATCTTTCTTCGGCACTGGAACTACGTTGGCAATCCACTGAGGGTAAGAAGTCACTGCTAGAAACCCGGCATCAAATTGTTTCATAACCTCATCCTTGATTTTCTCGGACATTTCTGGACGCATACGGCGGACCTTCTGTTTTACCGGAGGGCAGTCTTCCTTGGTAGGCAAATGATGAACCACAATGTCGGTATCCAACCCAGGCATGTCTTTGTAAGACCAGGCAAAGATTTCCACATAGTCATGCAGCATCTGAATCAACCGTTGCTTCACACTGAGCTCTAGATTGGCACCAATCTTGACTTCCTTTCTGTCTGTCTCAGTACCCAGATTTACCGTTTCCACTGGCTCTTCATGTGGCTGAATGGCCCTCTCTTCCTGGAGTAGCAGTCTTGCAAGTTCACCAGGCACTTCGCAATCATCTTCACCTTCGTCTTCGGCTAAGTTGATCGGATTCTCGAAGTCGTAACTGGCAGTAGCAGAGTCGTTACCAGTGAGATCCATAGTGGATTGGAACCTGTATAAGTGAGTGTGTGTAAATATAGCTGTTTTGCAATATATAATAAAGAAAGAAAAGGAGCGCAAGATTTTGAAATGCAACAGACGTCCAATGTTTTGATTAATGATATATGAAAATGACATACAAAAGCCCTCACAAATGGAGCCACGGTGCCCCGGGTAGGACACCGAGCCATAAAAGTTTCAACATATTGTTTGTTACAAATTGAAAACAAAAGAGTTCATTACTGAGTGACAAAAGTAATAGGTGTGAAGTCTTTGGCAGTCCAGTTGCTTGGTCCACTGTTGGTTGTTGGGTAGATCCAGCTGTCGAATTCAGATTCCTCCACGCCGTCTTCAATAGCATTTACTCCCGGTTGGTGATGAACACACGAGGTTTTCCAATTCTTGCCTTACGAACAGCCCTCTGAGCCTCTGCAGTGAAGCCCAAACCAAACTTGTCGGTCTTCGTAGTAAAGTCAGGAAGTCGGCCCCAGTTTGCACACTTACCCTTCTCAATCACGGCCCGGGCATCCTTTAAGGAAGCCATCTTTAAAGGGGGGTCTTCAATCACAGTTTCAGCTGACGCCAGTGTCTGAGGAACCTCTTCAAAGTGTTGAAAGGGGGTCTCAATGAATTCCCCATCCATCTCTATGTACCGAAACGAGTTAAGGTGGCTGACCATATATTCTTCTTCCCCCTGAACTGTCACAATTTTCCCTCTAACCGGGTACTTAAGCTTCTGATGAAGTGTGGAGGTCACAGCTCCAGCCTTGTGGATCCATGGACGACCCAGCAAAAAAGAATAGGATGGACGGATATCCATCACATAAAATGTTGAATCAAAGACCTGCGATCCAACCCTGATTGGAATGTCAACTTCCCCATGTACCATCCTTTTCGAACCGTCAAAGGCTCGGACAACAATGTTACTAGGCTTGAGCTCCAAACCCTCGCAATCTAACCTGTCTAAGGCCTTCTTGGGCAATACGTTCAAAGAAGAACCGGTGTCTACCAATACATGGGCAAGAGTAGTGCCCCTGCATTCAATGGAGACATGCAGGGCATCATTATGGTTCTTTCCTTTTGCAGTCAGATCGGCGTCAGACAAGCCCAAACCATTATCAGCAGTCAAGTTGGCCACACAATCAGTAAATTGATCAGCAGATGTTTCTTGTGGCACATGAGCCGTCTTTAGGAAGGAGATCAGGGCCTTGGCATGGGCCTCTGAACACAACAACAGCGATAGCATAGAAATCTTTGATGGGGTGTGCCCCAACTGCTCAATCACATTGAAATCACTTTTCTTGATAATATTGAGGATCTCTTCCATCTCTTGCTGGGAAGCTTCAACAGTAGTTGTATTTGGTGCCTCCGTCAGGGCAGGCAAATCAGTAGCAATCCCTTTACCCCGAGCGTCAAATGACTCGGAAGCAGGGGTGGAAATAGGAACTTGATTAGGAAGGGAAGCATGCATACTTGTAGGTGTGATGATAAGAGGTTTCTGAATAGCTGGTGGTGCAATATCTGGTGAAAACAGCCTACCACTACGAGTAATTTTGGCAGGCCCGGTGATGTTACTGACGCCGGTACTAGTATCGAACTCTTGCTTTACTCCAAGAACATAAACATCTGCCCCATAGTGCCATGGGACAACTTTGTCGGATGTATAAGGGAGAGGCCCCGGAACAGTGATGATGATAGGAGCAATCTTCTGAGTGGACATGATTTTGACAGGCTTCTTTGAGAGAGCCTTAGGAGGGTTGTTGAAAATAGTGACAATAGAAACTTCTTCAGTAGGGACAGCAGGGACGGCAATCTTCTCGAACAAGATTTCTTTGCTATCCATCAGGCTTTGGATACCTGATTTCAGCAAGGGACAACCAGCAGGTGAAACAACACATAGATGGCAACCTTTACTACATCCCGGAAATAAACCGGCTAGAAACAGGTTCCTTTTGACGGTCAATAACGGAGTAACAATCTCTTCCACGGAGGCTACATACCGGTCTTCTTCCACAACATTCACTCCATGCTGGGGCATGGGAGCAGTCACAACATTGGGCCTTTCGGGCGCCTCAAACTGTATTTCTTTAGCATCAATAAGGTCCTGAACCTTATTCCTCAGAGCCCAACAATCGTCCGTAGTATGCCCCGGGCCGTCAGAGTGATAAGCGCAATGGGCGTTGGGGTTGTACTTTGGAGAAGTTGTGTTCACTACCTTCGGAGCTTCTTTGACAGTTACCAGATTGGTTGACAGTAGTTCCGGCAATATCTGAGACAGGGTCATGCTGAGCCGAGTGTACTGCCTTTTGGGTCTCTCACCCCTTGGTTGGTTATACTGCTGAGGAGCAGAAACAGGCTTTGAAATTACCAATGCATTGACAGCTTGGCGGCGTTCCGGCTTAATTTGTCTTCTAGGACCATAAACAGCACTCGCTTCCTTCTTGAAAGGCTTCTTTTCAGTACTCACGAAGGCACCTTTCTGTATCTTCCCTGACTTGATACCAGCTTCTATTCTCTCACCAGTCAAGATCAAATCTGTAAACCCAGTAGAAGAATTACCAATCAGATGGTTGAAGAACGGACCAGACAGGGTCCCTAGGAACATATCAACAAGTTCACGGTCCATCAGCGGTGGCTGCACCCTACCAGCCAGGTCTCTCCACTTTTACGCATACTCCTTAAAACCTTCGCCCGTCCCCAGTGACATACCATGAAGTTGGGTACGCGTGGGAGCAAGGTCAGAATTGTACTGATACTGTTTATAAAATGCGGTAGCCAAGTCCTCCCAGTTTCGGATACTGGCTCCATCCAGCTGATAGAACCATTCGAGTTGAGCCCCTGAAAGGCTATCCTGAAAGAAATGGATCCACAGGTTCTTGTCTGCAGTGTAAGGTTGGATCTTCCTTACATATGATCTGAGATGCATTTTCGGGTAGGACAGCCCGTCATACTTTGCAAAAACTGGCACTTTGAACTTCGGGGGGATGACAATTCCAGCAACTAATCCCAAATCTTCGAAATCTAAGCCGGGAACTCTCTGCAGCTCCATAGCTGCCAACCTGTCTTCCAAGCCTTTGTACTTATCATCGACGGGCGGGTATTGTTGCTCAGAGTAGTCTTCATCTTCTTCATCCTCTCCTTCTTCAGCTTCGGATTCGGAAGGTACCGCAGCCGCATTCCCTTTACTGGTTCCCTCATTAGATGTAGGGGGAAATTCGAGCACTCTTCTGGCTTCACCCTCAAACCTTCTTCCTAGGGTAGCCACCCCGATTCTTTTCTTCTTCTTTTTCACTTGCTCTTTGTTCCCCAGTAGGGATTTCAGATCCTCCTGACCCTTTGCCAAGGTCATCAGGAGTTGTTGAAACTGTGAGTTTTGAGACTGCAAGTCCTTGACCGTCTGTTCGAGATCCATCTTACTGAAATAAACAGCAGAAAGATAAGGAAACCTGGTGTGGAGACCTGCTTATGCGCATGATGAATGATATGCTTATGTATGCAATGCATTCAAGGATTTAGAAAATTCAAAATTGTTGCAAACAAAAAGAACGCACGTCATATTAATAAGAAGAAATTTGTCAGTACATAAATGCCCCATGGGCCAAATATTACAAAAACTTCTCAAGGTAAAAAGACGTTGCGCATCCTCTTTGGTGCGATGTAGGTGTTGAGGGTCTCTTCCTCGTGGAGTCGGTGGGTAAGCTCCAAAACCTTCTTCTCACTGGCGTAGAAGTTGGCTTCAAAAGTGTTATGTTCCTCCTTGAGTTGGATCCAGCTCTTCTGCATCTCCTCCCACGATGTAGGCATGTCAGGATATAGGATGGTGTAGGGAACCTCTCCTTCCTTAACGGGCTCTTTAATCACAGGGAGAACATGAGGGTAAGGCATCATTAGACTCTGGGCTCGAGTTTGTAGCCACTTGAGATAAGGCTCAAGAGGGATGGAGTTCTTGTGCCCCAGTGTCTTGTTGTCTATCTTGTTAGGCATCCTCCAAGCTCTGATGAATCTTTGGTGAAGTCCTTGCGCATCTTTGTCGAAGTCAAAAACTAGGTCAGGAATCAACATGTCGTATGGGCCATCCCTCTGTGCATATCCAAATTGTCTCAAAGCTAGACAAGGGTTGTAGGTAATGCCTCCTCTAATGCCAAGCAATGGAACATTAGGGAACTCTCCACAATGATCGACGATGATGACATTTTCTCTGGACCGAGAACACCAATGTACATCAGAGTGAGTAAGGGTCATCAACCGTTGTGACCACCTTAAGCCTTGGTCATTCTTCAAGACAGATTGTGGAAGGTGCGAAATAAACCACCTTGCAAGGAGAGGAGTAGAGCACATGAGAACACCCCTCTTTCTCATTGTTCGTGTGTAAAATGAGTGAAGAATGTCCCCAAGCAATGTTGGTATTGGATTTCTGGATAAGAAGATTTTGACGGCGTTGACATCTACAAACTGGTCAGGATTTGCGAACAAGACCAACCCATAAATGAGGAGTGCCACAATTTCTTCAAAGGCTTGTAGATCCAATGAATTCCAACACTCTTGTGCCTTCTCAAACAAGAATTTTGCCAAGAAACCTTTGACACCGATTCTAGTTTCCCAATGCCCCTTGATGTCAGATGGTTGCAATTGTAGTGCTTGAGCAACATCTTCAGGCTTTGGTTCTTTTTCTGTACCGTTGTAGGGTAGTTGATTAAGAATAGGAATTCTCAGGAGTTGAGAAAATTCCTCCAAAGTGGGCACCAATTGGTAGTCGGGGAAAGTGAAACAGTGGTGAAGGGTGTCAAAGAACTGGAACAACACCTTTACCATGTCCTCTTCAATGTTGGTGTTGACTAGGCTGAGCAGTCTACCATGTCTTTCACTGAAGGGAGAGCTTTCCAGAATTCTTGATGTGAGCTCTTTGAGTTGAGGAGGGATTCTCACAAGGTTGACTTGGATAGTTTTCCTGCGAAGAATTTCCATGACCTACAAAACAAGAACAAAGATGAAGATCTAAACCCTTGAAATGGTTAGTGAATGCATATGATGCTTTATGATGTTCATGATGTATGCACAAACATATGTACAAGCAATTCATACAAAACCCTAGCTTCAGGCTTGCATGGGGTTTCATAGGTAAGTACCCTCTTGAGTGTAGTTGGCTTAAAAACCTGTCCTATAAATAGTAACCGGGTTCTAAGGAGCTCAATATCATTGGATTGTTTTCCATGTTCATTGTTTTGGTTTAGCCACTTAACTAGCGACCAAAATATTCCAAGAAAACAACCCTCAATGAGTGTAGTATCGAGTATCTACCAACTTCGGACTGCACCAAAGCCGGTCATCTCACTACCCCTAATGAAAGGCCAAGATGGTCAAGTAAGGTTCTAGGTCATTAGTGCTTAGTGACATCGCTCAGCGGCCCCGTACTCTCCTTGATTGAACTCAAGGGTTACCGGTACTCACAAATATGTCGCACTAATATAGCTATTGCTTCAACCGTGTCGGTATACCCCACACAGTTTCCACAACGTATTGCTATCTATGAATGTTTCCCCAAATCCGTGTGTAGGATTTCAAGCCCAAACAAGAGGGCCAAGATGTAAAGCAATCAAATCAAACAATTAGTCATGCAAGAGGGTGATCTAAGCCCTAAGGTTACTCCACTTTAAAATTATCCCCAGTAGATTCGCCAGTTCTGTGATACGGTGGGAGAACTGACTTGGGTTTTGCGTTTGTTTTCGCAAATGTTTCGGTTGAGCAAGAGTCGCCACCGACTTTTTATTTTATCCTAAGGAAAGGTTAAAAAGCACAGCAAAAACCTTTGAGATGTTTTCTTGGGTTCGAGGAGTAGATTATAGAAAGGGAAGGTATTAGCACCCTTTCTATCCATGGTTATCCATGGGCTCTTAGTTACTTGCTTAGATCAACTTGCCTTGGTTTTCAATTGTTTGAAATGGTGCTTTGTGTGTGGGTTTGAAAATGGTGCTTTGTGTGTGGGTTTGAAAATGTTTTGAAAAGAGGCCAATGTGGTGGCAACCTTTGTAATGATCCATGTTGGGATGTATACAAAGGTATATGTCTTTTGTAAAGTTTTCAATGTTTTTGTTTTGAAAGTGTGTTGTGATGTGTGGTTTTGAAAAATAGGCAAGTGTTTTTGTTTTGCAAGTTGGCAAGTAACCAAGAGCTATCTACCCTAAATTTCTCAAAGATCTTTGCTATGTTTTAACCCTTTTAACAATTTTGTTCCACCATTGTATTTGGTGGACAATCTTGTGTTAGGATGTTAACGGGACGGGCGCGGGTCATTGTTTAGACCATGATTGCAATGGTGCCAAGTGTCTTTGGCAACTTTTCCTTTAAGGGACTTGATCATTTTTAGGCAACTTTCGAAAGCGTCATCGAGGGACTATGATCATTTGAATTTATTTTTGTTTTGCCAAAGACAACTAACATGCAACATGGCCCATTATTGAAGGCAACAAGTGGAGTAACCCTAAGAGGTGCAAGTGTGATTGGTGTTTGTTCATTTTCATGCTTTTATCTTGGAATTAGGTCAAACTATTTATTTGGTTGATTTTTGCATACAAAACCCTAATTCTATCATGGCATATTTAGAAAGCTTTTAAATGCGGAATTTAAAGGTCCTAAATTATTACAACACGATTATGGGATGGGGGGTACATATGTTCAAATGGGGATATTTTAGCAAGAAATTTAAATCTAAGCTATTACAATCCAAATGGAATTTACAAGGTATTTAATTGTACAATAATAAAATAAAATAAAATAAATATGCAAGATGCAAAAAATGACTTTTATATGTATGTAAAAAGGGTTTTTCATGTGACAAATAAACAAAAATAAAAAAGGATAATTTTTGGGTATTTTTATGGTTTTAGGGCAAAACCCTAATTTTATAAATAAAAGGTATTAATTATTTATTATATACAATATTTATTAATTATGTACAAGAAATAAATAAAAAGAAAGTATATTGTAAAAAAAGTGATTTTTGAGATTAAATATTTAATAAAAATAAAAATGTATTATTTTTGTATTTTTATCCTAAATATTCTAATAAATACATAAGTTTTTTATATTATTTACTAAATATATTAAATATGTACAAAAATAACAATATTTATTATTTACAAAAAAAAGTATATTTTTTTTATAAAATGTTTTCAAAAGATAAAATAAAATAAAAATCAGAAAATAAAAGTGTTTGTATTATTTTTTGGTTTTTTAAATAAAAGTATATATGTTATTTACAATGTATAAATTCAAATAAAACAAATAAAATCCAAATAAAATGCAAAAATGGTTGAAAAAATATTTTTAATTTTTTTTTTATGTTTTGTCAAAAAATAACAAGTCAGAATAAAAAAGAAAAAGTCAAAAATGATTAAAAAATAACACAATGGGCCAAGGGGGTGTATGTGTGAAACAGTGGTGCAAACAGAAAAAAGAACCAAGCCCAGCCCAAAAGACTTTGTCTTCAACCTCTGGCCAGATTCAAACAAGAAAACGCGCGTTTTTCCTTGTCCCTGCTATCTCCTGATTCTTTGATTTTTAGCACAAACTCATAACATAAAAAATGTCAAGCATCAAACCACGAATCCATACATACCAAGAACTTGATCTAACTCTCAGAAATGAGAGAGAATTTCTTCTCCCCCAATTCATGTACTTTGATGGTGCTTCAAATGCACTTGGAAATGGTATCGGTGCGATACTCATTTCCCCGGAAGGTTGCCACACACCTTTCACGGCCCGACTTTTCTTCAGCTGTACCAACAACATGGCTGAATATGAAGCTTTCATTTTTGGTCTCAAGGCTGCCATAGACTTGGGGATCAAATCTTTGATCGTATTTGGGGACTCGGCTTTGGTTATTAGTCAAATCAAAGGAGATTGGGATACCAAACATCCTAATCTCATCCCATACAAAGAACATATCTTAACATTGTTGCCTCATTTCGAGCAAATCACCTTCGAGCATTTCCCGCGAGAAGAGAATCAGCTAGCAGATGCTCTGGCTACAATGTCTTCCATGTTTAAACTCAATTGGGATAACGAGGCTCCCCAAATCACCATCGAGCGAATGGATGAACCTACGCATTGTCACGAGATTAATACTGAAGAAGTAGTGGAACAACCCTGGTTTCATGAAATCAAAAGGTATCTCCAGACTAGAGAATATCCCGAAGGAGCTTCAGTAAATGACAAGAAGTTCCTAAGGAAGTTTGTTGCCAAGTTCTTCCTGAGCAATGGCATCCTCTATAAACGCAGCCATGATTGTGTTTTACTCCGATGTGTGGACAAATCTGAGGCAGAGTTGATCATGACTGAGATACACAGCGGTACGTTTGGCACCCACTTGAGCGGACACACGATGGCTAAGAAGATTCTAAGGGCAGGCTATTACTGGTCTACCATGGAAGCTGATTGCTATCAACACTCCCGTACCTGCCATAAATTTCAAATCTACGCTGATAAGGTGCACATTCCTCCGGTTCCTCTCAACATGCTGACAGCTCCTTGGCCATTTGCAATGTGGGGCATTGACATGATTGGAAAGATCAAGCCCACGACATCCAATGGACATCGCTTCATCCTGGTTGCCATTGACTATTTCACCAAATGGGTCGAAGCGGCTTCCTTCGCCTCTGTTACAAAAAATGCGGTTGCCCGCTTCATCAAGAAAAACCTCATATGCCGGTACAGTGTCCCCAACAGGATCATCACAGACAACGGAACCAATCTGAATAATACCATGATCACCGCTCTATGCGAACAGTTCAAGATTTATCATCACAATTCATCTCCCTATCGGCCGAAGATGAACGGTGTTGTTGAAGCTGCGAACAAAAACATTAAGAAGATCATTCAGAAAATGACATTCACTTACAAGGACTGGCATGAGATGTTACCGTTTGCTCTGCACGGATACCGTACCACAGCACGTACTTCAATCGGGGCAACCCCATTTTCTTTGGTGTACGGCATGGAAGTTGTCCTGCCCATTGAAGTTCAGATTCCTTCCTTAAGGATTATGAAAGACGCAGGTTTGAATGAAGATGATTGGATTCAGACCCGACTTGATCAACTCAATTTGATCGACGAGAAGTGACTCGCTGCTGTTTGCCATGGTCAGACGTACCAAAAACGGATGATCAAGGCTTTCAACAAGAAAGTCAGACGTCAAGTATATCAAGTCGGAGATCTCGTGATCAAGCGGATTATCTTACCACAAAGTGACCCCAGGGGAAAATGGACTCCTACTTACGAAGGACCATTTGTGATCAAGAGCATATTTTCTGGTGGTGCAATGATTCTGACCACCATGGACGGCGATGATTTGCCGCACCTTGCGAACGCAGACATAGTCAAAAGATACTATGCATAAAACAACCCGATAAGTCGAAAATCCGAAAGGGCGACTTGGGCAAGAATGGGCATCCCGGTGAACCGAAAACCCAAAAGGGCGGTTCAGGCAAAAATTAGGGATAAAACAAAAAAAAATCTGTACACCCGACAAGTCGAAAACCCGAAAGGGCGGCTTGGGCAAAAAGGGGTTTCCCGGTGGATCGAAAACCCGAAAGGGCGATTCAGGCAAAAGTTAGGGAATTAAAGCGTATGACTATGTCTCGTCGGATCACTTTAAGGACAATCTCTTCATCAACCAGCTCCAAGCTTCTGGTCAATTCTGTCACCGACAGGCGAAGCATTGAATGGACAGATATTCAGAGTTGTGAAGGCTATAGCAGAATGGAATCCCATGGAGTTGTTTCACATAGCCATCTTTCTTTTGTATAAAATTTTCAATTTTTACGGCGACATCCTCTTACAAGGATGCCTGTCTCCTTTGTACAAAGATGCTCATAGAAAGTTAATACAAATACTTTTCCAAATACACAAATTTGCTTTGTCTTCCTTTTTTTTCACACTTATGTTTACTTGAGAAACGTCCAATGTTTTGTTAAGTAGGCATATGAATTTGAACATAGTCATTTCCTCACAAATCAGGAAAAGATGATTACTGATAGGTTGAAGGTACGGATAGATATCTCGATGCCCTTTCAGAAGGATCCCCCAAATAGAGTTAAAACTCCAGGATCCTCAGCAGAACAAGAGCTTTCTCAAAGCTGATTTCCCCAGCCGGAGAGCTTTCCAGAACTTAATTCCCCTCAGAGTTAAGTTTCAGCACCCCCAGTGGAGCCCTAAAATCTGAAAATCCTATCCCCTACGGAGCTAAAACTTCCAACTATCAATCCCCAGTGGAACCAGACCAGTGAACATTCTCCCCACAGAGATACTTCCCACCAGACTGAAGATTCTCAGTCATACCTCTCCAGCATAAGTCTACCAGGTTCTGAACTCCCCAGCAGAGATCATTAGAATTCTCTCACCCCGCAAGTCACCAAGGAGTTCCAATCCCCAGCAGTGGTCCTAAGATCCCTAAACAAGTGAAGATCTTGTTCCCCAAGCAGTTAGCAGACAACAAGGATTTCTCATCCTCAGTAACCCCAGAGTTCTTCTATCCCCAACTTTAGTTATGGGTTTATTTCCCCAACATTTGTCCAGGATTTATTCTCCAAAAACAAATTACATTTCAGATTGATCAGTCGTTCAAAAGCTTCTTCATCATCTGTTGGAAGCTACAGTCATCAAAGATCAAATTCTCACAAGATTCAAGTTACAAAGCCCGGATTTGACCGGATAGTATCTTAATCCCTACAGCATATTATGAAGCCCGGAGTACGACCGGATAACAATGCCAGACAACCACCAAGCCTGGATTACGACGAGATAGTGATGTCCCCTCAGGGAAAGCTATGAAGTCCGGATTCGACCGAATAATAGTTTAATCCCTAACAAAGCTATTGTGAAGCCTGGATTGCGACCAGATGACAATACAAATTTCTGTGAAGCCTGGATTACGACCAGACAGCAGTCAAGAATACTACGAAGCCTGGAGTCGACCAGATAGTGGTATATCTTTAACACAAGCTGTGAAGCCCAGATTTGATCGGATAGCAGCTTAACAAAGCTATTGTGAAGCCTGGATTGCGACCAAATGACAATACAAATTTCTGTGAAGCCTGGATTACGACCAGACAGCAGTCAAGAATACTACAAAGCCTGGAGTCGACCAGATAGTGGTATATCTTTAACACAAGCTGTGAAGCCCGGATTTGACCAGATAGCAGCTTAACAAAGCTATTGTGAAGCCTAGATTGCGACCAGATGACAATACAAATTTCTGAAGCCTGGATTACGACCAGACAGCAGTCAAGAATACTACAAAGCCTGGAGTCGACCAGATAGTGGTATATCTTTAACACAAGCCGTGAAGCCCAGATTTGACCGGATAGCAGCTTAGCAAGCTATTGAGAAGCCTGGATTACGACCAGATGACAATACAAGCTTCTGTGAAAGCCTGGAGATCGACCAGATAACAGTTAAGCATTAGCAGAATGAAGACTCTCATTCTCAGTTCCTCGCAGAATATTCGAATATTCTCCAGTGAAGATCTCTTCAAGACAGGAATCCCCAGTAGATTGGCATACAATCCAAACTCCTGATCCCCCAACAGTGGTCCCAGGACTTCTCATTTTCAACAATCAAAAGATTCTTGCCCTCCCCAGCAGCAGCCAAGGAATTATTTTCCTCGGCAGCAGTCAAGATTCTTTTATCTTCAGCCATCCAGGATTCATCTATCTTCAGCAGGACAGCTCATCAGCATACATGCATATTCATTACATTCATATCATAAACATTGATATAACATACATTGCATCATACATTTCATGCAACATGACTTTGTGTTTCAGCTAATATCTTACCCTTTTTCAGGATATAGATTAGTAAGCTTCAGATTCAAGACTTCTGAAAACAGTTCACGGGTTCTCTAATAACGGATGTTAACCTATCACTTGTTCAGATTCTTCTCAACTTTTGAAAACAGTTCACGGACGCCTCCCAACATGGATGCTGATCTATTGCTTATTCAACTTCAACTCCTGAAAACAGTTTACGGATTCTCCAAACATGGATGTCAATCTATCGCTTGTTCAGAACCCCAATTCAGAGATGTTCCAAAACATGGATACCTTTCTGATACTCGTCCACTCACCAATGACATACAATTCAACATTTCCAGATGGCATCTTTAAGCCCATCCCCCGACAAGATTCGGTCACATTCTAGATGGCATCTTTAAGCCCATCACCAAATGGCATCTTTAAGCCCATTCCCTCTACCATCACATCACCGAGTGAAAATTTTTTGGGCACTCTAGTGTCCAATCTCCTTTTACCCTCGAGTCGCGAAGGGCAAACTTGCCAATCTAACTCTTCAGGTTCAAGAAGATTGAACAGGGGCAACTGTTGTACCCCAAAATTTGCCCTCCTCTTTTTCCACAAGAAATCACAACTTCGGGCTTTTCCTGATTTTTCAGACTGGCTCAATAATCGGTCAAACAGACTTTTCTTGTCAGTCAGACAAAATTTAGGGTTGTCATTGATTTTAAATCAGTTCAAGCAGATTGCTTAGGGTTTGGTTGAGTTGGCTCAGGTTTTGATCAGGCGGACGCTTCTCTAACATTAAGTCAAGAATTAGGGTTTTTGTGCGCGCAGAAAGAATTAAGTCTACAGTGCTTTTCAATTTACTCTGGAATATGGACTGAGGTTTCTGACTGGGAGCTTGCAGTGTTTGATTGAATCATTAAAAGAAAAGGCATGTGGACGTTTTGTTTGATTAACTGTGCATTGCTTTGGATAATTGGAGCGCCAGGTTTATTATTGATTGATGCTAAGACCACAGTGTTTATCAATTGTTTATTTATTTTAAGTTAGAATAATTGGAATTTATTTCCATTTTATTATAATTTAATAATTATAAACAATTAGATAAACATTTGAAGAAGAATTAAAAAGGAATGTCAATAAAAAGACTTTTTTATTTATCTTTAATTATTTGTACAATTGTTATTTAAATACAGTAATTATTTACAAAGTATTTACAATAATAATGTTACAATTATTAAAAGGAAAATAAAACTATGTCCTCAAATTCCTAAGTCTTCATCTTCTATCCAATGCTCCCTTGTTGCTCAATTATTTTTCATCTGCAAAACAAAGAAAAAGAGAAGTCAAAAGCAGATAAAAGAAACAGACAGTTAATTTAAAAGTTCATCATTAAAAGTAACTGGCCGGAATCAGTTTGTTTGCCCTCTCTGCAAATCACAAGATTTATCTTGGTTCACAAAGAGGGATAGAAATGGTGTTTACAAATAAAATGTGAAATGCACAAAAGCTACCATACTGCATTGTCAAAAATACTACATTGTCAAACCAATTGCCCATTTCAAAAATTCCAAACAGCATGTACAAGTATAAAGGCAAACTGAATTACAATTTCAAACTAAGCCAAAGCTGTCAAAATTGTCCAAGGATATCAAGATATCAACAAATCCAAAAGGGTGTCAACAAAGTACACACAATATGCAGGAAAGCAGGAATTATGCAGAGGAAAACAATATTGCAAGCATATTCAAATCATCACTTTCCAAGGCCAGTTTACTTTTTCAGAAAGAAGACAAATTTAAGCAATAAAAATGCTTTTCTTTAATCTGGAGAGAGAAAGAGAGAGGAAAGCAGCTTACAGTACAGCAGGCTAGAGGCTAAACAAAAGATATAAACAGGATGTATCAGAGCACATAGAGAGAGGAGGCAGAAGGCATACAGTAGAAGAGATCATAAAGAATGAAAACCTCAAGCCTTGCAAACCTGTCCAAGCATTGACCAAATTCGAAAGAGAACAAATATACATAAAAAATAATAACCCATCCTGCCTTTCAAAAGATACAAAGCCAAGACCCTGTAAGATATAAAACAGCATTCTTGGAGCCTTTATGAAGACAGAGAAAAAAGCCTTAACTGCTTCAAACCCAACTTGTCAAACCAGAACATCAAGTCCAAGCCTTAACATGCTTCAAGCTGTAACATACAAACCCGTAAACCTGCCTAAAAAAGGCTCAAATGTCCCAACTTGCATAAGCCTTATTCAAACTCACAAGAAGGTCCCAATAAACTGTCAAACCCCAAACTAGAAATCCTCAACCTGTGACCTCAAACCAAAAGGCCATCAAACAAATTTACCAACAAACTATCAAGCATCTAGCCTTAAGCCTTTGTCCAAAAAAAAGCGTTCAAACAACCAAGCCCTCAGAACTATGTTCATCATAGGGTCGATATAACTAAAGTCACCAATCAAACATCAAGAGAGGAAGAGAAGTGTTCAAAGTGCACAAGCATACAGAAGGAGCAATCAAAGGCAACGGAGGCATATAAGCAGAAGAGAGAATCAAAGGCTAAAGTTTTCAGAACATTCATCACAAAACTATAAAAGTTAAAGCAAGATACGTGGTTACCGGAGCAAGCACAACATCCCATTTTCCTCCGTCTCCGGCCACCCCAAGCGCCTCCGATCCGCCTCCTCCTCCGTCTCCAACAAAGGTATAACTTCTTTCCTTTTCATACACCTCAAATAGCAAACAAATACCAACACATAAAATCAGAACATGAAAGTACACATAAAAGCTTGAAAACCTAAAAGACTGTCAAACACGAACAAAAGCCATTACCTGTGTACAAACATCATTGAGCGACCATGGAGGGAAGAGGAAGGACGGATGTTGGTGCTCAGTGGCCCTAGGCGGAGGAGTGCTCAGTGGCTATGGCGAAGAAGACGAAGAGGAAGAAAGTGATAAGCGTCGCCTCTGTAAACCCTAAAATCCCAAATGAACACAACTCAATTGAAACCCTCATAAAATTGTGAAATACGTTCTGGGCCCTGCCCTTTTCAGAAGCCATAAGCCCAACTGATTCAAACAGGCGCACCCCCCTTTGTTTTCTCCTTCTGACTATTTATTTTGTTTGGGCCTTGCCTCATAAGTTCCTTTGGGCCCATTCATTTCTTTTTTTTATATACATAGACTAATATTTTTATTTATTTTTTCTATAACTTAACTTTTTATAAAAAAAAATATATAAATACACTAATTTTTCATATATAAAAAAAATGTGTTAATGTTTTTCATTCTAATTAAAAATACCTAGATATTAGATTTTTATTAAGATTAAACATTTCTTTTTCTTTTATTAAAACCCTTTTTATTTTATTTAAGCCTTGTATATAAAAATACTAACTAAAATACATAAACTTTGATTTTTCTCAAACTTAAAACTTTTTCTCTTTAATTAAAACCCTTGTATAAAATATTCATAGAAATGCATAAAAAATAGACTTTTAGGTTGAATATTTCTTTTTTAACTAAAACACTTGTACATAATTAACAAAATACAAAAAAATAATATTGATACATAAATAAGTACTTAATAAGTATATTAGGGTAATACTTGCATCACTCGTAAATAAATCACATACACATTTACAATACACATTTTATCTTTCTTATGCATTGATACATTTGCTTGTCCCTTGTTACATTACTACATTACATTGTTTACATTGAGATTGATTCGATTTGGTTGTAAATATTCGGATACTACACTCCTAATAAGTCTCATCCCCATTTGTAAATGTTTGTACCCCCACTCTCGGATACCCATTTGTAATAGCGTAGACTTTAAATTCTCGCAATTTATCGCTTTCAAATATACCATGTTTAGACCTAGGGTTTGTATGTACATAAAATCAAACGCTAGATAACCTAATACAAAAACAAATACATGAAATCAATACACAATCACACTTGCACCCCTAGGGTAATCCCACATATTGCCTTCCAAAATGGGCCATGCTTGCACGTTGAGTATCTTTGGCAAAACAATTCAAAATGATCATAGTCCCTCGATGACGCTTTCGAAAGTTTCCTAATCAAAATGATCATAGTCCCTTCAAGCAAAATTGTCAAAGACACTTGGCACCATTGCATTCATAGTCCATACGATGACCCGCGCCTGTCCCGTTAAACATCCTAACACAAGATTGTCCACCAAATACAATGGTGGAACAAAATTGTTAAAAGGGTTAAAACATAGAAAAAACCTTTGAGTAAATTTAGGGGTAGACAACTCTTAGTTACTTGATCAACTTGCAAAACGCGCTTGCCTACTTTTCAAACCACACTCCACAAACACTTTCAAAACAAACTTTCAAAAAAACATTTGAAACATCTTTTCGAAAAGATACACACCTTTGTAAAACACTCAAACACGAGTCATTACAATGGTTGCCTAGACAAGGCGTCTTTTTCAAAACATTTTCAAAACACACACACACACCACAATTTCAAGCAATTGAAAATCAAAGGCAAGTGATCTAAAACAAGTAACTAAGAGCCCATGGATAACCATGGATGAAAAGGGTGCTAATACCTTCCCTTTTCATAATCTACCCCCCGAACCCACGAAACATCTCAAAAAAGGTTTTTTTTCCCTGTGCTTTTTAACCTTTCCTTTAGGATAAAATAAAAAGTCGGTGGCGACTCTTGCTAAACCGAACAAGTGCGAATGCAAAACGCAAAACCTCAAGTCAGTTCTCCCACCGTATCACAGAAATGTTAACAACAAATTCAATATGGAATAAGAACAAAAAATTTGAATTAATATAGTTGAATCACTTAACAACTTATTTAGTGTTTATCACACGTTACTAGTAAAGTTATTTCCAATGGAAAGATTAACAAGAACTAGTTGAATCAATTTATCAAACATTTGGTGTGTAAGTGAATTTTCAGAAAAATTTCTTTAGTTGTAATAATACACAAAAAAACTTATAATCAAAAGTAATTATAAGCTATATAATCACTTGATTTACAATCAAAAAGAGTTTGGAAAATTCTTACAATTAAATTGATAACGCAATGCTATTTGACAAATTAATCAATAAATATCAAAGCAAGTAAAAGCAAAAGTAAAAGAGACACAATGAATTTGCCTTCACAGTTCCCCATTTACGTCCTCGCATGCGGGTACATCTGTGCCAAATTCTAATGGAATTAGGATAATTCTTACTATGCAAAATTGTTGATACAAGAGAAGTGTTTAAGCGCAACTCCACAAACTCTAAGCTTGTTGTTGATTGAACCCCTTCTCCTCTTTTAATCTTAAGAAAGACCAAGACACAATATATGCAAATTGACTATCTGGATCTTACTACTCCTATGTGCTCTTTATTTCCAAAGCTTTCGCGCACCGTCAATTTCAATTATTGCAACATAAGACTTCAATTGTAATCCTCCGTTATCACGTTACTTCCTTTGCATTCTTTATCTCCAAAGGACCCCTTGAATTTTTTATCTCCAAAGGACTTCACATTACCTCTCGAACGTCTTGCATGAAAACCCCAAAATTAACCAATGATCTTGGAGGATAAACCTGAGGTTTTTCCTAGATGAAAACCCCTTCAAAGCTCAACCCAATACACAATTGGATACTATCAATCCTCGCCTAGATGACACCCCAACGGAATATCATTACAATGTAATGACAATGTGTATACATAGGTTGGAGGTTAAAGATGAAGAGAGAAGTAGGCTAAATTTATGGTTTTACCCAGTTATGAATCATGCATGAAAGAGTATTTATTGTTTTGGAACTTTTAGGGAAAAAAGGACAAATTCAGAATTAAAAAGATTTGGAAAAATTTACCAAACAAACAGGATGTGTTGACCTATATATCGTACGTGTCAACACATTCATGATTTTTAAGCTACATGTGTCGACCTGTATAAGGCTATGTATCGACCGAACCAAGTCAGGGACTACAGGCTTTAAAACGATAGTAAATGTGTTGGCCTGAAAAATGAATGTCTCGATACATAAAATAAGAATTTATGTAATTTTAGAAATGCTTGAGTATGTGTCGACCTATATAATGCGTGTGCCGACCTGAGTCTTCCAGAGGCTACAAGCTTAAAAAAATGAGTTGCATGTGTCGACCTGAAAAACAGATGTGTCAACACATGCAATACAAAATTATGCAGAAAACTATTTTTAATGACTTGGATCCATTTCAAAATCCTTTTTAATGATTCCTAAGACCTCTAATGCAGAGGAGTTCAACAAGACATAAGGATACCATTCAATGTACAGAAGTGCTAGCTCTTCCCTATTTTGACATCATTCAAAACCTTTGATGATGAAGTTGTACTCACATACTCCCCCTTTTTGATGATGCAAAAACTTGCGACATTGCATTTCTTGTATTTATTGAAGGCTCTCTCTGACTTTGTGCTTCCCTACTTTGACTCGCATATGCTTCTCCCCCTTTGACAATATTAAAAAGAAACATAGAAAACCGTGACAAGTATCATAGTTCCATAACAAGACTAATACAACAACCAGATGCGATTTTGCATAGAAGAGCAACAAACACATATCTCCATATATATGTGATGATGCAAAATTTTAAATAACGAGCAAGTAACATTACAACAAATGTAACGCACAACATAAAGACTAAATAAGAAAGAAATGGAAATAATGTCAAGTTGTTTTTGTAGCACCACAACCACATAACGCTTCATAATGGGACTCCCTATGTCGCAGACGCATGTGCCTAGCATAGCAACAAGAATATGTCTCTACTAAAACCAAAATGGAGACGATTTTCATGTCATGTAACCAAGACAACAAGAAACATATATTGCAAATAACGTGCATACAAATAATTCAAGCACAAGTGTGAGAAATAAAAAAATAAACAAAAGCACATACTTGTATAATAAGAACAAACTTAAACAAATTGTGAAAGAATTGATACATGAAGTCATTATAAGCATATAGATCAAGAACACATAATGGTTATTAATAAAAAAAAAAATAGAAATGAACATTCATGGTTTTCATCATTTGAGAGAATATAAAGCATTTTTGAAAGTAACTAGTAACATACATCACGACAAATATTACTTTCAAGGAGAAATTAAAACGATATTAGCCCACGCTTGATTGAGATTGAAGTTACACTCACATGATGTAAAATACTCAAACACAAAGTTAGAGTGAAAGTATAAAGCACAAGCAACAAGATAGAATTAAAAAACATTTGAGATATCAATCATACCCAATTCCCCACGTATATTAATAAAAGGTTTGGTTGCAAATGGTTTTGTAAAAATGTTGGTAAGTTGATTTTTACTATCAACATGCTCAAACAAAACATCTCCATTTTCAACATGGTCACGAAGGAAATTGTGACATATCTCAATATGTTTAGTGCATGAATGTAGTGCATAATTTTTTGTTAGATTAATGGAACTAGTGTTTTCACACATGATAGTAATACGTGAGAGTTTAATGTCAAAATCAAGTAGTTTTTGTTTAAGCCACAAAATTTATGCACAACAACTACCCGCTGCCACGTATTCCACCTCAGCTGTTGACAATGCGACAGAAACTTGCTTTTGATGTGCCAACTTATCAAGGATTTTGAAAACATGTGACATGTTCCACTAGTACTTTTCCTAACCAATTTGCAACCGACAAAATCATAATTGGAATAAATAATCAATCTACAATCGTTTCCCTTGGAATACCAAAGTCCAAACTTAGAAGTACCAATGAGGTATCTAAGAATGCGCTTAACGACTTTTAATTTTGATTCCTTAGGAACAGATTGATATCATTCACGCATCTAAACACTAAACATAATATCTGGTCTAGATACGGTAAGATAAAGAAGATATTTAATCATATCTCTTTACCTTTTTACCTCAACATCCTTACCCTTTTCATCTCTATCCAGGTTACCATTTATTGCCATAGGTGGGTCAATTTATTTAGCACCATCCATACCGAATCTTTTGAGTAACTCGAGACAATACTTGGTTTGACATACAAATGTTCCTTCATCAAGTTGCTTAATTTTGTAGTCTGAGGAAGTAGTTTAACTCTCCCATTTGACTCATTTTAAACTCTCCTCCTTTGGTGATATCACCAATAATATTGTCAAGTGGATGATCCTTGGAGGTTCTCCACTCCAATGGAAGATAATCATTTTCTTCATGATCTTCACCATCTTTCTTTTCTTAGTTTTCATCTTCATCCCTCTCAATTTCTACCAATTTAGGTTGATCAATGATAAGTGCAAAACTGTAGTTATTTTGTATATACTTTTTGTTGCATTTATCGACTTTTTTGTTGTTAATATCATTGAATAATTCCCCGATTTTTGTATAATCATGTATAAATTGTATTTAATCTATTTTTCGTATATTTATGTACCGTTTGATAGTTTTCCATTCATTTTATAGGTATTGATGCGTATTTAGAGCATGTGCAATAAAATGTCGAAGACACGACTTCAAACGTGCGATTTTGAGCAACTCATCAATGAATAAGGCTTAAAATAAAATAATAAAAGATCATAAATTTGGTTTATATTTTATCATTGTTAGAAATAGCATTTAATAAGCTCTCTAATGCTTCAAATCGAGCGTAAATCAAAGTTACGGTTCTCAAGTTATGGCTGAAATAGTGCAGAATTTTCTGTTGTTTCTTCTGGTGTATTTCGCTCGGCGAATCCAATTTCGCCTGGAGAAACTTGCAGGACAGAAATACGTTAAAAGGGGTAAAAATACAGTTTTTTTAGGTTATGTTTTTGGAATTTTTTATCCCAACTCATCAAACCTTCAATTTTTGGTAAAGAGAGCTTAGAAAACAACTTTGGAGCTTGCATACGTATGATCCGGGATGGATTGATCATCAATCTGTGCTGAAAAACCGGGATATTTTTGATTCACTTCTGTTCCTATTTGTGTATTTGTTGTACCCAAAAATTTTCCCTCTCATTTTTATCAAGATTTTCATCACAAGACTATTTGGACTCCAGACAAGATTAGGGTTTGCTCTGCTCAAGACATCTCCTTGCACTGTTGACATGAAATTAGGGTTTGAGTTTGCACAGGGATTTTAGGACTTCCAATTCCTAATGTGACTTTCATACTTCATGTTGGACCTATAATATTTCCCATACCAAGTTTCAAACCTTGAATCAAATTTTTGCCCAGTCAATTGGAAAGTTGACCTAGAAATCAACTGTATTGGGTAAAAAGTCAATTGTGAGCAATTTACAGTCAAACCTCATATTGTTTATCCATATAAACATTATAGACTCATATGAACCATTTGATCAAGTTTGGACCACAACTCCTCAAGAAATTTGATCAGATCATCAAAAGGGAAAAATGGTCATTTTTAGGGTTTTGATTGCAGAAGGGAAATTTCTGATTTTTCACCTGGCCAATGGCAAATTGGGTTCAAGCATGGATTCATGGACTCAATGGCATCATCTTGACCTAATCACAAGGTTCAAAAGATCTCAAATGCATTGGATTGACAGATGAATTTTCCAATCAACTGATCAAAAATCAACTGTACACTGAAAAGTCAAACTTTGACTTTTTGGTCAAAATCAAGTGCCAAGGGTCATTTTTCATCAAGATGTGTCAAAACATGAAACTTGTTCACCAAGAAACCTAATTTTGAAAATTAGGGTTTAAAATGGAAAATTTTCATAACTTGGAAATTTTCCAAGTTATGAAAATTTCTTATTTTTTCCCAACGTTTCCCAACTTTTTCACCATGATATAATTGGATTCAAAGAAAACTTTCAACATGAAAGTTGTAGTCCTCCACAAAATATACAACTTTTGTTTACAAAGTTTTCCCAAAAGATGCTTGGATCTCAAGTTATGATTTTGTGAACAAGGGTCCATGAAACTTTTAACTTAGTGAAATTTTGCCCTAGTTTAGGCAGGATTTTGACCTATCTTCATAGCAATTTCTCACATAGTTCCAAGTGGAATCTAAAAATGAATTTAAAATATGGATTGTAGAGCATGTTACAAGATTTCCAAAATTTCATATAACTCTCCAAAATCATTTGTGGTTAGGGAGAATCGAAGGTTTGAAAATGGAAAAATATCACTTTTGGCCAAGGCATTTTACACCATGCTACAAATTGCAAATTTTGTCCAACCATGCTTGTACTTGGTTTACAGGTCCTTAAACCCTTCCACAATCATAAATTAAATGCAAACACATTGGTTAGAGGCATTGTTCTGATCTATGAAGCATTATACAAAGGATTAATCCATTTTTGGCAAAAAGTTAACAATGCCATTTTGATAAAGCTTGCTTTATGTGAAGTTGTTTCTCTTGAGGTGTGAACCCAATCTTTTGCAGCAAACCAACTCCACAAACTTAGGGAAAGTTACACCAACTTGGTGCAGCTAATAATGAGGCCTGTACAGGCTCTTGAGCATTGTCACTTCACTTTTGCTTCAAAAGCAAGAAAGTATGCAAAAGGTCAACAACTCTTGTATCTGTTAAAACCAAAGTTTGTAAACATTTGAAACAAGTTTCTCACATTATACTAAGCCAGAAACATGAGCTAGCAAGTCCTCAAACCCTCCAAAACACCAAAACCCTAGTTCTTTCAAAAACAGGGCAAGTTCTGCAGTTTCACTTCTATCTTCACATTGCCTCGTGCGTTTTGTCCCAAACCTCTTCCAACACACTCCATACAACATTCCTAAGTTATCCCAACCATTCCCAAGTCACTGTAACTCCATTTACACACTTCATCATTTTCAAATTCTGAGTTTGCAGGTTGAGTTCTATAGGAAGATTCACGCCATTTCAAAGCAAGCCAAGCATTGGGAAAGATCAAGGGAACATCAAGCAAGCTCAAAAGAACCTCAGGCCTCACTGAAAGTTGTTGCATTTCCATACTCGAGCTTGACTGAAATAGGTAAATTTCAAACTTCTATCTCTCTATTTAGGAATCATTAGGCTTAGGTTTGTGAATAAAAAATGTAGTTCTCATTTCCCTTGAGCTGTACATATGCATAGAATTCATTTAAGTTAACTGAGCTAGGAGTATTCGATGTTTGAACTTTCTGAAAAAACTAGGTCAAGATTTAGGGCCAAAGAAATTCTCTCTGTTCTTTGAGAGTTAGATTAATTTTTTTACATGGTTAGAATCGTATGATCAAGAGCTATAACTTTTATGTTGCAAGTTTTCATTTTAGAGCACGTATGCAGGAGATAAAGATTTGAACCATGGCGCGCGTGTTTCAGTCTGGAGGACAAGGATGAAGAGGATATGGGCTGGGCCTGACTTGGATTGGTTTTTGACACCCCCTAGCTTGCTTTCTGCACCCCCTTGGCCCTTTGATTTTATTTTTTTTATATTTTCCATTTCTATTTTCATTTCTGACTTTTATCATTTTTTTTCTAAATATAAAAAATCACCAAAAATACTTTCTTAAATTTTCACATTTTATTTTATTATTTTTATTATTTTTTGGACATAGAAATAGTTTACTAAATAATATATACTTTTATTTTCTTAAATAAAAAACTTGTAAATATTATAAAATATTATATATTTTATTTTTATTATTTATACACTTAAATAATATTTTCCCACACATTTTAATTTTTTAATACTTTTGTATATACCTTATTTATTTTCTCATACATAAATAAATAATAATATATATATATATATATATATATATATATATATATATATATATATATATATATATATATATATATATATATATATATATATATATATATATATATATATATATATATATATATATATATATATATATATATATATATATATATATATATATATATATATATATATATATATATATATATATATATATATATATATATATATATATATATATGTTCTTAAAACAAAAATAGGGTTTCTACCCTTTCAAAAATAATCATGTTCATTTTTATTTTTAATATTTTTAGGACATTAGATAATTTATTTTACATACATAAAATAAAATACAAAAACTTTTTTTTGGCATATTTATGTTTAATTGCATATTTAAATATTTTGTCAATTTATTATTTGTACAATGAATTCAATAATGTTGTAATAGTTGATTTAGGGTTTTATTTTTTGTGCAAATATCCCCCTATTCAAACTTGTATCCCCCTCCCCATATCAATGTTGTAATAGTTGTAGATTTACTTTTACGCATTTATTTCTTTTATATGCATGATTAGTAAATTACGGTTTTGTATGATAACCAAAAATCAAAACAAATAGCTTGACTAATACAATACAAAAATGCATGAAAAATGACAACACAATGCACACAAGCACCCCTAGGTTTTCATCCACTTGTTGCCTCCAAAAAACATGGCCATGGTATGCATGGTAGGTATCTTGGAAAAACAAAATCAAAACAAAAAGATCATAGTCCCTCGATGATGCTATCTTTGTTTCCTATACAAAAATGATCTAGTCCCTCAAAAATTTGCTAAGATACTTGGCACAATTGTTATCATGGCCATACGATGACCCGCGCCTGTCCCGTTTAATATCCAACACAAGGTTGTTTACCAAATACAATGGTAAAACAACAATGTCAAAGGGTTAAAAATGTGTAGGAAAGATCTTTGAGTAAGGTAGACAACTCCTGGTTACTTGATTAAACTTGCAAACATCCTTGCTAAATTCAAAAAAACACATCACAACACAATTTCAAAACATTTCCCAAAACAAAATTTCAAACAATTGAAACATTTTTCAAAAGACAAACACCTTTGTATACATTCAAACAAGAATTATTACAAAGGTTACCTAGACAAAGGCCTCTTTTCAAAATATTTTCAAAACCACACAAAAGCACCATTTCAAACAATTGAAAAGCAAAAGCAAGTGATCTAAACAAGTAACTAAGAGCCCATGCAAAACCATGGATCAAAAGGGTGCTAGCACCTTCCCTTTTCATAATCTACCCCCCGAACCCAAGAAAACATCTCAAAGGTCTTTCCTGTGCTTTTTGACCTTTCCTTTGGATAAAATAAAAAGTCAGTGGCGACTCTTGCTAAACCGAAACATTTGCAAACACAAACGCAAAACCTCAAGTCAGTTCTCCCACCATATCACAGAACTGGCGACTCTACTGGGGACTTATCTAAAAGTGGGGTTACCTTAGGGTTTATATCACCTTTACATGCTTATCTTGTTTTCCTTGATTGCTTTACATTTGGTTCTATTGTTTGGGTTTGAAATCCTCTACCCGAATTTGGGAAACATTCATAGGTAAATAGCAATATGTTATGGAAACTGTGCGGGGTACACCGACATGGTTGAAGCAATAGCTATATTAGTGCGACATATTTGTGGGTACCAGTAGCCTTTGAGTCAATCAAAGATAATACGGGGCCGCTGAGTGATGTCATGAAGCACTAATGGACTTTTAGAACCTTTACTTGACCATCTTGGCCTTTTTAGGAGTAGTGAGATGACCGGCTTTGGTGCAATCCGAAGTTGGTAGATACTCGATACTACACTCATTGACGGTTATTTTCTTGGAATATTTAGGTCGCCAGTAAAGTGGCTAAACTGAACAATGAACACAGAAAATAATCCAGTGATATTGAGCTCTTTAGAACCTGGTTACTATTTATAGGATAGGTTGAGCCAACTAAAATTCAAGAGGGTACTTACCTATGAAACCCCATGCAAGCCTAAACTAGGAGCTTGTGTGACTTGCTTGTACATATACTTGTGCATAACATCATGAACATCATGAAGCATCATGTGCATCCACTAACCATTTCAAGGGTTTGGATCTTCATCTTTGTTCCTGTTTTGTAGGTTATGGAATCACTCCGCAGGAAAACAATCCAAGTCAACCTTGTGAGAATTCCTCCTCAACTCAAGGAGCTTATTTCCAAGATTCCAGAGTATCTCCATTCACTGAAAGACATGGTCGATTTCTCAACTTGGTCAACTACAACATTAAAGAGGACATGGTGAAAGTTCTCTTCCAGTTCTTTGGCCATCTACACCACTGCTTCACATTTCCTGATTACCAGTTAGTGCCTACTTTGGAGGAATTTTCTCAACTCCTGAGGATTCCTATTCTCCATCAACTACCCTACAACGGTACGGAAAGAGATCCAAAGCCTGAAGATGTTGCTCAAGCCTTACACTTGCAACCATCTGACATCATAGGTCATTGGGAAACCAGAAGTGGTGTCAAGGGTTTCTTGGCAAAGTTCCTGTTTGAGAAAGCTCAAGAATGCTGAAATTCTCTAGATCTGCAAGCTTTTGAGGAGATTGTAGCACTTCTCATCTATGGGTTGGTCTTTTTCCCAAACCCTGATCAGCTCATAGATGTGAATGCTGTCAAGATTTTCATATCTCAGAACACCGTGCCTATATTTCTTGGGGATATCCTCCACTCATTTCACACTCGAACAATGAGGAAAAGAGGTGTTCTCATGTGATGTACTCCTCTTCTAGCAAGGTGGTTTATTTCTCACCTTCCCCAATCAGTCTTGAAGAATGAGAAAGGCTTGAGGTGGTCACAACGATTGATGACTCTTACACATTCAGATGTTCATTGGTGTTCTCGATCTAGAGAAAATGTTATCATCATTGATCATTGTGGGGAATTCCCTAATATCCCTCTACTTGGCATTAGGGGAGGCATTACCTACAACCCCTGTTTAGCCCTGAGACGTGTGTTCCTTTTTGTTTACAACAAATTTGAATTTCTTAATCCTTGAATGCATTACATGAATGCATTTCATTCATCATATGCATAAACAGGTCTTCACACCAGGTTTCCTTATCTCTCTGCTGTTTATTTTAGCAAGATGGATATAGAGCAGACGGTCAAAGATTTGTAGGCGCAGAATTCACATTTCCAACAACTACTCATGACCTTGGCAAAGGGTTAGGAGGATCTTAAAGATCTATTAGAGAAGGAAAAGGAAAAAGAGAAAAATAAAAAGAAAAGAGTTGGTGTGGCTACCTTGGGTAGAAGATTTGAAGGTCAAACTAGAAGGGTCCTGGACTTCCCCTCAACTTCTGATGAAGGGGTAGGAAAAGGGAAACGAGTTGCAGTGCCATTTGAGTCTGAGGAAGAAGAAGAGGAGGAGGATGAAGACTATTCTAAACAGCAGTACCCTCCTGCAGACGACAAGTACAAGAATCTGGAAGAGCGTCTGGCAGCCATGAAGGTACAGAGGGTGCCTGGGTTAGATTTCAAAGAGTTAGGGTTGGTTTCTGGGATTGTCATTCCCCCCAAGTTCAAAGTGCCTCTTTTTGCTAAGTACGATGGGTTATCTTGCCCAAAGATGCACCTACAGTCTTATGTCAGAAAAATTCAACCTCATTCTTCTGACAAGGACCTGTGGGTCCACTTTTTTCAGGATAGTTTGTCGGGGACGCAATTGGATTGGTTCTACCAGAATGAGAGGTCTGATGTGCACAATTTGGAGGATTTGGCTGCTGCCTTCTACAGACAATATCAATATAATGCGGACTTAGCACCTACCCGTACTTAATTAGAGTATGGGCATGGTCTCAAATGAAGGCTTTAAGGAGTATGCCCAGAAATGGAGAGACTTGGCGGGACGAGTGCAACCACCTCTATCTGAGAGAGAGCTTGTAGATATGTTCTTGGGGACTCTGTCAGGTCCATTCTTTAACCACCTGATAGGAAGTTCGTCTACGGGGTTCACCGAGTTGATTCTTACTGGTGAGAGAGTTGAAGCCGGAATCAAGAGCGGTAAAATTCAAAAAGATGCATCTGCTTCCGCTGCCATCAAAAAGACTTTTCCAGCAAAGAAAGAAGTCCCAGCTGCCTACTCTCAAAGAGGTCAAGGAAGATTTGAGCGCCGGCCAGCGGTGGGGGCTGCAATGATTCAGAAATCTGCAGCTGATCAGCCCAGAAACGATCAACCCAGAACCAACCAGCAAAGAGTGGAAAGGCCTGCACAATAATTCACTCGGATAAACATGACGCCTGCTCAGGTTCTACCCCATCTCTTGAAATTAAACCTTACAACCTTGAGAGAGGCCCCGAAGAATCCGATTACTTCTTCTCCATACTACCATCCCAACGCCAAGTGTGCTTACCATTCAGATAGCGTGGGGCACGACACCAACAATTGTTGGGCCCTCAAAAATAAGATTCAGGATTTAATAGACGCTAAGGAAGTGGAATTCGACGCCCCTGAAAAGCCGAATGTGATCTCTGCTCCAATGCCAAAGCATGGCCACAATACCCATGTTGTTGAAGAAGATCTTTATGTTGATACTATTGATGATTTGATGACTCAGTTACCGATAATCAAGCTAAATTTGTTGAAGGCTGGGATTTTCCCAGGATGTGAAAAAGACTCCTACCTTTGTTCATCCTTACTAACCGACTGTCCGTTGTTGAAGTTAGGCATCCAACGCCTAATGGATAATCAAGAAATCCTTTTTGAAAAGACTCCTGTTACACCTACTCCTGTTACACCTACTCCTGTCAATGATGTTGCAATAATTACCATATCCGCAAATCTTTCCAAGGTCTCCAAAAGACCTGTTAAGATTACATCCGATCCGAAGATTGTACCTCTGAAGATAACTATGTCGGGGCCCATCCCGTACAAGTCCAACAAATCAATATCGTGGAACTATGGGGGAGAGATCTTCTACCACGGTATTAAACAGATTGAATCAATTGAGGAAAGTTCTGATGAAGAGATTTCTGACATTGGAAATATCGCTGGAACGAGTAAAATCACCCGCAGCGGAAGAATTTTCTCTCAGGAGATTGCTCCTCCAAGGGCAGTCTTCAGACTCTCAATTGCTCCTAAGGTTACTCCTGTACTGGTCAACATATCTGTGAGAACTCCAGTTATTAAAGAAGTTGTGACTCCTGCAGTTGTACCCTCTGCTGTTGCTGATGATAGAGGGAAAGGGATCCAAGAAGCGCTCGTCAGGACGAGGGCTCAGCCTTTGGTCATCCTTGAGACCACTAAAAAAGAAATGGAAGAGATTTTGAAAATAATTAAGAAAAGTGACTATGATGTTGTGGAACAACTGGGGCAATCCCCCTAAAAAATCTCTATGATGGCCCTGTTGCTTTGTTCCGAAGCTCATGCCAAAGCTTTGATCAGATTCTTGAAGACGGCCCACGTGCCTCAGAATACCTCCGCAGACCAGTTCCAGGAATGTGTAGCTAGCCTAACAACAGACAATGGTCTTGGGTTCTCCGATGTCGATTTAACATCTAAGGGGAGAAAGCATAATGACGCCTTACATGTTTCGGTGGAATGCAGAGGGACTACTTTAGCCCATGTTCTGGTTGATACCGGGTCGTCTTTAAATGTCTTGCCGAAGAAAGCATTGGACAAATTGGATTGTGAAGGTTTAACCCTGAAGCCCAGCAATATCATTGTCAGAGCCTTTGATGGTTCTAAAAGGATGGTTCACGGGGAGGTGGACATCCCGATTAATCCCGATTAAAGTGGGAACTAAAACCTTCAACTCCATATTTTATGTGATGGATATCCGTCCCTCTTATTCCTGCTTGTTGGGAAGACCCTGGATCTACAATGCTGGGGCCGTCACTTCTTCTCTGGACCAAATGCTCAAATACCCAGTCCAGGGGAAAATTATAACAGTTCACGGCGAAGAGGAGTACATGATAATCCATCTAAATTCTTTCTTCTATGTGGAATTGGATGGTGAATTCTTCGAGATCCCCTTTCAGCACTTCGAAGAGGTTTCTCCTGAAGTTGCAGCAACCAAGACAGTGTCTTCTGTACCCATGATTACCAAACCTGTGCCTCGGATGTCATCCCTCAAAGATGAAAAGGCTGTGATTGAAGAACGAGGAAGCACGACATGGGGTCAGCTACCAGACTTTCCTTTCAAGACAGATAAATTCGGCTTGGGTTTCACTACTTCTGCTCAAAAGGTTGTACGTCGCGCTTGGGCTGGGGGACCACCAGTGAAGATCACCCATCATGGAGTCAATGCTTTGGAGGATGTTGAAGAGGAGAGCAACCTTGAAGACTGGATTTTCCCTACTGTTGGCGGAGGACTGAACAACTGGGAGGCAAAGGACTTTGTTCCTATTACTTTCATAAATCATTAATTTATCTTTCGAACATTTATGTTGGTCTGTAATAATCCTTAAACAATTCGTACACTTTTTGCCTTGTGCCTTACCCTAGGCACATAGGTCCATTTGTAAGGGTTTGATTTTTTCATCTTCATATGCCATTTTAATGAATCATGGACGTTTTCATATATAAACTTTTGTGTTCATTTTCTTTCTTTTTAAATTTTATTTGTTTAAAGGTGGTTATCCCTTACACACACACACACTCACAAATGTAGGTACCCTTCCATTCCGGATTCCATGGGTAAAAATTTTGCTATGGCCTTCAGTGACTCTGAAGATCTGGTCAATCATGCCGAATACGAAGGTGATGAAGACTGTGAAGTACCGGGAGAGTTGGCTAGACTTCTACAACAGGAAGAAAGGGCTATTTACCCCATTAGGAGCTGTTAGAGACTATCAACTTAGGTTCTGATGAAGACAGAAGAGAAGTCAGAGTGGGTGCCAACCTAGAGCCAAGTGTCAAAGAGTGCTTAGTTCAGTTGTTGAATGAATATGTTGAGATCTTCGCCTGGTCTTATGAAGACATGCTGGGACTCGATACATATATTGTGGTTCACCGTCTCCCTACAAGAGAAGACTGTCCACCAATTAAACAGAAAGTTCGCCGCATGAGGCCCGACATGTCTGAAAAGATCAAAGCAGAAGTTATGAAGCAGTTCAACGCTGGATTCCTTGCTGTTACCTCCTATCCACAATGGGTTGCTAACATTGTGCCCGTGCCTAAGAAGGACGGCAAAGTCAGAATGTGCGTGGATTACAGAGACTTAAACAGGGCTAGCCCTAAAGATGACTTTCCACTACTGCACATTGACATCTTGGTCGACAACACAGCTCAGGACAAGGTATTTTCTTTCATGGACGGATTTTCGGGGTACAACCAGATCAAAATGGCCCCTGAAGACATGGAGAAAACTACTTTTGTTACACAACGTTCTGCTATAAAGTGATGCCATTCAGACTGAAGAATGCCTGGGCAACCTATCAACGCGCCATGGTGGCTTTGTTTGATGATATGATACATCATGAGATAGAGGTTTACGTAGAAGACATGATAGCCCGATCACAAACGGAAGAAGAACACCTCGACCATTTGTAAAAGCTGTTTGTCAGGTTGAAAGAGTACAAGCTCAGACTGAACACTAACAAGTGCACTTTCGGAGTCAGGTCCGGTAAACTCTTGGGTTTCATCGTCAGTAATAAAGGCGTCGAGGTTGATCCTGCCAAAGTCAAAGCTATACAAGAAATGCCTGCCCCTCGCACTGAGAAGGAGGTCAGAGGTTTCTTGGGACGCCTAAACTACATTGCAAGGTTCATTTCTCACCTAACATCTACCTGTGAACCAATCTTCAAGCTATTGAAGAAAGATCAGGTGGTTAAATGGAATGATGACTGTCAAGTTACTTTCGATAAAATCAAGGAGTATTTGCTAGAACCTCTTATCTTGATGCCTCCCGTCGAAGGAAGACCTCTAATTATGTATCTGACCGTCCTGGAGAATTCAATGGGGGTGCATACTGGGCCAACATGACGAGTCTGGACAAAAAGAGCATGCCATATATTACCTTAGTAAAAAGTTTACCGACTGTGAGACCCGATACTCACTGCTCGAGAAAACTTGTTGTGCTTTGGTATGGGCTGCTCGCTGGCTAAGGCAGTACATGTTGACTCATACCACTCTACTGATTTCTAAGATGGATCCGATCAAGTACATCTTCGAAAAGCCTGCTTTATCTGGAAGAATAGCTAGATGGAAGATGATCCTGACCGAATACGATATTCAGTACACGACCCAAAAAGCTATAAAGGGGAGTGTACTAGCTGACCATCTAGCTCATCAAGCTTTCGAAGATTACCAATCCATGAGGTTCGAGTTTCTCGACGAGGATATCATGACTTTGGACAACATTAAAGATTTCAGACCGTATGACGGACCTGAACAAGGATCCCGATGGACCCTGTACTTTGATGGTGCCTCCAACGCACTTGGAAACGATATCGGTGCGGTACTTATCTCTCCAGAAGGTTGCGATACACATTTCACCGCCAGACTCTGCTTCAGCTGCACCAACAACATGGCCGAGTATGAAGCTTGTATCTTTGGTCTCAAGGTCGTTATTGACTTGGGAATCAAATATTTGATTGTATTTGGGGACTCCGCTTTGGTTATCAGTCAAATCAAAGGAGAATGGGATACTAAACATCCAAATCTCATCCCTTACAAAGAACATGTCCTGACATTGTTACCACATTTCGAGCAGATTACCTTCGAGCACTTCCCGCGAGAAGAGAATCAGCTAGCGGATGCTCTAGCTACAATGTCATCCATGTTTAAACTTAACTGGGATAATGAGGCTCCCCAAATCACAATTGAACGAATGGACGAACCTGCACATTGTCACGAGATTAATACCGAAGAAGTAGTGAACCGACCCTGGTTTCATGACGTCAAAAGGTATCTCGAGGCTCAAGAATACCCTGAAGGAGCTTCGGTCAACGACAAAAAGTTCCTAAGGAGATTCTCGGCGAAGTTCTTCTTGAGCAGTGGTATCCTATACAAGCGCAATCATGATTACATTCTGCTCCGTTGTGTGGACAAGGTTGAAGCTGAACAGATCATGACGGAACTGCACAATGGTATATTTGGCACTCACTCTAGCGGACATACGATGGCTAAGAAGATCCTACGGGCAAGCTATTACTGGTCTACCATGGAAGCTGACTACCATCAACATTCCCGTACATGCCATAAATGTCAAATCTATGCGGACAAGGTACACATACCTCCAGTTCCTCTCAATGTCTTAACAGCTCCTTGGCCATTCGCGATGTGGGGAATCGACATGATTGGAGAGATCAAGCCTACAGCATCCAATGGACACCGTTTCATCCTGGTAGCCATTGATTACTTCACCAAGTGGGTTGAAGCAGCGTCATTCGCATCCGTCACAAAGAATGTGGTTGCCCGCTTCATCAAGCAGAACCTCATTTGCCGGTACGGCATCCCTGACAGAATCATCACTGACAATGGTACAAACCTTAACAATAATATGATCACCACTCTGTGCGAGCAGTTCCAGATTCAACATCATAATTCATCTCCCTATCGGCCAAAGATGAACGGTGTTGTCGAAGCTGCGAACAAAAATATCAAGAAGATCATACAAAAGACGACAATCACCTACAAGGACTGGCATAAGATGTTACCGTTTTCTCTCCACGGGTACCGTACCACGGCGCGTACATCAACTGAGGCAACACCCTATTCTTTGGTATATGGCATGGAAGCTGTTTTGCCTATCGAGGTTCAGATTCCCTCCTTGAGAATCATGAAAGATGCTGGTTTGAGTGAGGACGATTGGATTCAGACCCGGCTTGATCAAATTAACTTGATTGACGAGAAGCGACTTACTTCTGTTTGTCATGGTCAGACGTATCAAAATCGGATGATTAAGGCATTCAACAAGAAAGTCAAGCGCCAGGTATATCAAGTCGGAGATCTTGTAATCAAGTGGATCATCTTGCTGCAAAGTGATCCCAGGGGAAAATGGACTCCTACCTACGAAGGACCATTTGTGATCAAAAACATCTTTTCTGGTGGGGCAATGATCCTGTCCACCATGGACAGCGACGACCTGCCGCACCCTGCGAACGCAGACATAGTCAAAAGATACTACGCATAAATGACCCGGCAAGTTGAAAACCTGAAAGGGCGACTTGGGCAAAAATGGGCATCCCGGTGAATCGAAAACCCGAAAGGGCGGTTCAGGCAAAAATTAGGGATAAATAAAAAAAATCTGTACACCCGGCAAGTTGAAAACCCGAAAGGGCGACTTGGGAAAAAAAGGGTTTCCCGGTGGATCGAAAACCCGAAAGGGAGGTCCAGGAAAAAGTTAGGGAATTAAAGCGTATGACTATGTCTCGTCGGATCACTTTAAGGACAATCTCTTCACAGACAAGCTCCGGGCTTCTGATCAACTCAATCATCTTCGGAAGAAGCAACGAATGGAAAAGATATTCAGAGTTACGAAAGCTATAGTAGAGTGGGAACCTCATGGAATTTTTACACATAGCCATCTTTCCTTGTATAAATTTTTCTCATTTTTATGACAACATTCTCTTACTAGGATTTCTGTCTCCCTTGTACAAAATACTTCCACAAAGTTAATACAAAGATACTTCAAAGTGCAGAAAACTATTTGCCTTTTCTTCTTTTTATACTTGTGTTTTATTTGAAAACGTCCAATGATTTATTAAGTGAGCATATGCATTTGAATATAATCGCTGTTTACAAATGAACGAAATGTGAAAGAACGATTATTGATAGGTTGAAAGGATAGGAAAACGTCTTTAGGCTATTCCAAGTGAAATCCCCTGCAGTACATCATTTAGGTGCCCAGTGGTGCTAAAATCTTGAAATAACATAGCCCCAGCGGAGTTAAATTTCAAAATCCCCATCAGAGCTAAGTTTTCAAACTCCCAATCCCCAATGGAACCAAAAACTTTGAGCTACAAATTCTCAACAAAGATGAAAATTTCTTCCCCAACGGAGTCCAAAACTTCAACCTTTAAACCCCGGTGGAAAACCATCCAGTTTCCTCCAATCCCTCAGAGAGTTGTATTAAAACCAGATAATTCCCCAGTAATATTGACATACAATCCAAACTCTTGAACTCTCTTCATAACAGGAATGAGTTGTTCCCCACAGAGTCTCCTAAAACTCTCCAATAGAATAAACTCTCTCCCCGCAGAGTTGTTCTTATTTCCCAGCAGATTGAAGATTCTCAATCCCCAGCCATAGTCATCAAGGTTCTCGGGACTCCCAAAGCAGGAAAGTCGTGAAGGATTCTCACATCCCCACAGAAGTTGTCAAAGGTTTCAAATCTCCAGCAGCAGTCAAGGATTTATTTTCCCTCGGCAGCAGTCAAAGATTTTATTATCTCCAGCTATCAAGGATTTATTTTCCTCAACAAGACAGCTAATCATCTTACATACACATACATTACATTCATATATCATAAACATTGATAAAAAACATATATTGCATCATACATCTTATGCAACATAACTTTGTGTTTCAGCTAAGATTTTACCCTTTTCAGGATAAAATTAACAGCTATCTTTAACAAATATTCAAAGCTCAAGTACAACTTAGAGATGCTCCAGACACGGATTCTATTCTATTGCTTATTCAAATCAATGCTCATATTCCTGTTCCAGTTCAAATTATGAAGCCCAGATTCGACGGATAATATCTTGATCATACTGAAGCCCGAAGATCGACCAAAAAATAGATGAATCCCCAGCAAACACTGTAAAGCTTGGAATCGACCTGATAGCAGTATAAAACACCATGAAGCCTGGAATCGACCAGATTGTGGTACACCTTAAATTCAAGCTATGAAGCTCGGGTTTGACCGGATAGTATCTTGATCTGTACAAAACACTTTGAAGCCTGGACTTTGACCAGATAATAGTTTAAGATACTGTGAAGCTTGGATTTTGACCAAATAGTAGTTTACTTGGCTAATTACTAAGAAGCCCGGAATCGACCGGATATTAGTGTGCCTTAAATTCGAGTTGAAGCCCGGAGGCGACCGGATAACAATTTAATTCCTTCTAAAGCATGGAGTACGACCAGATAAGAATTAAGAAATTGTGAAGCTTGGAGAGCGACCAGATAGCAAGTTTAATCTCATCCCCCCAGTAAGTACCATTGAAGCCTGGAGTCGACCAGATAGAAGTCGGTCTTATTTTACTTAGCAAACACTGTAAAGCCTGGAGCACGACCAGATAGCAGTTCATTTTCACCTCTTCAACAAAGAGATGATTCCTTAGTAGAATAACGAACGACTAAATCTCCTAAAATTCTATTTCTACAACGACAGAGACCAGCATTCCCCGGTGTAGTCCTCCTCAACAACAGGTATACGGGCTCTCGTAAAGGAATCTATTATGCAATCGACACTTCTTTGGATGGCATCTTTAAGCCCATATCCAACAAGATTCTATCAAACTCTCCAAATGGCACCTTTAAGCCCATTTCCTTAATTACATTTTGACGAGTGCAAATTTACAGGCACTCTAGTGTCCAATCATCTTTTACCTTCGAGTCACGAACGACAAAATTCGACAATCTAACTCTTCAGGTTCTAGAAGATTGAACAGGGGCAGCTATTGTACCCCAAAATTTTCCCTCTCATTTTTATCAAGACTTTTCATCACAAGACTCTTTGGACTCCAGACAAGATTAGGGTTTGCTCTGCTGAAGACATCTCCTTGCACTGTTGACCTGAAATTAGGGTTTGAGTTTGCACAGGGATTTTTGGACTTCCAATGCCTAATGTTACTTTCATACTTCATGTTGGACCTATAAGATTTCCCATACCAAGTTTCAAACCTTGAATCAAATTTTTGCCCAGTCAATTGGACAGTGACCTAGAAATCAGTTGTATTGGGGAAAAAGTCAATTGTGACCAATTTACAGTCAAACCTCATATTTTTTGATCCACATCAACATTATAGACTCATATGAACCATTTGATCAAGTTTGGACCACAACTCCTCAAGAAATTTGATCAGATCATCAAAAGGGAAAAATGGTCATTTTTAGGGTTTTGATTGCAGAAGGGCAATTTCTGATTTTTCACCTGGCCAATGGCAAATCGGGTTCAAGCATGCATTCATGGAATCAATGGCATCATCTTGACCTAATCACAAGGTTCAAAAGATCTCAAATGCATTGGATTGACAGATGAATTTTCCAGTCAACCGATCAAAAATCAACTGTACACTGAAAAGTCAAACTTTGACTTTTTGGTCAAAATCAAGTGCCAAGGGTCATTTTTCATCAAGATGTGTCAAAACATGAAACTTGTTCACCAAGAAACCTAATTTTGAAAATTAGGGTTTAAAATGGAAAATTTTCATAACTTGGAAATTTTCCAAGTTATGAAAATTTCTTATTTTTTCCCAATGTTTCCCAACTTTTTCACCATGATGCAATTGGATTCAAAGAAAACTTCCAACATGAAAGTTGTAGTCCTGCACAAAATATACAACTTTGGTTTACAAAGTTTTCCCAAAAGATGCTTGGATCTCAAGTTATGATTTTGTGAACAAGGGTCCATGAAACTTTTCACTTAGTGAAATTTTGCCCTAGTTTAGGCAGGATTTTGACCTATCTTCATGGCAATTTCTCACATAGTTCCAAGTGGAATCTCAAAATTCATTTCAAATATGGATTGTAGAGAATGTTATAAGCTTTCCAAAATGTCATAGAAATCTCCAAAATGATTTGTGGTTAGGGAGAATCGAAGGTTTGAAAATGGAAAAATATCACTTTTGGCCAAGGCATTTTACACCATGCTACAAATTGCAAATTCTTTCCAACCATGCTTGTACTTGGTTTACAGGTCCTTAAACCCTTCCACAATCATAAATTAAATGCAAACACATTGGTTAGAGGCATTGTTCTGATCTATGAAGCATTATACAAAGGATTAATCCATTTTTGGCAAAAAGTTAACAATGCCATTTTGATAAAGCTTGCTTTTTGTCAAGTTGTTTCTCTTGAGTTGTGAACCCAATCTTTTGCAGAAAACCAACTCCACAAACTTAGGGCAAGGTACACCAACTTGGTGCAGCTAAGAAGGAGGCTTGTACAGGCTCTTGAGCATTGTCACTTCACTTTTGCTTCAAAAGCAAGAAAGTGTGCAAAAGGTCAACAACTCTTGTATTTGTTAAAAGCAAAGTTTGTAAACATTTGAAACAAGTTTCTCACATTACACTAAGCCAGAAACATGAGCTAGCAAGTCCTCAAACCCTCCAAAACACCAAAACCCAAGTTCTTGCAAAAACAGGGCAAGTTCTGCAGTTTCACTTCCATCTTCACATTGCCTCGTGCGTTTTATCCCAAACCTCTTCCAACACACTCCATACAACATACCTAAGCTATCCCAACCATTCCCAAGTCATTGTAACTCCATTTACATACTTCACCATTTTCAAATTCTGAGTTTGCAGGTTGAATTCTATAGGAAGATTCAACCCATTTCAAAGCAAGCCAAGCATTGGGAAAGATCAAGGGAACATCAAGCAAGCTCAAAAGAACCTCAGGCCTCACTGAAAGTTGCTGCATTGCCATACTCGAGCTTGATTGAAACAGGTAAATTTCAAACTTCTATCTCTCTATTTAGGAATCATTAGGCTTAGGTTTGTGAATAAAAAATGTAGTCCTCATTTCCCTTAAGCTGTACATATGCATAGAATTCATTTAAGTTAACTCAGCAAGGAGTATTCGATGTTTGAACTTTCTGAAAAAACTAGGTCAAGATTTAGGGCCAAAGAAATTCTCTTTGGTCTTTGAGAGTTAGATTAAGTTTTTTACATGGTTAGAATCGTATGATCAAGAGCTATAACTTTTATGTTGCTAGTTTTCGTTTTAGAGCACGTATGCAGGAGATAAAGATTTGAACCATGGCACGCGTGTTTCAGTCTAGAGGACAAGGATGAAGAGGATATGGGTTGGGCCTGACTTGGCTTTGTTTTTGACACCCCCTAGCTTGCTTTCTGCACCCCCTTGGCCCTTTGATTTTATTTTTTCATATTTTCCATTTCTATTTTCATTTCTGACTTTTATCATTTTTTTCTAAATATAAAAAATCACCAAAAATATTTTCTTAAATTTTCACATTTTATTTTATTATTTTTATTATTTTTTGGACATAGAAATAATTTACTAAATAATATATACTTTTATTTTCTTAAATAAAAAACTTGTAAATATTATAAAATATTATATATTTTATTTTTATTATTTATACACTTAAATAATATTTTCCCACACATTTTAATTTTTTAATACTTTTGTATATACCTTATTTATTTTCTTATAAATAAATAAATAATATAATATATATATGTTCTTAAAACAAAACTAGGGTTTCTACCCTTTCAAAAATAATCATGTTCATTTTTATTTTTAATATTTTTAGGACATTAGATAATTTATTTTACATACATAAAATAAAATACAAAAACTTTTTTTTGGCATATTTATGTTTAATTGCATATTTAAATATTTTGTCAATTTATTATTTGTACAATGAATTCAATATGGTTGTAATAGTTGATTTAGGGTTTTATTTTTTGTGCAAATATCCCCCTATTCAAACTTGTATCCCCCTCCCTATATCAATGTTGTAATAGTTGTAGATTTACTTTTACGCATTTATTGCTTTTATATGCATGATTAGTAAATTACGGTTTTGTATGATAACCAAAAATCAAAACAAATAGCTTGACTAATACAAGACAAAAATGCATGAAAAATGACAACGCAATGCACACAAGCACCCCTAGGGTTTCATCCACTTGTTGCCTCCAAAAAACATGGCCATGGTATGCTTGCTAGGTATCTTGGAAAAACAAAATCAAAACAAAAAGATCATAGTCCCTCGATCACGCTATCTTGGTTGCCTATACAAAAATGATCTAGTCCCTCAAAAATTTGCTAAGATACTTGGCACAATTGTTATCATGGCCATACGATGACCCGCGCCTGTCCCGTTTAATATCCAACACAAGGTTGTTTACCAAATACAATGGTAAAACAACAATGTCAAAGGGTTAAAAATGTGTAGGAAATATCTTTGAGTAGGGTAGACAACTCCTGGTTACTTGATCAAACTTTCAAACATCCTTGCTAAATTCAAAAAAACACATCACAACACAATTTCAAAACATTTCCCAAAATAAACTTTCAAACAATTGAAACATTTTTCAAAAGACAAACACCTTTGTATACATTCAAAAAAGAATTATTACAAAGGTTTCCTAGACAAAGGCCTCTTTTCAAAATATTTTCAAAACCACACAAAAGCACCATTTCAAACAATTGAAAAGAAAAAGCAAGTGATCTAAGCAAGTAACTAAGAGCCCATGGAAAACCATGGATGAAAAGGGTGCTAGCACCTTCCCTTTTCATAATCTACCCCTCAAACCCAAGAAAACATCTCAAAGGTCTTTCCTGTGCTTTTTGACCTTTCCTTTGGATAAAATAAAAAGTCGGTGGCGACTCTTGCTAAACCGAAACATTTGCGAACACAAACGCAAAACCTCAAGTCAGTTCTCCCACCGTATCACAGTATTTATGTTTGGTTTGGTTTTTTATATGATTTTACTTTGAACTCGTGCATATTTGTTGCTCATGGCGTTATATTTAATTTGTTTTATAAATATGTTGATTGTTATCTTAGATTTTTGCTCTATGCTCGGGATTTGTGTTGTTATAGATATATACTGCTCAAATTCGTATCTAAGATTATTATCTATTAGTTTCTGGATTCTAGATATATATTTATAGGTATCAATCTTTATGGGTGTCGAAGCTTAATGCTTCCGTGTTGGTTGTGTCAATTGAGAGATTGTCGAAATAAGTAATATAGATGTTTGTTGTGTTGTTGAGGTTGGCTGAGAGATCGTCACCGAGATGATATATTAGTTCTCTCTACTTTGGGTTAGAAATAAATCAGGGAGTGAGCGATGCGAGATGACTTTGAGGAGTATTGTAGGTTGAGTGTAACTGGTCGATAAGTTTAAATTTGTGAGAAGTAGATTATATGCATGCTTGATAAATTTCTTCTCATTAGAGAATGAATTCTTTCCTGTTCATATTTACTTTTATGTTTTTATGTTTTACCAATTCAATCCAAACTCATAATTGTAGGAACAGTTGAATGTCAGTTCAGTAGCACTAATCTCTGTGGACACGATAAATTCCCGGATAAATATTCCTAAAAGTTTTTTTACTTGCCGCTATACCGCAACAACAAAATGGTGTCGTTGTCAGGGATTGGTGTTTATTGTTTTGCATTGAGATAGTTTCTTTGTTTTTGAGTTTTGTAATTAATGTATATGTTGTATAAAATGTGTACATAAACTTGTCTATTTTTACTTGTACATGTTTTATGTTTACTTTCCATAGTTGTGCATATATGTGTTTTTCTTTGTTTTCACGTATTGTTGTAAACTATCTCATTTTTGTTACTTTTGTTGTATGGATGTTAGGACACTTTCTTTAGGTTTACACAGTGTGACAATGCCATGGCATGACGAGAGGAGGTTACTAGCTCACACAATAAAGGCGTCGAGCTTATGACGTAAAACAAGCATGTTTTATTGTTTTTATTTGTGTTAGTTTAGGTAGTGTGGTGACTTGTGTTTTAACAAGTTGAACTCGGATTAGTTTTTAAATTTCAAATATTCACTTTTCAACTTGTTAATTCATTTTCACCCGTCTGTTTCGTTATGTCAGTTGAGTTTTTTCGAAAGCTTGTCGTGTTTAGCTTGAGGAAGTTTGTTAAAAGTTTGTAAATATTGTATGTTTTGTGTAGCTATGTAGTAATTAGATTTAGTATTATTGTTCTAATTGTTTTATTTTTGTTTGGACTCAAGTTTTGGTCTGGTAACTTGTAGAATATTGAGGTGATTTGTTAAGTTTGATCGTTTTGACTTGTGAATGCATGGTAATGACTTTGTTAAAGTTTTGTACACATTCGAGGTATGTGTTTATCGCTTTCTATACTTTAGCATATTCATGATACTTAGACTTTTTACAATTTTTATGCCATTCATTCTTTTGTATACTTGTCCATTTATAAATCACTTTAGTTACCACCCTTTTTTGTGAGGTAGCTTTCCATTGTTCACATATGCTGGAGGCCACAATTCTTGTTTTAACTGGATCTTATTATGTTTAATATTTTGTTTATGTTTATTGTATGAAAGCTTCAACATGATCAAGGCATTTTTTGTTTCATTTTGAGCACAACTATCTTGGCCAAATAGTCAATTCACCTTGTGAGTGTGTGAACTTTTGTTAACCCCTTTGAGCTTTTTGTCGATATCCATGTTGTTTTTGCTAAATTCTTGTCTATGAGTGTTTGTGCTGTACCCCGAAATTTTCCCTCCCATTTCTTCAAGACATTCTCCTAGGGTTCTCAAATGCTCAAGGTTGCTCAAGAATTGATCAAACAAATTCTCCTCCTAAGCAATGGACTTACAACTAGGGTTTCATTTTTCTCAAGGAAGTTTGGTTTTCTAAGGACACAAGTGGTTTCCATGGTTTCTTATATTTCTTTAAGAATGTTCACACTAAATTTCACGCTTTGCATCACAAGTTTGCTCAGTCAATGGCTCAGATGACTAGAAATCAACTGTATTGGGTAAAAAGTCAAATGTGGTCAACATACAATCACACCTCAATATTTTTGGTCACCATCAAGGTTTTGAATTCAAATTCATCATTGATCATGGTTTGATCATGATTCATCAAGGAAACTCTCAAACCATCAAAATCAAAAAGTTGCCAAATTAGGGTTTTCTTAAGGAGAAGTCAACTGAACTTTGACCAGACATAACTTTCACATGCTTCATCAAATTTTCCTCAAACAAAGCTCACTTTGAAGGGAATTCAATTCTCTACAACTTGGTCTCTCTAAGCACAAGTCCAAAAAATACTTCATTTGAGAGATATGGCCCAATACATTATAGGTCACTTCAAAAGTCAACAAAAAGACACTTTTTGTCAAGGCAACTTACATCAATATAAAGTATTCAAATGCAAAAATGATCAACATAGAGATTGTAGGAGACATCTTGAGATTTCAAAAAAGTCCAAGGTTACCTTCAAATTATAAAAATTTAAAGAGTTATGACTAGTGCAAGTTGGGAAATTTTGACCAAATGCATGAAACCTAAAATGATCAAGCTTGAAATTTTGGACTATTGGGCCTAACTTGTGAGGTTCAAACATGTTTGTGACATATTTAGTGACCTCTAAGTCCATTCGTACCTTACCATGATTTTTATTCCTATTTATTTTGATTTTTATTTAAATAAATGAAAAATAAATGAAAAATAAATTAAATAAATACAAGGTAAATGGATTTAGGCATGTAAGTATTATTTTGGATCAGATCAAGAGCCCAAAATCACATATCTAGGCTGGAAAATTCGTGTGAGACCATGAAGACATGATTGGCTTAAGATGGAAACTTTTTATGCCAAATTGAAAGAAAATATGTTCATCATAATGCACAAAGATATTTTCTATATTTGTTGACCTAATACACTCTTCTATATGTATTTAACAATATCATATCCAAGAGACCACGCATGCAAGCCTCCTTGAGAAACCCTAAAAACTCGCAAATTTTCCAAAACTAGGGCACGATCAAACCCTCTTGTCCAGCAAGCTTCAAGCAATTTTAAGCTCTCCATCAGCTCTCTTAGGCTTCCAGGAGTCGTTCCTAATCATCCTTAAAGGTTGTAGCATTGCAGATCATCACAGCCAAATGTTGATGGTTGATGAAACTTCCTTGCATCAAAACTCACATTACATGGATTATTAATTGATTTCATACATATATTCTTGTTTATAATGATGTTCAGACCTTTTTAGACTCATTGTTCACAAGTTTTCTTGCATGAATAGAGATCTAGCATTTTTAGGGCATATAACTCTGGCTTCATTGTATCTCCTGTTACAGGCGTTCTCAGGCTAAGCGAATGCTACCATTGAATTCGCAGACCCCGGTTTAGGGGGGCAGGCTTAAGCTTATGTTTCAAATCTCATTATTTTGCAGGGTTTGATTTTTGAGCAACCAGAGAAGATGGTGTTATCCACCCTCCACAGTGGTTTGAATCTCTCTGAGTCACATGGCCTTGTTTCATTTGTCCATTCAAACAATAAGGGTCCTACCGGTGGTGATTTATTTTTTAATTCAAATATAAACGCTTTTTTATTATTTAACAATTTGTTTGTATTTTAATCAATAGATGTACAACCACTCCAGTGACAAGCGAGCGCGTGTTAACACACACCGGTGCCAGGGCGTGGGTGTTCTTTTTATTTTCACCTAGATTTTTATTACTTGTTCCATTTAATTTAAACACTAAAAACACTAATTTAGGTTAATTAATTAGGTTAGTTTTAATCACTTTTTTAAAATTTAATTAATTAATTTTCTTAATTAAAATTAAGTAGATTTTTAGGTTATTTTGTAATTTAATTAATTGAATTTTCTTTCCACTAAAATTAATTAGTTTCTTAGGGTGTTTTTATATAAGTTCATCACAAAAAATTTTCTCATAAAAATACCAAAGAACTCTTTCATTTTTCTATTTACTCATATTTTTAGATCACCCATACTTTCGCAAATATAGTTTATTATTCTCGCATTTTTTTATTATTGTAATTGTTTCCTGGTTTGTAATAGTAAGGCAAAATATCCATTTTGGTCCCTTAATTATACCCTTGGGTTCAGATTGGTCCCTTAATTTTTTTCCGTGTCACTTTGGTCCCTTAACTTTTAAAACATTTCATTTTAGTCCTTTTTGTCTAATTAGCGACGGTAAAACTTTGAAATTCATCGCTAAATCCGTCACTAATTGGACAAAAAGGACTAAAATGAAACATTTTGATAGTTAAGGGACCAAAGTGACACGGAAAAAAATTAAGGGACCAATCTGAACCTAAGGGTATAGTTAAGGGACCAAATGAGTATTTTTCCTAATAGTAATTAGGGTTTATTTTTGGCATCTCTATTATGTAATTCTCCCAAAGCGTTGTAACAGTCTAGGGCTTTACTTTCTGCATTTACTTTCTACATATTTACTTCTTTATTATCATTATTATATTACTGTTAGTAATTAGGTCATGTATGGCAAGATAAAATAAAACGGTAGCAAACCCTAATTTCAAAGATAAGCATAACGGAAAACAACACTCTTTGCACACGCGCACCTCTAGGGTAACTTCCCTTGATGCCTTTCGATAAAAATAGTCATGTCCCTCAAACGTGGGGACGCTTTAGCACAGTCCATCAAAAACAAAGATCATAGTCCCTAGATGATCCTTTCGATGTTGCCTTCACTAAACGATCTAGTCCCTTGACGATAACTGCTAAAGCGTCCTTACCAGTTGCCTTCTATGAATGAACGATGACCCACGCCTGTCCCTTAACATCAAATGATAGGGCTTCCTACTAAATAATGGCAGGATAGCGCTATCTAAAGGAGAAGGAAAATAACACTAAAGACCTTGATTAGGTAGAACGCTCGTAATCACTTGCTCACAAACATTTCAAAAGAAAACATTTCTTCACTAACACTTTTCTAAAGTATTTTCTAAAACACTTTGTACGCATTCTCGATAACAGAGACGAGAATCATTACAAAGTTTTGCCTCACTATGGCAACTTTCAAAATATTTTTCAAACACACACACAAAACAAATTTCAAAAGCAAATTGAGCTAGCGATTAAGAGCCCGTAGATAACTACGGATGAAAAGGGTGCTAACACCTTCCCTTTTCATAATCTACCTCCCAAATACAGAAATCTCAATGTATTTCCTGTTCTTTTCACCCTTTCCTTGTTAGATAAAAGAAAAGTCGGTGGCGACTCTTGTTATCTGCAACATTTGCGATAAAATGCAAAAACAAGTCAGTTCTCCCACCGTATTACAGAATTGGCGACTCTGCTGGGGAATTTCTAAAAAGAGGGGTTACTTTGGGGTTAGATCGCTTTACTTATTTTACTTGTTTGCTTTGTTTTCTTTTTGGGGTTTGATCGGGTTTTACTTTCTTACAAAGATCCTACGGCCAGATCTGGGGGTACCCTTAGGTAAGTAGCTATAGATCATGGAAGCTTTATGGAATAGACCGATATGGTTGAAGTGATGGCTACGTTAGTGTGACACATTGGTTTATACCGGTGTCCCTCGAGTCAGTCGGCTGTCGTATTGTGTCATAAGCACTAACTGACCTTTAGAACCTTAATTGACCCAACTTAGCCATTAGAAGGTAGTGAGATAGACGGCTATGGTACAGTCCGAAGTTGGTTGATAATCGATGCTACGCTCATTGAGATTCAAATCTCGGGTTTTTTTGGTGGCAAGTCAGTTTCCTTGCTAAACGAAACTTGTGAGAAAAATCAGTGATATTGAGATCCCAAGAACCCGGTTACTATTTTTGGACAGGTTGAACCAACTAAACTTCAAGAGGGTACTTACCTACGGACCCCATGCAAGCCTTAAACCTAAGGCTCTTATATGCTTTGTTTATGTTTGTTATTTGTTTAAACATGATATCATAATATTATAACATAATATCATGACTAACCATTTTAAGGATCTAGGGGATTTATCTTTGTTCTTTGTTGCAGGGTAATGGCTTCCAATCTCAAAAATACTATTTGAATCAACTTCGTAAGGATACCTTCCAAGCTTGAGGAGTTAGTCTCAAAGGTTCCTGACAATTCTCAATTCACCAAGAGACATGGTCATCTACTCAATTTGGTCACTACCAGTTTCAAAGAAGACATGATGAGTATTCTGTTCTAGTTCTTTGATCCTAAGTATCACTATTTTACCTTCCTGGACTATCAGTTGGTGCCCACAATGGAAAAATTCTCTAAGCTACTCAGAGTGCCTACTCTTGATCAGATACCTTTCACTGGTCTAGAGCAAATTCCAAAACCTGAAGACATTGCAGCAGCCTTGCATCTAAAATGATCAGACATTGTATCTAATTGGGAAGCAAGAAATGGAGTCAAGGGATTTCTTCCTAAATTTCTGATAGAGAAGGATCATTGGTTTCTAGATTCCATGAGTTTTCATGCTTTTGAGGATATTTTGGCTTTGCTGATATATGGTTTGGTACTTTTCCCTAACCAGGACCAACTCATAAATGTAAACGCCATCAAAATATTTCTCACTCATAATCTGGTGCCTACTTTGCTTGGTGATGTCCTACATTCCCTTCACACTCATACTATGAAGAAGCGAGAAACTCTTATGTGTTGCATACCTCTACTATCCAGGTGGTTTATTTCGCACCTCCCCCGATCAGTAATGAAGATTGAACAAGGCTTGAGATGGTCTTAAAGGGTGATGTCACTCACCCATTCAGATATCCATTAGTGTTCTCGATCTCAGGAGGACATCAATATCATTGACCACTATGGGGAATTCCCTAATGTTCCACTCCTTGGTATAAGGGGAGGTATCACTTACAACCCTTCCCTAGCTCTACGTCAGTTTGGTTATGCTTGAAGAGACAGTCTTCGTGATATGCTCATCCAGGGTATAGTATTCGACTATGAGAATGGTCCTCAGAATTATTGTCAAAGGTTTATACGTGCTTGGGGAATCGTCAACAAGATTTACAACAAGACTTTGGGACACAAGAATTCCATTCCTCTAGAGCCTTACCTCAGGTGGGTGCGGTCTCGTGCTCAAAATCTTATGATGCCATATCCTGTTGTCCTGCCAATGATCGTAGAACCTGTTGTTGAAAGAGATGTCCCTCATGCCATTATTCATCCTGATATGTCTACTGACTTCGAAGAACTACAGAAGTCCTGGATTTAACTCAAAGAAGAAAGGGATACCTTTGAAACTCAGTTCTATGCTAGTGAGAAAAAAGTAATGGAGCTGACAAAATAACTCCACGAAGAACAAAACCTTAATACATATGTCAACATGAAGAGGAAGCGCCCATGGGAGACTTGAGTTAATATTTTTATTCTTTGTAACTCCTTTTTGTTGTCATTATAAGCCTAGAAGGCAATTATAATTTGAGCTTGTTACTAAAATTTCTTTTGTTTCCTTTTGTTTAAACAAATTTAAATCCCACAAAGATCCTTGAAAACATTGCACTTGCATTTGCATATCATGCATATCATTACATAATATGTACTTTATAGACAGGTTTTCTCATCTTCTTACTGTTTATTTCACTAAAAGATGGCTCTGGAACAAACTGTAAAAGAACTTCAAGCTCAGAACACTCAGTTTTAGCAGATGTTCCTGGACTTATCTAAGGGACAAGACGAGTTGAAGACCCTTATCACAAAGGGGAATAAGAAGAATACTAAAAAGCCAGCAGTATTTCTTAATATGGGCAGAAGATTCAAAGGCCCGGTCAGAAGGGCTCTAGATTTTGAGGTCCCCCTAAATGAAGATGATAACCAAGAAGAAGATGACAAGAGTGTGACAGTTAAAGAGAATAACAACCTTGGTTCTGGCCAAGATTCTGATGAAGACTATTCTTCTGAACAATATCCTCCCGCTGATGACAAATACAAACAGCTGGAAGATTGAACTAATGCTATGGAGATCCAGAAAGTGCCTGAACGGTATTTTGAGGAGTTGGGTCTTATTTTGGGGGTTATTATCCCTCAAAAGTTCAAGGTCCCTAATTTTTCCAAATATGATGGTGTTTCCTGTCCAAAGCTTCATCTGCGGTCTTATGTTCAGAAGATCTAGCCCCATACTGCTGACACAAAGTTATGGGTTCACTTCTTTCAAGAGCGTTTATCTGGGACATAACTCAAATGGTTCTATCAGCTGGAGGGAACCAACATCCGCACTTGGGAAGACATGGCTGCTACTTTTTACAAGTAGTATCAATACAATGCTGATCTTGCATTGAGCCGTGTGCAGTTACAAAGTATGACTATGGGATCGAGTGAAGGGTTTAAGGAGTATGACCAAAAATGGAGATATATGGATGGAAGAGTGCAACCTTCTTCATCTAACAGGGATCTGGTTGATATGTTCATGGGAACTCTGACAGGTCCCTTCTTTAATCATCTGATCGGAAGTTCTTCATCTGGTTTTACCGAATTAATACTAACAGGTGAATGGGTCGAAGGGGGTATCATAAGTGGAAAGATTTAAGTGGTTGCATCTTCAAGTACTATGAAGAAGCCATTCAGCGGTAAGAAGGAAACAAATGTTGTTTATGGCCAGAAGGTTCGTACTAGAAGTAATCATAATCCATCTGTAGGAGTTGTGTTAATTTCTAATCATGCACCTGTTCAACAACATCGGAAAAATAATCAGTGTAGGTTAGACGCACTGAGAAGGCAGTCTACTAAGATCAGCATGCCACTATCTCAGGCATTACAACACTTATTGAAAGTAGATCTGATTACACTGAGGGATCCTCCTCAGAACCCTAACACCTCCTCTCCCAGTTACAATCCAAATGTGAAGTGTGCCTATCATTCCAATAGCCCCGGGCACGACACCAATAGTTGTTGGGCCTTGAAAAACAAAATTCAAGACATGATTGACAGTAAAGAGATTGTGTTTGATCCTCCTGAGACCCCCAATGTAATTACTGCACCTATGTCGAAGTATGACAAAGGCATAGGTGTTATTGATGATGTTCTTTATGTTTCTGTTGTGAGTGAATTAGCTACTCCCCTCCCGATTATCAAGAAGAATTTGTTGCAGGCTAATTTATTTCCGAGTTGCATTGAAATATTTTACTGTTTCATAGCCTAACCCAATGGCTGCAAGTTGCTGGAAGAAGGTATTTAGGGCTTAATGGATAATCACATAATTCTGGTTGAGAAGATTCTGTCTTTTGAGAATTTGTTACAAGACTTGGAGTTGGAATAGGTATTTGTAATATCTAGCACTCCTATTAGGATCACTTCCAAGGGTCTTGTAAGGATCACTGCCAAACCCAAATCTTCTCCTTCGATAATTACTACACCCAGACCCATCCCATATTCTTCGGATAAAGCTATTCCTTGGAATTATGGAGCCGACGTCTACTACCATGCCGTCAAGCAAGAACTATCGACTACTGAGAATGAAGGTACTGAAGTTGCTGATCTCAATATTGATAAGATTGTTGGGACCAGTAAGGTTACTAGAAGCGGAAGGGTTTTCTCTCTGGAAATCTCTCTGAAGACTGTCATTACACCAGTTCGAGTTATTGTTGTTGAGCCAACTGCTGAGGCTCGGGGCAAAGAATAAATGACAGAGCCTGCCCAGACGGAGGAACCTAAAGAAGTCATCACTGGTGAAACCTCCAGGAAATAGTTGGAGGAGGTATTAAAGATTATCCGCAAAAGTAATTACAATATTGTTGAACAGCTGGGGCAGACCCTCTCTAAAATCTCCATGTTATGTTTGTTACTGTGTTCTGAAGCCCATGAACAGGCTTTAGTAAAGTTCTTAAAATCTGCTAACGTGTCACAAGAGATTTCCGCTGATCAATTTGGAAGCTATGTTGCTAGCCTAACCATTGATAACGGGATAGGTTTTTCTGATGCTGACTTGACCCCTGAAGGAAGGACCATAACAAGGTCATGTATGTCTCTATTGAATGCAAAGGCACTACTCTAGCTCGTGTATTGGTTGATATTGGTTTCTCGCTAAATGTTCTACCAAAAGGTGCTCTTGACAGACTTGATTGCGAAGGGGTTATACTGAAACCTAGTGATATTGTGGTAAGAGCCTTTGATGGTTCAAAGAGGATGGTACACAGAGAAGTGGATCTTCCGATCAAGGTAGGTTCGCAGGTCTTCGAATCTACATTTTATGTGAGGGATATTCGGCCAACATATTCTTGTTTACTCGGGCGCCCTTGGATCCATCGGGCAGGTGCTGTTACTTTAACCCTACACCAGAAGCTGCAATATCCTGTGAAAGGAAAGGTGGTTACTGTTGTAACGCGGTGGGAGAATTGACTTGATTGTTTTGCGTTTGATCGCAAATGTTATGGTTTAGCAAGAGTCGCCACCGACGTTTCTTTTATCCAAAAGGAAAGGCTGAAAAGAACAAGAAAGACCTTTAGAGATGTTTTCTTGAGTTCGGGGGGTAGATTATGAAAAGGGAAGGTATTAGCACCCTTTTCATCCATGGTTTTCAATGGGCTCTTAGTTCCTTGCTATATCACTTGCTTTTGTTTGAAAATGTGCTTTGTATGGTTTTTGAAAGTATTTTAAAAAGGTACCATCATTTAGGAAAACTTTATAATGATTCTCGTTCGTAAGAATGTATACAAAAGTGTAGATCCTTTGAAAATGTTTTCAAGTTTGAAAGGTGTTTTTGAAAGTGTTGGTGTTTGTTTTGAAAATAGCAAGGATGTTTTGGTTTTTAAATTGAGCAAGCAACTAGGAACAATCTACCTACTCAAAATTCTTTCATGTTTATTTCCTCTTTTCTTTGACATTGTTATCTTACCATTATTTTGGTAAGTAACCCTATCTTTGGATGTAAAAGGGACGAGCAAGGGTCATCGTATAGCCATGATTAGCAATGTTGTAAGATATCTTAGCATTTCCTTTAGGGACTAAGATCATTTTTGAAAGGCAACTTTGATAATTTCATCGAGGGACTATGATCTTGTATTTTTGCTTGTTTTTGCTAGGATACCTTACATGCATAATATGGCCATTTTATAAGGCAAGAAAGTGGATTTATCCTAAGGGTGTATGTGTGCAAGTGTATTGGTTTACATGCTTGATTTGTCTTGATTAGGGCTTTCTAAGCATTGATTTTATCTTCCCATACAAACCCTAATTACTATCATTTGTATATAAAGCATTTAAATTGCGGAAAATAAAAATACTAAGCTATTAAATCATTTAGGGGAGGGGATATACAAATTACAAATGGGGAATTGCAAGAAAATTAAATCTAAATAATTATTACAACCATATTGAATATTGTAAAAAATGAAGAAATAAAAATGCAAGAATGTAAATGTAAAAAGAAATGTGATTTTTGTTTGGTTTTCATGAAAAGGGTTTTTTGACCTAGTTAACTAAAATAAAATAAATAACTAAAAATAAGAATATTAAGATTAAGTAAATAAAATAAATTAATTTAAAGAGAACAAAAATTTTAGGTTTTTTATTTATGAATTTGATTAAACTAGTAAATAAAATTAATTAAATAAAAGTCCTAAGTTCTAAATTGATTTTAATTTACAAGAAAATTAATATAATATAATAATTAATCCTAAATATTAATTATTAAGAAAGAAATTAATTTATTAAGAAATATTTTTGTTCTTTTGTTTTTATGAAGAAAAAATAAACTAAATAAATATAAATAATAAAATATAAATATTTTTGGATTTTTTTTGATAAAAATAATAATAATAAAAAAATAATAATAATAAAAATAATAATAATAAAAATAATAATAATAAAAATAATAAAGAAAATAAAATAAAAATAAAATATAAAGAAAAGTCAGGGGGTTAAAAAATGGAAATGGGGGTTAACAATAGTAAAAAGGGGCGCTAGGCCCAAATGTGTGTTTTTGTAATCAGATAAAAATAAATAAAAAATGCATGAATGGGCCTGTATTAGAAAATTAAATGGGGGTGAGAGTCAGCAATTCAGACTGGGCCCAGAACAAAGTCCATCATGTTTTGTGATTCAGTGTGGATTGATTTTTGTGAGTGCACCATGAGCTTGCATTATGAAGCGTTGGATTTGGATTGCTGAACATCCAATGGTGTTGATGTGAGGCTCATGATAGGCGCCTTGTACATGATTGCATTGGATCTGAAATAAATAAATGTGAAACAAATAAAAGAGTACCAATGGGGCTCGAACCCAGGTCCCTGTAGTCACAGGCGCGCGCTTCTACCACTGGGGTGGCTATACATCTGTTTATTAATACAAAACCAAGAATATATATTTGAAACACATTCATAGGCCTGTATCATATTCAACCTCGCGCCAGGCCAATCAACATGATTTTTGAAATTTCTATCTCTTTCATTTCTCAACCATTAGCAAAATTATAAACATGAAACTTGCTCCAAATTTCATCACGAGTTCAGTCATATAAATAACTAAAGCTATAAATAAAAAATGAGCATGAATTTTGAATGGTACCAAATCTGACCTAATTTTTTCAGAACATTCAACTCTAAAATTCTCATTACTCAGGCAACATAAATGAATTCTAAGGACATGGTTGGCTTCAGGGCTATGATGTCTACATTTTATCTTCACAAATAAATCAATAATGATTCTTGTAGAGAGATTTCAAAGTTAAGAAACTTACCTCAAAACTGGAAATCGTATTCTGAGTTTGAGCACTCTTCAAGGTGTTGTGATGATCAAAATAGCTTCAGTGATCCTCCAGGACGCTAATGCAATGTTTAGTTTGTACTGGAGATGGATGAATCGTGCTGGAGAAGTTCAAGTGCAAAGCTCTATTTTTGAAAATGGAAGATGGTGCAAATGGTGTTACAGTCGTGTAATAGGGTGTGGGATAAGTTCTAAATTGTGTATGGAAGCTTTGTTATTGAATTTGAGTGAGAACGCACGAGTGAAATGTGAGTTTGGAATTCAAAGTCAGAAATGAAACAAAATGGAGTTTGTGTGCAAACTCTGATTTCAGGGAATTTTAGGGAGTTTTTAGGCTTATGAATTCGTGTGTTAGCTTGCATATAGTTCCTTTATTTATAAGCAAGAGGTTTAAAGTGCTCAAGTTGGTCTGAATTCAAAATCCATGTTTAAACTTAACATGTGATTTTCTTGACAAAAACAAGTTTCCATGCACTGTACCTTTGTTCATAGAGTTGTTAGCCACTTTAAACACCATGCCTCTGACTTTGTGGATGGAGTGTAATCAGAGAAAACAAGTTAGGAGCTCAAGAAGCTGACTTTGTGCATAAAGCTTTCTTTATAAGAATGTATATGTTGCTTTCTCCCTAAAATGGAAAATTAATTTGGATAATGCTTGAAACTCTTGGATAAGGGCACAATCAGTTGTGCAAACCATTAATTATGGAGTGACAAACAAGTTTGAGGTATGCAAAGTGAGATTATGCAGCATGGCTATGGATTTGGTTCATGTTGCATCACAAATTTTGCCTTGCAAAACAACTTGAAACCCCAACTTCTGGCATGCGATTCTCCTTGCTCATAAATGATCTCAAGGAGTTCTTGGACATTTTGGAAACTTGTATTGTGATTTACAACCCCTCTTTGAATCAATTTTGAAAAATCCAAATGGAACTATGTAAAACTTGGGTCAGAAGTTAGGTCAAAATCCTGACTAAATATGCTCAAAATTTCACTAAGTATTTTAGTTTCATGACCATGACTTCATGGATTAATAACTTGAGATCCAAGCATTTATAGAAGAAGTTTTGTAAATTAATGTTTTAGATATCATGGATATCTACAACTTTCATGTTGAAAGTTTCTTTTGAATCATCTTGCATCATGGTGAAAATGGGCTCAAAGTTGTGAAAAAATATGAAGTTTTCAACACTTAGAAAAATTTCTGTTTGGAAACTTTGACTTTTCAAACTGAAATCTTGACTTTTTGATTTCTTGATGAATAAGTTTCATATTTTGACATGTTTTTATGAATTGTGATCTTTGACACTTGATTTTAACCAAAAAGTTAAAGTTTGACTTTTTAGTGTACAGTTGACTTTTGATTTGTTGACTGAAAATCAACTATCAATCAATTGATTTTGAGGGATGTTTTGAGTCATGCCATTAGGTCAAAAATATGCAATTGAACTCTTGATATCATGTCCCAAACCAATTAACCATTTGCTAGGTCAAAAATTAGAAATTGCCCTTTCTTAGTCAAAACCCTAATTTTGACCATTTTGCCCTTTTGATGATATGATCAAATTTCTTGAGGAATTATGGTCCAAACTTGATCAAATGACTTATATGAGTTCATAATGTTGATATGGACCAAAAATTATGAAGTTTGACTGTAAATTGACCATAGTTGACTTTTTCCCCAATACAGTTGATTTTTAGATCAACTGCTTAATTGACTGAGCAAAAATGTGATTCAAGACTTGGAACTTGACATGAGAAATCTTGAGGGTCCATAATGATACATGAAAGTCAAATGAGGCATTAAAAGTTCAATTATCCTTGTGCAATCTCAAACCCTAATTTTAGTCATCAATGCTTAAGGAGGTGTCTTGAGCTGATCAACCCTTGTGCAGTCTTGAACAAAAGGAGATCTTGTGAGAAAATATTTGATAAATGAGAGGGAAAATTTTAGGGTACAACGTCTGCCCCTGTTCAATCTTCTTAAACCTGAAGAGTTAGATTGGTGGATCCGCCATTCGTGACTTGAAGGCAGAAGATGATTGGACACTAGAGTGCCCAGAAATTTGCACTCGAAAATGAAATGGGAATGGGCTTATAGATGCCATTTGGAGGAATGATGGAGATTTTTCGGAGATGGGCTTGTAGATTCCATCCAATGGTGACCGTTAACAGAGAATGGACTAAGTCTGAACTTGATTTCAACTTGAAAAGAATCAGAATAAATCTTTGGAGCGACTTATCTGAACCAGAAGAAGTCTTGTATGTTGTTTGACTGGGAAGAATCAGAATAAATATTGGAGAGATTTATCTGAATCAGAAGTGTTCCTTTGGAAAGTATCAGGATAAACCGTTGAGGGGTTTAAACTAAACCAAAAGAGATTTTGAATATTCTTTAACTGGAAAGAATCAGAGTAAATCTTTGAGTGATTTATCTGAACAAGAGAAAGCGTATGCGAGAAAGAATCAGAATAAACTGTTGAGAGATTTATCTGAACCCGAAGTGTTCCTTTGGAAAGTATCAGGATAAACCGTTTAGGGGTTTATAATGAACCAAAAGAGATCTTGAATATTCTTTAACTGGAAAGAATCAAATTAAATCTTTGAGTGATTTATCTGAACCAGAGAAAGCATTTACGGGAAAGAATCGGAATAAACCGTTGAGAGGTTTAAACTGAACCGAAATGGATCTGGAGAAGAATCAGAACAAATCATTGAGAGATTTATCTGAACCAGAGAAAATGTATGCGGGAAAGAATCGGAATAAACCGTTGAGGGATTTAAACTGAACCGGCAGGGATCTGGAGAAGAATCGGAATAAATCATTGAGAGAGTTATTTGAACCAGAGAAGAAGTCTATGGGAAAGAATCAGAATAAACCGTTGAGAGGTTTAAACTGAACCGACAGGGATCTGGAGAAGAATCAGAATAAATCATTGAGAGATTTATATGAACCAGAGAAAACGTCTGTGGGAAAGAATCAGAATAAACCGTTGAGAGGTTTAAACTGAACCGGCAGGGGTCTGAAAGAAATATTTTTTATGTATATGGTTGACCAATCATTTCTTGGGCATTGATCTGTAATTGACTTGTTGAAATTTGACGATAATTTTCTGTTGATTGATCTTTCCTGAAAAGATGAAAGGTTAGTTGTATGCAATGTCATGATGTATGAAATGCATGGTATAATAATCTTCTCAAAATAAATGAGATTGTGTCGTATGTATTTGTGTTATCAATGTTATGACGTATGGATGTAATGTATGGACCCATTAATTGTTATGCGACATTGTTGCTAGAGTCGGGGAAAATAAATCCCTGAGTACCGCTGGGAATGAGAAGTGTAAGTCTTCATGTTTTGAATTTGAAGTGTTGATGAGCTTCCATTTGTTAGAGAAATAAACTCCATTGTGCAAGGGGAAACGTCGTGCATTGCTTGTGAACCTTGTGAAATCCTGTTGGGGAATCCTGAGAAATCGGGCGACTTTCACTGAGGAATCTTAGGAGTGGTAACTAGAAGTTTCGTTATGCCGGGGTGTGAGAGAGCTTGATACCATTAGGCTGTATACTGGAGATATAATGGCGATCCTACAGAGGGATGCCCTGATTTCCGTTTTTGTTGGAAAAAGTACCTCTGGGGGATTTTATGGAATAGTCTAAAGATATCATCCTATTTCTTAAAGCCATTAGTGATTGTCTTTCTATTTTTGTTCCTCTTTTTTTGTTCATTCGTAAACAGTAGTTATGTTCAAATGCATATGTTCAAAATAATCATTGGACGTTTTCGCAAACAAACCATGGAAAAAGAAAAATAGATAGTTTTGCACTTTCAAAGAGATATCTTTGTATTTACTTGAATAAGTATTTTTTTTACAATGAGAGAAACATTCTAGTAAGAGAATGTCGTCGTAGAAAAATGAAAATTTGATACAAAGAAAAGATATCTATGTGAAATAATCCCATGGGGTTCCCATTCTGCTATAGCCTTCATTTCTCTGAGTGTCTCATCCACTTGCTGCCTTTGTCCGAAGCTGAATGGATTGATCAGAACCATTGAGTTTGTCAGTCGATGCTAAAGGTTGTTTGTAAGGTGCTCCAATGGGACATAGTCATACGCTTCCAATCCCTAACTTTTGTCTGGACCTCCCTTTCGGGTTTTTAGTCCACCGGATACCCTTTTTTGCCTAAGCCGCTCTTTCGAGTTTTCAGCTTGCCGGGTGTACATATTTTTTTTGTATTTTATCCCTAATTTTTTCCCGAACCTTTGTGGTTCGTCGGGATGCCCCTGTTTTTCCTAGGTGTGTCAACCTAGCGGGTCTCTTATGCGTAGTATCTTTTGACTATGTCTGCGTTTATAGGGTGCGGAAGGTCGTTGCCATCCATAGTGGTCAAGATCATTGCTCCACCAGAGAATATGCTTTTGATCACAAATGGTCCCTCATATGTAGGAGTCCATTTGCCCCTGGGATCACCTTGTGGTAATATGATACGCTTGATTACCAAGTCACCAATCCGATATACCTGACGTCTGACCTTTTTGTTTAAAGTCTTGATCATACGTTTTTGGTACATCTAGCCATGACAGACAGCCATAAGCCTCTTCTCATCAATCAGGTTCAACTGGTCAAGTCGAGTTTGGATCCAATCATCTTCATTCTGCTATGCATCCTTTATGATTCTTAGAGAAGGTATTTGGACTTCAACTGGTAGAACAACTTCCATTCTGTATACCAAAGAGAAGGGATTCGCCCCTGTCGATGTGCGCGCCGTGGTACGGTAACCGTGGAGAGAGAATGGTAGCATCTCATGCCAGTCTTTGTATGTTACTTTCATTTTTTGTATGATCTTCTTGATGTTCTTATTTGCGGCTTCGACAACACCATTCATCTTTGGCCGATAAGGGGAAGAATTATGGTGTTGGATCTTGAATTGCACGTATAGTGCGGTGATCATAGTATTGTTGAGATTTGTACCATTATCTGTGATGATTATCTCCGGGATGTCGTACCGATAGATGAGATTATGTTTGATGAATCAGGCCACAACATTCTTGGTAACAGAAGCGAAAGAAGCTTCCTCAACCCATTTCGTGAAGTATTCAATGGCCACCAAGATGAAGCGGTGCCCATTAGAAGTTGTAGGTTTGATTTCTCCAATCATATCGATGCCCCACATCGTGAATGGCTAGGGAGCAGTCAGGACGTTTAGAGGCACTGGAGGTACATGCACTTGGTCAGCGTAGATCTGAGACTTGTGACAGGTTCGTGAATGCTGATAGCAATCTTCTTCCAAGGTAGACCAGTAATACCCTGCCCTTAGGATCTTTTTAGCCATCGTGTGCCCACTAGAATGGGTGCCAAAAGTCCCTTCATGTAGATCAGCCATGATCTTTTCTACCTCAACCTTGTCTACGCAACGAAGCAAAACATAGTCATGGTTGCGCTTGTAGAGAATGCCATTACTGAGGAAGAAATTAGCAGAGAATCTTCTCAAGAACTTCCTATCATTGACTGAAGCCCCCTCCGGATACTCTTGGGCCTTAAGATACCTCTTAACTTCATGGAACCAAGGCTAGTCCACTACTTCTTCAATATCGATCTCGTGACAGTAAGCTGGCTCGTCCATCCGCTCAATGGTGATCTAGGAAGCCTCGTTGCCCCACTTGAGTTTAAACATGGATGACATAGTGGCTAGCGCGTCCGCTAGTTGATTTTCCTCTAGTGGAAAATGCTCAAAGATAATTTCCTCTAAATGTGGGATTAATTTTAACACATGTTCTTTATAGGGGATAAGATTAGGGTGATTCGTGTCCCATTCTCCTTTGATCTGACTGATGACTAAGGCTGAATCTCCAAATACACTTAAGGACTTAATTCCCAAATCTATGGCAGCTTTGCGACCAAAAATACATGCTTCGTATTCTGTCATGTTATTGGTACAGTTGAAACAAAGTCTTGCAGTAAAGGGAGTATGACATCCTTCAGGGGATATGATTACAACACATATGCCATTGCCGAGTGCGTTGGAGGCTCCGTCAAAAACCAAGGTCCATATGGATCCTTGTTCAGGTCTGTCATATGATCTGAGTTCTTCACAATTGTTTACCATCATGATGTCTTCATCTAGGAACTCGAATTTCATGGACTGATAGTCATCCACAGCTTGATGAGCAAGGTGACCGGCTAGTACACTTTCCTTTATTGCTTTTTGGGTAGTGTATTGAATGTCGTACTCAGTCAGGATCATCTTCCATCTTGCTATTCTCCCAGAGAGGGTAGGCTTCTCGAATATGTATTTAATTGGATCCATCTTGGATATCAATAAGGTAGTATGGGTCAACATATACTATCTCAGCCAGCGAGCAGCCCATGCTAGAGCGCAGCAAGTTTTCTTGAGCAGTGAATATCTTGTTTCACAGTCCGTAAACTTTTTTCTCAGGTAGTAAATAGCATGCAATTTTCGGCCAGACTCGTCATGCTGCCCCAACACACACCCCATTGAATTTTCCAAGACAGTTAGATACATGATCAAAGGTCTTCCCTCGACTGGAAGCATAAAAACAGGAGGCTCTTATAGGTACTCTTTGATCTTGTTGAAGGCAGCTTGGCACTCATCATTCCATTTGACTATTGATCTTTCTTCAGTAATTTGAAGATTAGTTCACAAGTAGCGGTTAAGTGAGAAATGAATCTGGCAATGTAGTTTAGCCGTCCTAAGAATCCTATGACTTCCTTCTCGGTGCAAGGAGCGGGAATTTCTTGTATTTCTTTCACCTTGGCAGGGTCCACTTTGATACCTTTACCACTGACGACGAAGCCTAGGATTTTATCGGACTTCACCCCAAATGTGCATTTATTCGGGTTCAACCTAAGCTTGTATTTCTCCAGTATTTCAAACAGTTTCTGCAAATGGTCAAGATGTTCTTCTTCAGTTTGAGATCTTGCTATCATGTCATCAACATAGACCTCTATTTCATGATGGATCATGTCGTGAAATAGAGATAACATGGCACGCTGATAAGTTGCCCTAGCGTTCTTCAACCCGAATGGCATAACCTTATAACAGAAAGTGCCCCACTGTGTGACGGAGGTCATTTTCTCCATGTCCTCAGGTGCCATTTCGATTTGATTATAGCCTGAGAAACCATCCATAAATGAGAACACTTTATGCTGTGCAGTATTGTCAACCAGAATATCGATATGAGGAAGTGGGAAATCATCCTTAGGGCTTGCCCTATTCAAATCTCGATAATCCACACACATGCGTAATTTGCCGTCTTTTTTAGGCACTGGAACAACATTGGAGACCCATTGTGGATAGCAGGTGACGACTAAGAATCTGATGTTGAATTGTTTCATGACTTCAGTCTTGATCTTCTCTGACATGTCTGGCCGCATGCGATGGACTTTCTGTTTTATCGGAGGGCAGTCTTCTTTTGTCGGTAGACGATGGACCACGATATCAGCATCAAGTCCAGGCATGTCTTCGTATGACCAAGCAAATACCTCAACATATTCATGTAGTAACTGAGTTAAATGCTTCTTGACACTGGGTTCCAAATTGGCTCTTACCTTGACTTTTTTTCTTGTCCTCTTTGGTACCTAAGTTAACTGTGTCCATTGGTTCTTCGTGGGGCTGTATAGTCCTTTCTTCCTGTTGTAGTAACCTAGCTAGTTCCCCTGGCACTTCACAATCTTCCTCACCTTCGTCTTCGACTTGGTAGATTAGATTTTTCAAAGTCACAATGGGCCATAGCAGAATCGTTACCCATGGGATCCTGAGTGGATGTAGATCTGCATTTTGATACGTGAGTGTGTGTAAGAGCATAGCCATCTTTGAAAGAAATAAAATGTAGAAAAAGAAAGACAAAGAGCATAAAGTTTTCATGCAAAAACGTCCATGATTCATTGATGACATGTGAAAATGAAGTAACAACCCTTAAAAATGGACTGTTGTGCCTCGGGTAAGACACAAGGTTTTAAAAGTCTGAATTGTTTAATTATTACAGGTCCGACAAAAATTTAAAGACAATTAATGTTGGATAAAAGTAATTGGGAAAAAATATTTAGCTTCCCAGTTGTTGAGTCCTCCGTTGATAGTTTAGAAAATCCAATCTTCTAGGTCACAACTGTCATCACTATACTCCACTGCATTGACTCAATGGTTGTTGATCTTCAAAGGTGGTCCCCCGGTACGAGCACGACGAACAGCTTTCTGGGCTCCTGAAGTGAAACCCAAACCAAAATTTTCAGATTTGTAAGGGATACCCGGGAGTTGGCCCCAAATAGTACACCACCTTCTTCGACCACTGCCTTGGCATCTTTTAGAGAAGACATCTTTAGTGGAGGTCTGGTAGTCTTCGGGACTTAGGAAACAGTCTTGGTTTCTGCCACTATTTGTGGGACTTCCTCGAAGTTCTGAAATGAAGTTTCGATGAATTCACCATCCAATTCCATGTATCTGAAGGATTTCAAGTGACTGACCATATATTCCTCCTCTCCATGAACAGTGATGATTTTTCCCTTGGTTGGGTATTTCAGCATTTGATGTAATGTAGAGGTGACGGCACCAGCGTCATGAATCCAAGGTCGGACCAACAAAAAGGAATAGCAAGGGAGAATTTCCATCACGTAGAAAGTTGAACCAAAGGTTTGAGTTCCAACTTTAATGGGGATGTCCACCTCCCCATGCACCATTCTCTTTGAACTGTCGAAGGCCCTTACCACTATGTTGTTGGGTTTTAAGGTCAGACCTTCACAGTCTAGTCTATAAAGAGATTTCTTAAGTAGCATATTCAAGGATGAACTAGTATCAACCAGGATATGGCCCAAAGTTATTCCCATGCATTCGACAGAGACATGCAACGCCTTGTTGTGTTTCCTCCCTCTAGGTGTCAGGTTAGCATAAAAAAAGCCTAAACTGTTGTTAGCTGTTAAGCTGGCCACACAACCTTGGAATTGGTCAGCAGAGGTTTCTTGTGGCACATGGGCAGTTTTAAGAAATTTCACCAAGGCATTCGCATGAGCCTTGGAGCACAACAATAAAGCTATCATAGAAGTCTTCGACGGAGTCTGCCCTAGTTGTTTGACTACATTGTAGTCGCTTCTCTTTATAATTTTCAGAATTTCTTCCAATCCTTTTTGGAGGACTCTGGGATAGATATTGATTGCGCCTTCATCCGGACAGGCTCAACCAGAATGCTTTTTCCCCGAGTCTCGGTTGACTCGGCGGTAGGGGTGTTAGTAAGGGTAACCATAGGGACTGTAGTAGTAGTGTCAACAGGAACAAAAGCAGGGATGATCACAGGACCGGTAATAGTTTTTGGAGGAGCAATCTCGGCGGAAAATACCCTTCCACTTCGGATTATTTTGTTGGTTCCTGCAATGTTGCTGATGTCGGGGTCAGCCTTCTCAAAACTCAAGTCTTCACCAGCCAGCCAATCCTGCTTGACACCGTGATAGTAGACGTCGCCCCCATAGTTCCATGGGACAGTTTTATCTGAGAAGTACGAGATCGGTCCTGGCATAGTAATTATCAGTGGAGTCACCTTAGGAACAGATGTAATCCTAACGGGTCTTTTGGTGGAGACCCTGGAAGGATTGGCGGAAATGGTTACTATTGAAACATCTTTGTAAGAAATGGTTATAATGGGAGTCTTTTCAAACAAAATCTCTTTGTCATCCATTAGGCGTTGGACACCTGCTTTCAATAAATGACAATCAGTTGCTAGGGATAAACAGAGGTGGCAGCCTTCGCCACAACCCGGAAATAAACCGGCCTTCAACAGGTTTCTCTTGACAGTCAAGAGAGGAGTAACAAGTTCATCAACAACAGTAACAAACATATCATCTTCAACAGCGTTAACATCACAGTCATGCTTGGGCATAGGAGAGGTGATAACATTTGGGATCTCAGGAGCATCAAATTCAATTTCTTTTTCCTCGAGAAGGTCTTGCACCTTGTTTTTCAAAGCCCAGCAGTTGTTGGTATCATGGCCTGGAATTTCTGAATGGTAAGCACAACAAGCATTAGGGTGGTAATGAGGAGAGATAGTGTTGGGATTCTTTTGGGCTTCCTTCAAATTTACCAGATTAGATCTCAACAAATGTGGCAAGACTTTAGACAGCGTCATATTTATCCGGGTAAACTGTCTTACCGGTCTTTCTGTTCTAGGCTGGTTTCTCCTTTGTTGACTAGGTGCAGGCTTAGGGATCATGACAGCCCCTACCATTGGACGGTGTTCAGTTTTATCCTGATTCCTTTAAGGGTACACAGCACTAACCTCTTTCTTCCCAATGAATGGCTTTCTCACGGCATTGGAGGATGCGTCCTTTTGGATCTTCCCACTCTTAATCCCAACTTCCACTCTTTCCCCGGTCAAGATTAATTCAGTGAAGCCTGCTGAGGAGCTTCCAATTAGATGATTAAAGAAAGGACCGGACAGGGTACCCAAAAACATGTCTACTAGTTCCATGTCAGACAGGGGAGGCTGGACTCTTCCTGCTAAGTCCCTCCATTTCTGAGCATAGTCTTTGAAACCTTCGTTTGAACCCATAGTCAGACTTTGGAGTTGAGTACGGGTGGGAGCAAGGTCTGCGTTGTATTGATATTGTTTATAAAAAGAATCGGCAAGGTCTTCCCAATTATGGATATTGGCCCTCTCTAGTTGATATAACCAATCTAGCTGAGTCCCGGATAGACTATCCTAAAAGAAGTGGACCCACAAATCTTTTTCATCAGTGTAAGGTTGTATCTTCGTCACATAAGATCGGAGGTGCATCTTGGGACACAAAACCCCGTTGTACTTAGAAAACACTGGTGCCTTGAACTTTGGTGGAATAACAATCCCAGACACCAAACCCAACTCTTCAAATTCCAGCCCGGGCACTTTCTGAATCTCCATTGCACTTAGACGTTCTTCCAGATGTTTGTATTTGTCGTCATCCGGAGGATACTACTCTCCAGAGTAACCTCGTTCTTCTTCCTCTTCATATTCTGGATGGCCAGTCACTTCCTTGCCTTTCCCTTCTTGATTATCCTTTTCACCTGATGATGTTGCGAAGTCAAGGGTCCGTCTGGCTGGCCTTGGGAACCTTCTTCCTAGATTCAAAACACCGGTTGATTTCTTTGCTTTCTTCTTCTTTTCTTCGATCAGCAAAGTTTTCAAATCCTCTTGTCCTTTTGCCAAAGTCAAGAACATTTATTGAAACTGAGCATTCGGCGCCTGGATATCTTTTACTGTCTGCTCAAGCTCCATCTTACTGAAATAAACAGTAGAAAGATAAGGAGACCTGTTGTAAGAAACATGTTTACGTTATGATGAATGAAGATGCATATGCAATGATTTCAAGGAAATTAGAGACTTAAATTTGCTTTAGACCAAAAAGGAACACACGTTATATTAATAAATCAAACTTTGAGTACATCATGGCTCTTTGGGCTTACAAAGAAATACAAAAACTCTAATATAAAAAAGTTGAATGCATCCTCTTTGGTGCGATGTAGGCGTTCAGACTCCGCTCCTCGTGAAGCTGCTTGGTGAGTTCCAGGACCTTCTTCTTGATGGCATAGAATTGGGCCTCGAAAGTGTCTCGCTCCCCTTTAAGCTGTATCCAATCCCTTTGCAAGTCTTCGAGAAGTGGGCATGTCAGGATGCCGGATAGTGTATGGGACATCTCCTTCCACAACAGGCTCTTTGATAACTGGGAGAATATATGGGTAAGGCATTACAAGACTTTGAGCACGGGCTCGTACCCATTTGAGATAAGGCTCAAGAGGGATGGAATTCTTATGCCCCAACGTCTCGCTATCTACCTTGTTCAACATCCTCCAAGCTCGGATAAACCTCTGGAGGTGACCTTGATCGTCAATATCGTAGTCAAATACCAACCCTTGAATAAGCATCTCATGTGGACAACCCCTTCAGGCGTAACCAAACTGTCTTAAGGCTAAGCAGGGGTTGTAGGTGATACCTCCTCTAATGCCAAGTAAGGGGACATTAGAGAATTCTCCATAATGTTTGATGATAGTAACATTCTCCACAGACCGGGAACACCAATGAATGTCTGAATGTCTGAGCGTCATCAACCTATGTGACCACCTTAAACCTTCCTCATTCTTCAATACAGATTGGGGAAGATGCAAAATAAACCATCTTGCCAAGAGAGGAGTACAACACATAAGAATACCTCTTTTCCTCATAGTGCGAGTGTGAAAAGAATGTAGGATGTCTCCTTACAAAGTAGGCACCGGGTTACGAGACATGAAGATTTTGACGACGTTTACATCTATGAGTTGGTCAGGATTTGGAAACAAAACCATCCCATAGATGAGGAGATCCACAATTTCCTCAAAATCTTGCAAGTCCAAGGAGTTCCAACAGTTTGGAGCTTTCTCAAACAAGAACTTTTCTAAGAAACCTTTGACACCACTCCTTATTTCCCAATTAGTTGTGAAATCAGATGGTTGTAAGTGTAGGGCTTGAGCAATCTCTTCTGGTTTTGGATCTCTTTCCATACTGTTGAAGGGTAGTTGATTAAGAATGGGAATCCTCAAGAGTTGAGAGAATTCTTCCAAAGATGGCACAAGTTGATAATCGAGAAATATGAAGCAATGGTGTAGAGGATCAAAGAATTGGAAGAGCACCTTCATCATATCCTCATCAGTGTTGGAGGTAACCAAGTTTAGGAGGCAACCATGTCTTTCGGTAAATGGAGAAGTTTCGGGAACCCTTGATGCTAACTCTTTAAGTTAAGGAGGGATCCTTACAAGATTGACTTGAATGGTTTTCCTGCGAATAGAATCCATGTCCTACAAAACAGAACAAAGATAAATCCCAAAATCCTTGAAATAGTTAGTGAGTATGAGTATGATGTTATGATGTTTATGATGTTATGTACAAGTAGATATATACAAACAAAACAAACAAGTCCTTAGGTTTAGGCTTGCATGGAGTCTCATAGGTAAGTACCCTCTTGAAGTTTAGTTGGCTCAAACATGTCCTAGCAATAGTAATCAGGTTCTAAGGGAGCTCAATATCACTGGTTTGTTTCCTCGGGCATTATTTCAGCGCAAGCCTCTTTAATGCCGACCAAAATATCCCAAAAAAACAAACCTCAATGAGTGTAGTATTGAGTATCTACCAACTTCGGACTGCCCTAAAGCCGATCATCTCACTACGTCCTAATGACCAAGTTGGTCAAGTAAAGGTTCTAGAAGTTAGTTAGTGCTTTATGACATCACTCAGTGGCCCCGTATTCTCCTTGACTACTCAAGGGCTACCGATACCCACAAATATGTCACACTAACATAGCTATTGCTTAGACCATATCGGTATACCCCACATAATTTCCATAATGTATTGCTACTTACCTATAAAGTATCCCGAATTCGGGTAGAGGATTCAAACCCAAACAAAGAACCAAAGCGTAAAGCATACAAGTCAAACAATGAAGGCAAGTAAATTTGATCTAACCCTAAGGTAACCCCAATTTAAAATTCTCCCCAGCAGAGTCGTCAATTCTGTAACACGGTGGGAGAACTGACTTGGTTGTTTTGCCTTTGATCGCAAATGTTGCGGTTTAGCAAGAGTCGCCACTGACTTTTCTTTTATCCAAAAGGAAAGGATGAAAAGAACAGGAAAGACCTTTAGAGATGTTTTCTTGAGTTCGGGGGGTAGATTATGAAAAGGGAAGGTATTAGCACCCTTTTCATCCATGGTTTTCCATGGGCTCTTAGTTGCTTTCTAGATCACTTGCTTTTGTTTGAAAATGTGCTTTGTGTGGTTTTTGAAAGTATTTTAAAAAGGAACCATCATTTAGGCAAACTTTATAATGATTCTCGTTCGTAAGAATGTAAACAAAAGTGTTGATCCTTTGAAAATGTTTTCAAGTTTGAAAGGTGTTTTGAAAGTGTTGGTGTTTGATTTGAAAATAGTAACGATGTTTTGGTTTTGAAATTGAGCAAGCAACTAGGAACAATCTACCTACTCAAAAGTCTTTCATGTTTATTTCCTCTTTCCTTTGACATTGTTATCTTACCATTGTTTTGGTAAGTAAACCTATCTTTGGATGTAAAAGGGACGAGCAAGGGTCATCGTATAGCCATGATTAGCAATGTTGTAAGATATCTTAGCATTTCCTTTAGGGACTAAGATCATTTTTGAAAGGCAACTTTGATAGCGTCATCGAGGGACTATGATCTTGTATTTTTGCTTGTTTTTGCTAGGATACCTCACATGCATAATATGGCCATTTTATAAGGCAAAAAAGTGGATTTACCCTAAGGGTGTATGTGTGCAAGTGTATTGGTTTACATGCTTGATTTGTCTTGATTAGGGTTTTATAAGCATTGATTTTATCTTCCCATACAAACCTTAATTACTAGCATTTGTATATAAAGCATTTAAATTGCGGAAAATAAAAATAGTAAGCGATTACATCATTTAGGGGAGGGGATATACAAATTACAAATGGGGAATTGTAAGAAAATTAAATCTAAATAATTATTGCAACCATATTGAATATTGTAAAAAACTAATAAATAAAGATGCAAGAATTTAAATGTAAAAAGAAATGTGATTTTTGTTTGGTTTTCATGAAAAGGGTTTTTTGACCTAGTTAACTAAAATAAAATAAACAACTAAAAATAAGAAAATTAAGATTAAGTTAATAAAATAAATTAATTTAAAGAGAACAAATTTTTTAGGTTTTTTTTATATTTATGAATTTGATTAAACTAGTAAATAAGATTAATTAAATAAAAGTCCTAAGTTCTAAATTAATTTTAATTTACAAGAAAAATAATATAATATAATAATTAAACCTAAATATTAATTATTAAGAAAGAAATTAATTTATTAAGAAATGTTTTTGTTCTTTTGTTTTTATGAAGAAAAAATAAACTAAATAAATATAAATATTTTTGGATTTTTATTGATAAAAATAATAATAATAATAATAATAATAAATAATAATAAAAATAATAAAGAAAATAAAATTAAAATAAAATATAAAGAAAAGTCAGGGGGTTAAAAAATGGAAATGGGGGTTAATAATAGTAAAAAGGGGCGCTAGGCCCAAATGTGTGTTTTTGTAATCAGATAAAAAAAATGCATGAATGGGCCTGTATTAGAAAGTAAAATAGGGCTGAGAGTACGCAATTCAGACTGGGCCCAGAATAAAGTCCATCATATTTTGTGATTCATTGTGGATTGATTTCTGTGAGTGCTCCATGAGCTTGCATCATGAAGCGTTGGATTTGGATTGCTGAACATCCAATGGTGTTCATGTGAGGCTCATGATAGGCGCCTTGTACATGATTGCATTGGATCTGAAACAAATAAATGTGTAACAAATAAAAGGGTACCACTGAGGCGCGAACCCAGGTCCTTATAGTTACAGGCGCGTGCTTCTACCATTGGGGTGGCTATACATCTGTTTATTAATACAAAACCAAGAATATATATTTGAAACACATTCGTAGGCATGTATCATCTACAACCTCGCGCCAGACCAATCAACATGATTTTTGAAATTGTTATCTCTTTCATTTCTCAACCATTTGCAAAATTATAAACATGAAACTTGCTCCAAATTTCATCACGAGTTCAGTCTAATAAATAAGTAAACCTATAAATAAAAAATGAGCATGAATTTTGAATGGTACCAAATCTGACCTAATTTTTTCAAAACATTCAACTCTAAAATTCTCACTATTCAGGCAACATATATGAATTCTAAGGACATGGTTGGCTTCAGGGCTATGATGTATACATTTTATCTTCACAAATGAATAAATAATGATGCTTGTAGAGAGAGTTCAAAGTTGAGGAAACTTACCTCCAAACTGGAAACCGTATTCTAAGTTTGAGCACTCCTCAAGGTGTTGTGATGATCATAATAGCTTCAGTGACCCTCCAGGACGCTAATGCAATGTTTAGTTTGTACTGGAGATGGTTGAATCATGCTGGAGAAGTCCAAGTGCAAAGCTCTGTTTTTGAAAATGGAAGATGGTGAAAATGGTGTTACAGTCGTGTAACAGGATGCGGGATGAGTTCTAGATGGTGCATGGAAGCTTTGTGATTGAATTTGAGTTAGAACGCACGAGTGAAATGTGAGTTTGGAATTCAAAGTCAGAAATGACACAAAAATAGAGTTTGTGTGCAAATTCTGATTTCAGGGAGTTTTATAGAGTTTTTAGGCATGTGAACTCGTGTGTTAGCTTGCATATAGTGCCTTTATTTATAAGCAAGAGGTTTGGAGTGCTCAAGTTGGTCTGAATTAAAAATCCATGTTTAAACTCAACATGTGATTTTCTTGACAAAAAAAGTTTCCATGCATTGTACCTTTGTTCATAGAGTTGTTATCCACTTTAAACACCATGCCCCAGAATTTGTGGATGGAGTGTAATCATAGAAAACAAGTTAGGAGCTCAAGAAACTAACTTTGTGCATAAATCTTGATTTACAAGAATGGATATGTTGCTTTCTCCCTAAAATGGAAAATTAATTTGGATAATACTTGTAACTCTTGGATAAGGGCATAATTAGTTGTGCAAACCATTAATTATGGAGTGACAAACAAGTTTGAGGCCTGCAAAGTGAGATTATGCAGCATGGCTATGGATTTGGTTCATGTTGCATCATAAATTTTGCCTTGCAAAAGAACTTGAAACCCCAACTTCTGGCCTTCGATTATCCTTGCTCACAAATGATCTCAAGGAGTTCTTGGACATTTTGGAAAGCCTGTAATGTGCTATACAACCCCTATTTGAATCACTTTTGCAAAATCCAAATGGAACTTTGTGAAACTTGGGTCAAAAGTTAGGTCAAAATCCTGACAAAAAATGCTCAACGTTTCACTAAGTATTTTAGTTTCATGACCATGACTTCATGGATTAATAACTTGAGATCCAAGCATTTCTAGGAGAAGTTGTGTATAGAAATGTTTTAGATCTCATGGAGATATACGAATTTCATGTTGAAAGTTTCTTTTGAATCATCTTGCATCATGGTGAAAAATTGGCTCAAAGTTGTGAAATAATATGAAGTTTTCAACACTTGGAAAATTTTCTAAGTTTGGAAACTTTGACTTTTCAAACTGAAATCTTGACTTTTTCATTTCTTGATGAACAAGTTTCATATTTTGACATGTTTTGATGAATTGTGATCTTTGACACTTGATTTTGACCAAAAAGTCAAAGTTTGACTTTTTAGTGTACAATTGACTTTTGATCAGTTGACTGAAAATCAACTATCAATCAATTGATTATGAGGGATGTTTTCAATCATATCATTAGGTCAAAATGATGCAATTTAAATCTTGAGATCATGTCCCAAACAAATTAACCATTTGCTAGGTCAAAAATCAGAAATTGCCCTTTCTCAGTCAAAACCCTAATTTTGACAATTTTGACCTTTTGATGATCTGATCAAATTTATTGAGGAATTATGTTCCAAACTTGATAAAGTGACTTATATGAGTTCATAATGTTTATATGGATAAAAAATTATGAAGTTTGACTGTAAATTAACCACAGTTGACTTTTTCCCCAATACAGTTGATTTTTAGGTCAACTACTCAATTGACTGAGCAAAAATGTGATCCAAGACTTGAAACTTAACATGAGAAATCTTGAGGGTCCATGATGATCCATGAAAGTAAAATGATGCATTAAAAGTTCAATTATCCTTATGCAATCTCTAACCCTAATTTTAGTCACCAGTGCTTAAGGAGGTGTCTTGAGCTGATCAACCCTTGTGCAGTCTAGAACAAAAGGAGATCTTGTGAGAAAATATTTGATAAGTGAGAGGGAAAATTTTGGGGTACAACAACTGTTTATGGTGAAGAGGAGTATATGGTGAGTCATTTGAACTCATTCAGGTTTGTAGAGATGGACGGTGAATTCATCGAGACTCCCTGTCAAACTTTTGAGGTTATCCCTCCTACCACTACTGAAGATGTTTCTGCTATTCCCAAGATTACCAGTGTTCCTCCTAGAATGGCTTCTTTGAAGGATGCCAAAGTTGTCGTAGAAGAAGGTGGTTGTACTACTTGGGGTCAGCTTCCTGACATTCTGTATAAATTTGCCAAACTTGGTTTGGGTTTCACTATAGAGGCTCAGAGGGTTGTTCGTCGCGCTCGTGCTGGAAGACCTCCATTCCGTGTTAGCAAAAATGGAGTAAACGGTATAGAAGATGCTGACAATGACTATGACCTTGACAGTTGGATCTTTTCAACCATCGACAACAGGCTCAACAAATGGAAGACTGAAGACATTATCTCAATCTCCTTTAGTAAGGAGTAATAGTTACTTTCTGTTTTATTGCTTTAAAAGTTTTAGTTATGTATTTTTTTTTAAACAATGACTTTAAGCCTTGTGCCTTACCCATGGCACAATGGTCCATTTGTTAAGGGTTGCCATTTCATAAACATATCTTCATTTAATAAAGAAATTGACGTTTTGCATTCAAATTATGTGCTCTTTATCTTTCTTTTATTTTTATCACTTTCAAAATAGCTATGTGTTCTTACACATACCCACACAATAAATTGCAGATCCAGATCCACTCTGGATCCCGTTGATGACAATTCTGCCATTGCCACTTATGACTTTGAAAATACGATCTACTAAGTCGAGGACGAAGGTAAGGAAGATTGTGAAAGACCTGGAGAACTTGCCAGACTGTTAGTGCAAAAGGAAAAGGTGTTGTACCCCAAAATTTGCCCTCTCATTTATCAAGATTTTTCCCACATGATCTCTCTAACTCAAGACTGGTTAGGGTTTGACCAGCTCAAGGCATCTCATCATGCACTGATAACTCAAAATTAGGGTTTGGGATGGCACAAGGATTTTTGTACTCTCAATGTTTCATATGGCTTTCAAGTATCATTATGGACCCCTAAGATTACTCATGTCAAGTTTCAAGCCTTGAATCACATTTTTGATCAGTCAATTGGACAGTTGACCTAAAAATCAATTGTATTGGAGAAAAAGTCAACCATGGCCAATTTACAGTCAAACTTCATAATTTTTTATCCACATCAACATTTTTGACTCATATGTATAATTTGATCAAGTTTGGACCATAATTCCTCAAGAAATTTGATCAAATCATCAAAAGGGCAAAATGGTCAAAATTAGGGTTTTGACTGAGAAGGGGCAATTTCTGATTTTTGACCTAGAAAATGACCAATTGGTTTGAATCATGATTTCAAGGGTTCAATTGTATCATCTTGACCTAATGACATGGTTCAAAACACTGCAATTTCATTGGATTGACAAATGAAATTTGCAGTCAACTGATCAAAAGTCAACTGTATACTGAAAAGTCAAACTTTGACTTTTTGGTCAAAATCAAGTACCAAAGATCACAATTCATCAAAAAATGTCAAAATTTGAAACTTTTTCATCAAGAAATCAAAGATTGAAGATTTTGTTTTGAAATTTGAAAATTTTCTTAACTTAGAAATTTTTCTAAGTATAGAAAATTTCTTATTTTTTCTCAACTTTAAGTTAAATTTCTACCATGATACAAGATGATTCAAAGAAAGTTCCCAACATGAAAGTTTTATATCTACAACTTTGTTTCACACATTTTTCCCTAAAGATGCTTGGATCTCAAGATATAATTTTGTGAATACATGCCCATGAACTAAAATAACTTAGTGAAATTTTGCCCTAATTTAGGCAGGTTTTTGACCTAACTTCATGGAAACTTTACACCTAGTTCCAAGAGTAATATTGAAAATCATTTGATAGATTAGTTATAGAGCACATTGCAAGCTTTCCAAAATGTCCAAGAACTCCTTGAGATCATTCTTGAGTAGGGAGAATCAAAGAGATGAAATTGGCAATTTTTCACTTTGATTTCAAGCCATTTCATGAAGAACAAAATTCAAATCTAAACCTAGGCTGCATAATCCCTGCTTTACAGGTCTCAAACTTGTTTCTTACTCCATAATTTAATGCTTACACAGTTGGTAAAGCATTAATCCAAGCATAAGAATCTTTGTCCAAGCTTTAATTCCATAAATGGCACAAAGTTGCCATTTCCATTTTAGAAAAGCACCACTTTTGCATTTGTCAACTTCTTGAGCTTTGTACCTATTCCTTATGCACACACAAGTCCTATAAACCAAAAGAAAAGTGTCTAAGACTTGTACCAACTCAAACTTGGCCTGTACAAGCATGTAGAGAGTTGTCTCCTCACCTTTGTTAAAAAGCAAGTAAGAGTGCAAAAAGCCTACAACTGAGAAATCTGTTGTGGAACTGGCTTGAAACCTTCTCTATACTTATACACAAACATATTACAACCTAATACACGATTGCTAAGGGCCATAAACTCTCTCAAAATCTCTATCACCAAAAACTGCCATAACTTGCAGTTCTGTACCAAGCATAGCAATCCAAAAATCCACTCGTGCGTTTCAAGTTCTAATCCCCTAAATACTTAACCTACATCATATCTAAGTGTTTCAGACCATCACCCCTTCATTGTAACTCATCCTTCTCCATTTTCAATTTTTGTTTTTCAAGCTTGCAGGTTGACTTGGATAGGGAGATTCAGGCACTTTCAAGACAAGGTAAAGATTGGAACAAACTCAGGGAGGTTCAGGCAAGCTAAAGGGATCTTCAGGCCTTCATAAAACTCACTCAAACTCCATTTACGATCTCAGCTGAAAGAGGTAAGAACTCTAACTTCTATCTCTTCATACAGGCATCTATTGGTCTGGATTTGTGAAGATAAAATGTAGATATCTTTGTGCTAAAACCAACCATCTTCATAGATTTCATTTATATTCATTGTGTATGGAGAATTTTAGATTTCAAATTTCTGTAAAAATTAGGTTTAAAATTAGGGCCATTGAAATTAGCTTTGATCATTGATTGTTAGTTTACATGAGTTACATGGTTGAAATCGTGGGAAAGAGTACTATCATTTTCATGTTGGAAGTTTCCATTTTCGTGGAGAAATGAGAGAGATACAGGGGGTACGGCTGGCTTGAGGAAGAAGATGCAGTACATGGCAAGGAGGCATTATGTGTTATGTTTTTCTTGTTTCATTTGAGCTAACGGATGTACAGCCACCCCAGTGGAAAGGCAGCGCGCTGAAAATGCCATGGTCATGGGTTCGAGCCTTGGTGCCTGCCTTTTGCATATTTTCTCACATTTTTTTGCCATTTTTCTCATTTTTGCAGCGTTGGGCTTTTGTTCATTTGGGCCTATGTTTTTTCTAATACTGCCTCCTGATTACTCAGGACACCCCTGGCCCAATTTATTTTTCATTCATTTATTTTATTTTTGTTTATTTCATTAAATATTTTTCTTAAAAATTATAAAATCATAAAAAATATCAAAATGTTAAACATTTCATTTTTCTTTATTTTATCTTTTTTTTTTATAAAAAGATATTTTTATTTATATATATTAAGTATTTTTCTTAATAAACTTATAAAATAAAAATAGAGTTAGTTTAAATATTTATTATTTTTCTCACACTTGTAAATATTTATTTAAACATGTAATAGTATCAAAATATTTCATAATTATTATTTATTATTTTAAGACAAAAATACACACAAAAATAATACTTAAAGAACTTTACTTTCTTTTAAATTAGAAATTAGGGTTAACCAATTTCTAAAAATAAATTCCTTTTCTTAAAATTATTAGGTTTAATTCAAAACTCTTTTTTTCATAAAGAACAAAACAAAAATCTTTTTCTTGTATATATATACCATTGCATATTTAATTTATATTGTATTTTATTTATTCAAATATTCGTATAAATTCGATTTGGTTGTAATAGATTAAATTAGGTTTATATTATTGCAAATCTCCATTCATAATTTGTATACCCTCCTCCCATAAAAATATTGTAATAGCGTAGTAATCTTTAAATTACACAATTTATCACTTTTATGTAATATGCTAGTAATTAGGGTTTGTATGGCTAGATAAAAACAATAAAATAGAAAACCCTAATCCAAGACAAAACCAAGCATGAAAATAACACACTTGCACACGAGCACCCTTAGGGTTTCTCCACTTGTTTGCCTTATACAAAAATGGCCATATTACGCATGTGAGGTATCTTAGCAAAACAAACAAGTATAAGATCATAGTCCCTCGATGACGCTATCCAAAGTTGCCTTACAAAATGATCTTGGTCCCTCGAAATGCTAAGATACTTTGCAACATTGCTAATCATGGTTATACGATGACCCACGCCCGTCCCGTTTACATCTAAAGATAGGGTTGCTTACCAAATCAATGGTAAGACAACAATATCAAAGTAAAAGAAAATGAACAAGAAAGACATTTGAGTAGGTAGATTACTTCTAGTTACTTGCTCCATTTCAACACAACTAATCCTTGCTATTTTCAAAAAAACAAATACACACACATTTTCAAACATTCTTACAAACATTGAAAACATTTTCAAAAAGACAAACATCTTTGTATACATTCTTACGAACGAGAATCATTACAAATATTGCCTAAATAATGGCCTATTTTACAAAATACTTTCAAAACCACATCAAGCACAATTTCAAACAACAAAAGCAAGTGGTCTAGCAAGTAACTAAGAGCCCATGGATGAAAAAGGGTGCTAATACCTTCCATTTTTATAATCTACCCCCCCCCCCCCCCGAACTCAAGAAACAATCTCAAAGGTCTTTCCTGTGCTTTTTCACCTTTCCTTTTGGATAAAAGAAAAGTCGGTGGCGACTCTTGCTAAACCGCAACATTTGCGATAAAACACAAAAAAGCCTCAAGTCAGTTCTCCCACTGTATCACAGAGCTGGAGACTCTGCTGGGGAAATTTTTAAAAGTGGGGTTACCTTAGGGCTAGATCACATTTATTTGCTTACATTGTTTGACTTGTATGCTTTACATTATGGTTCTTTATTTGGGTTTGAAATCCTCCACCCAGATTTGGGATACATTATAGGTAAATAGCAATACGTTGTGGAAACTGTGCGGGGTATACCGACATGGTCTAAGCAATAGCTATGTTAGTGTGACATATTTGTGGGTATCGGTAGCCTTTGAGTTAATCAAAGAGAATACAGGGCCGCTGAGTGATGTCATGAAGTACTAATGAACTTCTAGAACCCTTTACTTGACCAACTTGGCCTTTAGGATGTAGTGAGATGACCGGCTTTGGTGCAGTCCGAAGTTGGTAGATACTCGATACTACACTCATTGAGGTTTGGTTTCTTGGGATATTTCGGTCACCATTAAAGAGGCTTGAGCTAAAATAATGACCAAGGAAACAATCCGGTGATATTGAGCTCCTTAGAACCCTGTTACTATTGCTAGGACAGGTTTAAGCCAACTAAACTTCAAGAGGGTACTTACCTATAAAACCCCATGCAAGCCTAAACTAAGAACTTGTTTGCTTTGCTTGTATATGCATACTTGTACATTACATCATGGACATCATGAACATCATATGCATCCACTAACCATTTCAAGGATTTTTTGAGATTCATCTTTGTTCTTGTTTTGTAGGATATGGATTCACTTCGCAGGAAAACTATCCAAGTCAACCTTGTAAGAATTCCTCCACAACTTAAGGAGATAGATTCAAGGATCCCTGAGAACTCTCCATTCACCGAGAGACATGGTCGTCTACTCAACTTGGTCACCTCCAACACAGATGAGGATATGATGAAGGTGTTCTTTCAGTTCTTTGATCCTTTGCACCATTGCTTCACATTTCCCGACTATCAGCTTGTGCCTACTTTGGAAGAATTCTCCCAACTCTTGAGGATTCCCATTCTCAATCAACTACCTCTCAACAGTAAGGAAAGAGACCCATATCCAGAAGAGATTGCTCAAGCTCTGCACTCGCACTCATCTGATGTCACAACTTATTGGGAAACTAGAAGTGGTGTCGAAGGCTTCTTAGCAAAGTTCCTGTTTGAGAAAGCCCAAAGCTGTTGGAATTCCTTAGACTTGCAAGCCTTTGAAGAAATTGTGGCTCTTCTTATCTATGAGATGGTCTTGTTCCCCAACCCTGACCAACTCATAGATGTGAGCACCGTCAAAATCTTCATGTCACGCAACCCGGTGCCTACATTGCTTGGGGATATCCTACACTCTTTTCACACTCGTACAATGAGGAAACGAGGTGTCCTTATGTGTTGCACTCCTCTCCTGGAAAGATGGTTTATTTCTCATCTTCCCCAACCAGTCTTAAAGAATGAGCAAGGTTTAAAGTGGTCACAAAGGTTAATGACGCTCAAACATTCAGACATTCATTGGTGCTCCCGATCCAAAGAGAATGTTATCATTGTTGACCGTTGTGGAGAATTCCCTAATGTCCCTCTACTTGGAATTAGGGGAGGCATCACCTACAACCCATGCTTAGCTTTAAGGCAGTTTGGTTATGCTCGAAGGGATGGCCCGCACGAGATGTTGATTCAAGGTTTGGTATTCGACTATGACAACAACGATCAAGGTCTTCACCAGAGATTCATCCGAGCTTGGAGGATGCTAAACAAAGTGGATAGAAAGACTTTTGGGCACAAGAATTCCATCCCTCTTGATCCTTACTTCAAATGGGTACGAACCCGTGCTCAAAGTCTTATGATGCCTTATCCTTCCATCCTTCCGGTGATCATTGAGCCTGTTAAGGAGGGAGAAGTTCAATACACTATCCTACATCCTGACATGCCCACGTATCTTGAATACCTACAAAGGGATTGGATACAACTCGAAGGAGAGCGAGATACTTTCGAAGCCCAATTCTACGCAAGCGAGAAGAATGTTTTGGAGCTCACTAGGCTACTTCATGAGGAGCGAACTCTAAATGCCTACATTGCACCAAAGAGGATGCGCACTACTTTTTTTATCTTAGAGTTTTGTATTATTTTGCCCAAGGGGCATTGGTGTACTCAAAATTTATCTTATTAATATAACGTGTGTTTCTTTTTTGTCTAAAATGAACTTGAATCTTTGAAATCCTTAAAAACATTGCATATGCACATATCATTCATCATAACATAAACAGGTCTTTTGCAACAAGTTTCCTCATCTCTCTATTGTTTAATTCAGTAAGATGGATCTCGAACAAACAGTCAAAAACCTCCAAACTCAGAACATGCAGTTTCAACAGTTGCTCATGACCCTGGCCAAGGGGCAAGAAGAATTGAAGACTCTGCTAGCTGAAGAGAAGAAAAAGAAGAAAAAAAGAAGGTAAATGGAGTCTTGAACATGGGGAGAAGATTTCATGAACAGACAAGAAGGACTTTGAATTTTGCAACAACATCTGGTGAAGGAGAGGGGAAAGGCAAGGAAACAGCGGTCCTGTCAGAATCTGAAGAGGACGAAGAAGAGGAAGACTACTCTTAGGAACAGTATCCTCCCGCCGATGACAAATACAGACATCTCTAAGAGCATTTGAGTGCGATGGAAATACAAAAGGTGCCAGGCTTAGATTTTGAGGATCTGGGACTAGTGTCGGGGATTGTGATTCCTCTAAAGTTCAAATTACCCTTGTTTGCAAAATACGGTGGAGTGTCATTCCCTAAGATGCATCTCCAATCATATGTAAGAAAGATCCAACCACACTCCGCTGATAAAGACTTATGGGTGCACTTTTTCCAGGATAGTCTATCTGGAACACAACTCGATTGGTTCTACCAACTAGAAAGAGCCAACGTCCATAATTGGGAAGATCTTGCTGCAGCTTTCTATAAGCAATATCAATATAATTCCAATTTGGCGCCTACCCGTACTCAACTTCAGAGTATGGCTATGGCTTCCAATGAGGGTTTCAAGGATTACGCACAGGAATGGAGAGATCTGGCTGGGAGAGTTCAACCCCCTCTGTCTGGAAGGGAATTGGTGGACATGTTCTTAGGAACTTTATTAGGCCATTTCTTCAACCATCTAATTGGAAGCTCATCTACCAGATTTAGTGAGTTAATACTGACCGGAGAGAGGGTGGAAGCTGGCATAAGAAGTGGAAAGATTCAGAAGGATTCATATTTTTCTACAGTTGTGGGGAAACCTTTTATTGGTAAGAAAGAGGTATCTGTTATTTATCCATAAAGAAAACAAGAGAGAGCCGAGCGCCGACCAATGGTGGGAGCTGTTATGATTCAAAAGCCTACGTCTGATCAACAAAGAAGTAATCAACCAAGGGTGGAAAGGCCAGTCCGGTAATTCACCAGAATCAACATGACTCTGTCTCAAGTATTACCGCATCTTTTGAGATCCAATTTGGTAACCCTGAAAGAAGCTCTGAAAAACCCCAACACAACATCCCCTCATTATCACCCAAATGCCCGTTGTGCGTATCACTCCGAAAGTCCTAGTTTCGATACCAATAACTGTTGGGCCTTGAAAAACAAAATACAAGACCTCATTAAAGCAAAATAAATTGAGTTTGATGTGCCCAAGAAGCCAAATGTTATTTCTGCTCCCATGCCCCGACATGGTCACAACACCATGCTATTGAAGAAGATTTGTTTGTAACCACAGTTGATGAACTCGTTACTCCACTTCCAACCATTAAGATAAACTTGTTGAAAGTCGGTGTATTCCCGGGTTGTAATGAATACTGCCACCTGTGCTTATCCTCGCCAACTAATTGCCCTTTGTTGAAAACAAGCATTCAAAGCTTGATAGACAACAAAAAGATTTTGTTTGAAAGTACTCCTGTTTCACATGTTCCTGTTGAAGATGTTTCAATTATTACCATCTCCACCAATTCCTCCAGGGTATCCAAAAGACCCATTAGAATTACATCGGTTCCGAAAGCAACTCCTCTAATAATCACAATGCATGGGCCAGTCCCATATGAATCAGGCAAAACTGTGTCGTGGAACTATGGTGGGGACATTTATTACCATGGCATCAAATAAGATGGGCTGGCCGCCGAAGAGATAAACTCCGAAGAAGAAGATTCTGACATCAGCAATATTGCCGGAACTAGTAAAATTACCCGAAGTGGTAGGATCTTTTCTCTAGAAATTTCCCCCCCAAAGGCAGTTTTTGGAGCCGTGGCTGCTCCAAAGGTTAATTCCGTACCCACAATCATCTCTGCAAGTGCTCCTATTGATGAAGCCGTTACAACCCCCGCTGTCATTCCTACCAACACTCCTACTACTGAAATTCGAGGAAAAAGTATTCAAGTAGAGCCTGTCCGGACGAAGGCTCAATCACTGACTACTCCCGAGGCTTTAAAGAAAGAAATGGAGTAGATCCTAAAAATAATAAAGAAGAGATACTACGACGTAGTCGAACAGTTGGGGAAAACTCCCTCCAAAATCTCCATTACTACTGTGTTCCGATGCACATGAAAAAGCCTTGGTGAAGTTCCTAAAAACAGCACATGTGCCTCAAGAGACGTCTGCTGATCAATTTCAAGATTGTGTGGCCAGCTTGACAGCGGACTGATCAGTGCATTTTGATTCACATTACTCTACAGTTGTACTTATACATTTCCATGGTTTGCTTGTCTTATTTTTGTATTTTATAATGTTTTTATATTTTAATTTATTTTTATTGTTATTTGATTTTCGTATTTAATTTTCAGCTTTAGCAGTCTGCACGGAAATGATCATAACTGGAGTTCCAGAAGTCTGATTGAGGAGTTCTAATAATCGACGGAAAGCTAATAGAAAGAGCTACAATTCTTATATTGGAGTCAAAGTCAGAATCGGACTGTAGAAGGTCCAGAAAATTCGTTGAAGTTGCAGCACTAGTTTTAGTTAAGTTTCAGGTCAATTAGTTTTGGGCCTGGGTCGTATGTTTGACCCAGTTGGATTGTAAAACGGGTTGTACTATTTCCCCTTAGGGTAGCAGCCGCGGCACGGTAGCAGCTATCTTTCATTGACGATTTTGATTGTAAGCTTGTACGAATGGCCATGGAGAACTAATCACTTTTGGTTGATCTACCGAATTCAGGTTCCGAAACTATGAGATTATTATAAGTTTTGGAATAAAATTCCTTTTCCTTCAATTATATATTTTGTTTATCTTTTGCTTAATTTGATATTCGTAATATATATTGTTTGGTTCGATTGATCTATGTTTTTCAATTTATCTGCGTGTTTATCGTATGCTTAATCGTTAAACCGTTTATCACTTAACCGAATGCTTAATTCGGCAAACGGAAAATATAATTCGTATAATATTGTTGCGCTTGTTGATTATATTGTAATCGAACGGGAAAGGAATCCGCTTAGGATAGTGAAATTTTAATAATCGATGATTGGTAAGAACTGAATCGGTAGATTGACTTATTTTCATAATCACTTTTCCAAAACAGCTTATTTTCATAATCACTTTTGATAATCATTTTTTCGACCAAACCAAACCCCCCCCCCCCCCCCCCAATTTCGTTTTTAGTTAGTAAAATCCAAGAGTCCTTGAGAGACGATACACGAGTTACTGTTACCGTCGTTACTACAATTTTGCAATTTAACTCGTTTTTTACCTGCGCGCGACAGCGGATCAAATTGGCGCCGTTGCCGGGGACTCTTGTGAATATTAACTGATATTAGAGTCTTAAGTGTAGTGTTTATGCGTTTTGGCCATAGGTTCCTCACGGTTTTGGCCATAACGCCTTTTGAGTCGAAAAGTCGGTTTTCGGAAAAATTGCACCGTTTTGAAATTCTGTCCCGGCAGTTAGGTGTGAAAAAATTCCCTGATCAAAAGTCACTTACTACAAAGCAGTTATGTGACAAATTTTTCGAATCGCGAAAAAAAGCCTTTTTACTATTTTTAAAGATTTATTTTCTGTTTTCATAGAGTCAAAAAAATCCAAAAAAATTATCAAAATTCTATTTTTACGTCATTTGATTATTTTCGGTGTCAGTTTATTTTTTTGAATTGTTTTTAATCGATTTGCTTCATTTTGTTTGTTTTAGGGACATAGTTGGCATTTTCACGATTGTTGCTGCATTGCTGTGCACTAGTCCTGGCTACTAGGTCTTCTTGTCCTGAACTTGTTGCTTTTAATCTTGAGGTAGAAAGAACCTTGCACACACTTCGTAGAGCAGGCCAGGCTAGCAATAGTTCACCTTCACCGACCATAGTTGAGTCTGATTCTGAGTCCGACTGTTTGCATAACTTGTTTGCTTCTGATTCTGAATTTGCTTTTGAAATGGCTGACAATAGAACTCTAAGACAACTTGCAGCCCCTGATGTGAATTATAATGGCTTGTGTATTGAATATGGTGTTGTTGCTATTCCTTTTGAATTAAAATATGGTTTAATACACTTGTTGCCAAAGTTTAATGGTCTTGCAGGTGAGGATCCGCACAAACATTTGAAGGAATTCCAGGTGGTGTGCTCTACACCATTGAAGCCTGAAGGGATCACTGAAGATCATATCAAACTTCGTGCTTTTCCTTTTTCTTTGCAGGGTGCAGCGAAGGATTGGATATATGATCTCGAACCGAATTCAATCACAAGTTGGAATGCTCTGAAAAGAGTGTTCTTGGAGAGATATTTTCCTGCCTCTAGAGCTGCTTCAATCCGAAAAGAGATTTGTGGCATTAGACAAGATAACGAGTCATTGGCTGAGTACTGGGATAGGTTCAAGAAGTTAGTTTCAAGCTGCCCTCAACATCAGATTACCGAGCAACTTCTTATTCAGTACTTTTATGAGGGGTTGTTACCTATGGATAGAAACATTCTTGATGCTGCTAGTGGTGGAGCACTTGTTGACAAAACTCCAGCTGCTGCCAGGGCCCTCATTGAAAATATGTCCTTAAATTCCCAGCAGTTCACCACTCGAACCAATTCTGTCCAGACCAAGGGTGTACATCAAATTCAAGGTTCCTCGAACAGAGCTTTAGAAACCAGAATTGATGAGCTGACCGCTTTAGTCAAACAACTTGCAGTAGCAAAACCTCAAACAGTAACTGTATGTGGCATTTGTACAACTCATGATCATCCCACTGATACTTGTCCTCTTCTGAAAGATGATACTGTTACCGAGCTGCCTCAAGCTTATGCATCCAACATTTACAACCAGAACAGGTACAACAACACCCCTGACTTGTCCACCAACAAATATCACCCCAATTGGAGGAATCATCCCAACCTTCGATATGGAAATCAGCATCCCTCACAACAACAACTCACCGTTCCACTACCCCAGCCACATCACACCCCTCCAGCTACTACTTCCGGACCATCCTTGGAAGATCTTGTTAAACAAATGGCCGTGAACAACCTTCAGTTCCAACAAAGAACCGACACTAGCATTCAGACCTTGACCACACAGATGGGACAACTTGCTACTCAAATAAATAATATGCAAGCTCAAGGTTCGAACCAACTTCCAGCACAAACTGTTGTCAATCCGAATGGTAATGCTAATGTGAGCGCTATTTCTTTGAGATCCGGAAAGGTTACAGAACCAGCCCCTGAAAAAAATAAAAAAGTCATTGAGGTAACTTCTGAACTTTCTCCATCTGAACCTTCCCCTACTGCACTTTCTTCTCCTTCTTCTGTTATGGTCGAAACTGAAAAAATTAGAGAAAAGGAGTATGTGCCACCAGTCCCCTTCCCACATAGAGTTCTGAAAAATAAAAGAATTGAGAAGGGAGACAAAGAAAGAGAGATTTTGGATCTGTTTCGAAAGGTGGCGGTAAATATTCCGCTACTTGATGTTATAAAACAGGTTCCTAAGTATGCAAAGTTTCTGAAAGATTTGTGTACTAACAAGAGGAGGATTAAGGGAAGTGAAAGAGTGAACTTAGCACGAAATATTTCTGCCTTTATTCATCCCAAACAATCATCTGACAAGGATGTAAGTGAGCAAAATGTTTCAGCCCTCACTACTCAGGTGCTGCCACAAAAGCAGAAGGATCCGGGAACATTTGCTATTCCTTGTACCATCGGGGATAGTAAATTTAGGAATTGCATGCTTGATTTGGGAGCGGGCATTAATGTTATGCCTACTTCTGTTTATAATAACCTTTGTCTTGGCCCTTTGCAGCATACAGGTTTAATCATTCAATTGGAAAACAGGAGCAACGCTCGACCCGTCGGGGTTGTCGAAGATGTCCTTGTTCAAGTTAACGATTTGATTTTTCCTGCAGATTTTTATATTCTAGACATGGAAGGCGAAACCAAGACAACCAGAGCTCCCATAATTTTAGGCAGACCGTTCATGAAAACGGCGAAAATGAAGATTGATGTTGACGATGGAACCATGTCCATGGAATTTGGTGACATTGTCGCAAAATTCAACATTTTTGACGCCATGAAACATCCCTTGGAGGAGCATTCCGTTTTTCACATTGAGTTGATTTCTGAACTAGTTGATGATAGTTGTTCTGAATTATTTGCACTTGATTTTCCATCTCTCTCTGATTTTGATGATACTTATTCATGTCCTGATTGCACTGACACTAACGTTTGTGTTCTTTGTGCTGAGATTGATGCTTCCTTGCAGCCTGATACATTTCCTACAGGTGAAGTTATTACCGATGAGGCTGTTTTTGTCGTCGATGCTCTTGACATCCCGTCTGCCCCAAGCATCCCATCCATCGAGCAGCCCCCGTCCTTAGAGCTAAAAGAGCTCCCTGGGAACCTGAAATATGCTTACTTGGAGCATAATGAAAAACTTCTTGTTATTATCTCTTCTAACCTTGATTTCAATCAAGAAGACAGACTTTTGCAGGTATTGAAGAGGCACAAGAAAGCAATCGGGTGGACATTAGCCGACCTTCCAGGTATTAGTCCTTCGATGTGAATGCACAGGATTTTACTTGAGGATGGAGCGAAAACAGTAAGGCAGCCCCAAAGGAGGCTTAATCCTTTGATTCTTGATGTTATAAAGAAAGAGGTAACCAAACTCTTGCAAGCAGGTATCATTTATCCTATCTCTGACAGTAAGTGGGTAAGTCCAGTGCAGGTTGTACCTAAGAAATATGGACTCAGTGGTAAAAAATGAAAAGAATGAACTTGTTCCCACTAGAGTCCAGAACAGTTGGAGAGTTTGTATTGATTACAGGAGACTGAACCAGGCTACTAGAAAGGATCACATTCCTTTGTCGTTCATTGACCAGATGCTTGAACGGCTAGCTGGTAAATCACATTATTGTTTTCTTGATGGTTTTTCAGGTTACTTTCAGATTCATATTGCACCTGAAGATCAAGAAAAAACCACTTTCACGTGCCCATTCGGTACATTTGCTTACAGGAAGATGCCTTTTGGCCTTTGCAATCCTCCTGGCACTTTCCAACGATGCATGATGAGTATTTTCTCTAATTTTATTGAAAATTGCATGGAAGTGTTTATGGATGACTTTACTATCTATGGTTCTTCTTTTGATGCATGCTTGAACAGTTTAAGCTTGATTTTAGAAAGATGCATCGAGACTAACCTTGTGTTGAATTATGAAAAGTGTCATTTTATGGTTGAGCAGGGAATTGTCCTTGGTCACATTATTTCTGAAAAAGGAATTTCTGTTGACCCTGTTAAGATTGATGTGATTTCTACACTGCCTTACCCTTCTTGCATTCGCGAGATTCGTTCTTTTCTTGGTCATGCAGGTTTTTACAGGTGTTTCATCAAGGATTTCAGCAAGATAGCTCTTCCGCTGTCGAACTTGTTGAAGAATGACGTCACTTTCGATTTTGATGACAAATGCAAACAAGCGTTTGACTTCTTAAAGAAAGCATTGACCTCCGCTCCCATCATTTAGCCCCCTGACTGGACACTTCCTTTTGAGCTTATGTGTGATGCTTCGAATTATGCTGTTGGGGTTGTCCTTGCACAAAGAGTTGACAAGTCTGCCCATGTTATTTACTATGCTTCTAGGACTTTAGATTCTGCACAGTCAAATTACACTACCACTGAAAAAGAACTGCTAGCTATTGTTTTTGCTCTTGACAAATTCAAATCTTATTTGCTAGGTTCCAAGGTTGTTGTTTTTACTGACCATGCAGCTTTAAAGTACTTGCTGAAGAAGCCGGATGCAAAATCGAGATTGATTCGGTGGATGTTGTTGCTCCATGAGTTTAATGTCGAGATTAAAGACAAAAGTGGAGCTGAGAACCTAGTGGCTGACCACTTAAGCAGGATAGAGAGAGATGAAGACCCTTTTCCTATTCAGGATGACTTTCCTGATGAGCAGTTGTTTCTTTTGCATGGGATTACACCTTGGTTTGCTGACATTGTTAATTTTCTTGTTGCTGGTGTTTTTCCCATAGGTGCATCGAGAGCACAGGTTCACAAACTCAAGAGTGATGCCAAGTATTATGTTTGGGATGATCCATATCTATGGAAGTTTGGTAGTGATCAGGTAATCAGGAGATGTGTCCCCGACAATGAGATTGAATCTATTTTGAAATTTTCTCATGCATCTCAAGTAGGCGGACACTTCGGTCCTCAAAGGACTGCGAGAAAAGTCCTTGATTCAGGTTTCTATTGGCCAACTATTTTTAAGGATGCTTTTGAGACTTACCGCACTTGTAAAGAGTGCCAGATAGCAGGTACAAACATCACTCGCAAGAGTGAAATGCCTCAGCAGCTGATGCTTTTCTGTGAGGTATTTGATGTATGGGGAATCAATTTCATGGGTCCTTTTCCTGTATCATTTGGTTTCCTTTACATTTTACTTGTTGTTGATTATGTTTCAAAGTGGGTGGAAGCTATCCCCACTAGGACTAATGATTCTCGAGTTGTTGCAGATTTTGTCAGGTCTAATATCTTTTGCAGGTTTGGAATACCGCGAGCCATCATAAGTGACCAAGGCACTCATTTCTGTAACTGCACCATGGAAGCTTTACTCCGAAAGTATGGAGTTGTGCACAGAGTCTCTACTGCATATCACCCACAGACTAATGGGCAAGCTGAGATCTCAAACAGGGAGATCAAACAGGTTTTAGAGAAAATGGTGCAGCCAAACAGGAAAGATTAGAGTCGTCGTCTAGAAGACGCACTTTGGGCTCAAAGGACAGCTTTCAAGACACCCATTGGGATGTCTCCTTATCGACTTGTTTTTGGTAAGGCATGTCATCTTCCTGTTGAGATAGAACACCGTGCTTTTTGGGCAGTGAAAAGTTGTAATTTGGAGATGCAACAAGCAGGTATTGAAAGAAAACTCCAATTACAACAGTTGGAAGAGCTTAGATTAGAGGCTTATGAGAGCTCTAGGATTTATAAAGAGAAAACTAAGCACTTCCATGATAAAATGATTTCTAGGAAGGAATTTTATGTGGGCCAACATGTTTTACTGTTTAACTCCCGCCTTAAGCTTATGGCTGGGAAACTTCGATCCAAATGGATTGGCCCCTTTGTTGTTACTAATGTTTTCCCTCATGGTGCAGTAGAAATAAAAAGTGCAGGTACTGACAAAATCTTCAAGGTTAACGGGCAGCGGCTGAAGTTATTCCATGAAAGTTCGGTGCCTGAAAATGTCATCATAGAGGAGCTTTCTTTGGAAGCACCTAACTACACTGCAACTTGATCAGGGAGTCCTTCTTTCTACTTTATTAGTAATGTCCTTTCATTGAGGGCAATGCTTAGTTTAAGTGTGGGGGAGGAAATCGTGTGTTTTATTTGTTTTTGTTTGTTAGTTTTTTTTTTAATTTCAACCAATAAAAAAAATGCATCTTCTTGAAAGTTTTAGGATATAGACTGATTTGAGTCGGGTTTGCGGAGACGTGGGAAAAAATTCACAAGATCGGTATCGTTCTAACACCGTAAGTCTCCTACATATGGAAATTGATTTGAATTTGTTATTATGTTTTAGCCTTAATTTCTCATTCTTTGACAGCTCTTGAGTAGTTTATTTCAGTAGTCGGCACCATCTCTCACACACTTTACGCAGGAAAACCGATGAATATAAGTGAATGTTCCAAAAAGAAAAAGAAAAAAAGAGAGAAAAGAAAAAGAGAATACACCTTCTAAGTTTGGTGAACCTCACCCGGTCACTTAACCCAATGGTTGTGTAATCTTCAAAAAAAAAAGTTTTCAAAACTCTTTGTTAGTTGGTTCAGCGTTTTCTGGTGCTGAACTTGGTAGGGAGGATTACGGTCCGATCCCCCGCAACTACATCTGAGTAAACAAAGGGTTATGCCATGTAAGTACCGGAACCCCGTGCAAAAGGATCAGAGTCACTAACCGGTTGTCCTGCTATAAGTGTGTGGAGATAACGGGCTTAATGTGATTGCACCTGAATGAAAAAGAGCAAAAAGGATGAGTATGTTAGGCTATGGTATAATAATATGATTTGAAATTGGTTTGTGTATTTAGGAGGCTTATGTCTGCATATCTGTGGTTAGTGTTCTTACGATGTCCTTAGTGTGCGAGATTAGTACCTGTTGATGCAAACTTACCCGAAGAAGATTTGTAGCCTAGGATAAGTATTTGTTGATGTATTTGTGCTTTCTTTGTTTTGTTTTTCATTTTGCTCGGAGTGCAAAAGTTCAAGTGTGGGGGAATTTGATCAGTGCATTTTGATGTACATTACTCTACGGTTGTACTTATACATTTCCATAGTTTGCTTGTCTTATTTTTGTATTTTATAATGTTTTTATATTTTAATTTATTTTTATTGTTATTTGATTTTCGTATTTAATTTTCAGCTTTAGCAGTCTGCACGGCAATGATCATAACTGGAGTTCCAGAAGTCCGATTGAGGCGTTCTAATAATCGAAGGAAATCTAAGAGAAATAGCTACAATTCTTATGTTGGAGTCGAACTCAGAATCGGATTGTAGAAGGGCCAGAAAATTCATTGAAGTTGCAGAACTAGTTTTAGTTAAGTTTCAGGTCAATTAGTTTTGGGCATGGGTCGTATGTTTGACCCAGTTGGATTGTAAAACGGGTTGTACTCTTTCCCCTTAGGGTAGCAGCCACGGCACGGTAGAAGCTATCTTCCATTGACGATTTTGATTGTAAGCTTGTACGAATGGCCATGGAGAACTAATCACTTTTGGTTGATCTACCGAATTCAGGTTCCGAAACTATGAGATTATTATAAGTTTTGCAATAAAATTCCTTTTCCTTCAATTATATATTTTGTTTATATTTTGCTTAATTTGATATTCGTAATATATATTGTTTGGTTCGATTGATCTATGTTTTTCAATTTATCTGCGTGTTTATCGTATGCTTAATCGTTAAACTGTTTATCGCTTAACCGAATGCTTAATTCGGCAAACGGAAAATATAATTCGTATAATATTGTTGCGCTTGTTGATTATATTGTAATCGAATGGGAAAGGAATCTGCTTAGGATAGTGAGATTTTAATAATCGATGATTAGTAGGAACTGAATCGGTAGATTGACTTATTTTCATAATCACTTTTCCAAAACAGCTTATTTTCATAATCACTTTTGATAATCATTTTTTCGACCAAACCAAATCCCCCCCCCCCAATTTTGTTTTTAGTTAGTAAAACCCAAGAGTCCTTGAGAGACGATACACGAGTTACCGTTACCGTCGTTACTACAGTTTTGCAATTTAACTCGTTTTTGACCCGCGTGCGACAGCAGATCACGGACAACGGCCTAGGCTTCTCGGATGTTGATCTGGCACCAAGGGGGATAAAGCACAATGAGGCATTACATGTCTCTGTGGAATGTAGAGGCACAACTCTGGCCCATGTCTTGGTGGACACTGGCTCATCTTTGAATGTTTTACCGAAAAAAGCTCTTGACAAACTTGACTGTGAAGGACTGACGTTAAAGCCAAGTAACATAGTAGTAAGGGCATTTGATGGCTCGAAGAGGATGGTACACGGGGAGGTAGATATCCCCATAAAGGTTGGGAATCAAACTTTCAATTCCACCTTTTATGTAATGGACATCTTCCCCTCTTACTCTTGTTTGCTAGGACGTCCATGGATCCATAATGCTGGCGCTGTCACCTCTATATTGCACGAGATGTTAAAATATCTAGTTCAAGGAAAAATTATCACTGTCCACGGAGAGGAAGAATACATGATTAGCCATCTCAATTTCTTCTGGTACGTGGAATTGGACGGCGAGTTCATTGAAACTCCTTTTCAACACTTCGAAGAGGTCCCCCAAGAGGTTGCAGTGACCAAGACTGTGTCCCAGATTCCCAAGATTACAAGATCTCCACTCCGGATGTCATCACTGAAGGACGCCAAAGCAGTAGTAGAGGAAGGTGGATGCACCATCTGGGGGCAACTTCTGGATATCCCGTATAAGTCTGACAAGTTTGTTTTAGGTTTCACTTCAAGTGCTCAAAAGGCTGTACGCTGTGTCCGTGCTGGAGGGCCACCCTTGAAGATTAACAACCGAGAAGTCAACGCAGTAGAAGATGGTGAAGAGGATTGCAACTTGGAGGATTGTATCTTTCCGACTATCAATGGAGGACTCCGCAATTGGGAGGCCAGAGACTTTGTCCCAATAACTTTCATCCCTCAGTAATTTATCTTTACTTTTTGTTGTTGGATCTGTAATATTCACAAACAATTCGCACTCTTAAAACCTTGTGTCTTGCCCGAGGCACAATGGTCCATTTGTAAGGGTTGTTATTTCATCTTCATATGACATTCAATGAATCATGGACGTTTTTTGCATACAAACTTTTGTGCTCATTGTTTTTCTTTTACATTTTATTTTTAAAGATGGCTATGCCCTTACACATACCCACACTCACAAATGCAGGTATCCATCCATTATGGATCCCAAGGGTAACAATACTTCTATGGCCTTTTGTAACTCTGAGGATCTAATCTACCAAGCCGAAGACGAAGGTGAGGAAGATTGTGAGGTACCAGGGGAACTTGCCAGACTGCTACAGCAAGAGGAAAGAGCCATTCAGCCTCACGAGGATCATGTGGATACAATCAACTTGGGTACTGAGGAAGATAAAAAAAGAGGTCAAGGTGGGTGCCAATCTGGAACCCAGTGTCAAAGAGCCCTTGATTCAGCTGTTACATGACTATGTTGAGATCTTTTCCCAGTCATATGAAGACATGTCGGGACTTGATATAGACATCGTGGTACATCTTCTGCCTACAAGAGAAGACTGTCTGCCAGTAAAACAAAAGGTTCGCCGCATGAGACCTGATATGTCAGAAAAGATTAAAGCGGAGGTCATGAAGCAATTCAATGCTGGATTCTTGGTTGTCACTTCCTACCCTCAATGGGTTGCCAACATTGTTCCCGTACCTAAAAAAGATGGAAAAGTACGAATGTGTGTGGATTACAGAGATTTGAATAGGGCGAGCCCTAAGGATGATTTTCCACTCCACCACATTGATATCCTGGTTGACAATACCGCACAACACAAAGTGTTTTCCTTCATGGACGGATTCTCAGGTTATAACCAAATCAAAATAGCACCTAAGGACATGGAGAAAACTACATTTGTCACACAGTGGGGCATATTCTGCTATAAGATAATGCCATTCGGATTGAAGAATGCTGGGGAAACCTATCAACGCATCATGGTAGCTTTATTTCACGACATGATACATCATGAAATAAAGTCTACGTAGACGATATGATAGCCAGATTACAAACAGAAGAAGAACACCTTGATCACTTACAAAAGATGTTTGAGAGATTGAAGAAGTACAAGCTGAGGTTGAACCCAAACAATTGCACATTCGGAGTATGGTCCGGTAAACTCCTAGGCTTTGTCGTCAGTAACAAAGGTATTGAGGTCGATCCTGCCAAAGTTAAAGCAATACAAGAGATGCCTACACCTCGTACTGAGAAGGAAGTCAGAGGATTCTTGGGACGCTTGAACTATATTGCCAGATTCATTTCTCACCTAACAGCTACTTGTGAGCCAATCTTCAAACTATTGAAGAAAGATCAAGTAGTCAAATGGAATGATGAATGCCAAGTTGCTTTTGACAAAATCAAAGAATACTTACAAGAGCCTCCTGTATTGATACCACCAGTCGAGGGAAGACCGTTGATCATGTATCTGACTGTTTTAGAAAACTCAATGGGGTGTTGAAGCTACCGGCAGAAAACACAGAGCCGCCACCGAACTTTATTTATCCCGAAGTATGGGGAAATATCGATAAAACCACAAGGGAATGGATAAGATGGTCTTGTGACCAAGAGAGGGGGTAAGGGAGTCGGTTATGCGAGGGGAAGGTATTAGCACCCCTCGCATCCGTTGTACTCAACGGGATCCGTTTTGTTTGTTTGTCTTAAAGGGTGTATTTATCTACAACTATATTTGCTTAAGGGGAAATGAAAGGCTTTTATTATTGCGTTCGTGAGGGTTTCACAACCCTTTTCCTACGTATCCAATGAAGGAATCAGAACGCCGTAGTTCCTCTAGAAAATGATTGGTTTGTTTGTGTTTTTTAGTGGGCGACGTTAACGCACGCATTCTAGCAATAGGCACGGCCGGTATCGCGGTAGAACGGAGATAACATGCCCTTCATAGAGGGGGGGGGGGGGGGGGGTTTGATTGGTTGAGTGCTTTGCGAGTTTTAAACGAATTCAAGTAATGATTAAACATTTTGAATGTTTTATTTGTGAATGTTATGTCGTAATTTATTACAAAAGAAGCAAAGAGTTTAAGAGGGAGACTAGAAGAATCCTAATTGTTTTGTTATGTACAAGAAAGCTAAAAGTTTATTTCGACATGAGGCGATCGAAATGGGGTTCAATCACCTCATGGAGCTAACTAAGGGAGTATAGTATCAAAGTTTGAACGAGTAACTTAAATTCTAAATGTTTTTATTTTATTTTATGGTTTTAGCAAATTAAATAAGCAAATAAAATTTGAAAGTAAATTAGAACCTAATTTAAACATATTCTATATATATATATATATATATATATATATATATATATATATATATATATATATATATATATATATATATATATATATATATATATATATATATATATATATATATATATATATATATATATATATATATATATTTGTGACTTTATATTAAATTAAATAAGTGATGAATCAAAAGTGTTGTACCCCAAAATTTGCCCTCTCATGTTTTCAAAGGTCTTCCCTTACATGGTTGGTCACAAACTCTTGCCTAAGGAAAATAAAGTTGTTTTTGAAGATGAACAAAATGTCTTTCGATCGGCATCTGGGAAAAGGCTTCGATTAGGTGTTTGGAACCTTTCGATCAAGCTTTGGTTCACCAGCCTTCGATTGGGCATTTGGCACTCTTCGATCAGGCTTTGATTAGTAAGCTTCGATTAGGTGTTTGGAACCTTTCGATCAAGCTTTGATTTACCAGCCTTCGATTGGGCATTTGGCACTCTTCGATCAGGCTTTGATTAGTAAGCTTCTATTAGGGGTTTGGAACCCTTTGATCAAGCTCTGCTTCGCAACCCTTCGATTGGTATTCTGAAGGAGCCCTTCGATTAGCATGAACAAGACCCTTCGATTGGCAGAATAATAGGTACCTTTCGATTGACGTTGTAGTAGTGGCATTCGATTAGCATGAACAACACCTTTCGACTGGCCTGTTAACAGTGTCTTTCGATTGAATTTTTAACAAGTACCCTTTGATTGGTATATGGGCAAAGGCCCTTCAATTGGCATTTCAAAAGGTCCTTGGACTGGAACTTCAAAGTGTCCTTCGACTGGAACTTCATACTTTACCTCAATCAGAACATCAGAACGAAATGACCTTCGAATGGCATTTCAGTGCAGAGTTTCTCTTAATCTAAGATGCTCTGATGAAGGAAGTTCTGGACACTTCAAATCAGAACTTAGACTCATCACAAGGCCAAGGGATGGCCGAAGTTGTTTAATAGGGAATGTTCTAAAAATATTCGAATTGGACTTTGGAGCTGGCAACGAAGGCTCAATCGAAGGGGCTATGCAATTGAAGCTGGAATAGATTCGAATTGGGACTTTGAAGCAATCGAAGCAGGAGGTCAGCTTTTGATTCTCATCAAGTTGGAGGCCCAAAACAACTTAGAGCAAGCTGGCAGGAACGCATGATTGGATCAAATATGGCAAGTTTTCATGAAAATCAAATCAAATCTCTTCATCATAATGGACCAAGATTTAATACACAAATGTTGACCTAATTTATTTTGTCCATATAAACCTCAAGCCTCACAAATCACACACACACACGTGAAGAACACAGACAAAACGCTGCACAACAAAAAACGCATAAAACTCTGCACAACAAAAAACGCATAAAACTCTGCAGAAACGGCCATAGTTTTGCAAGAAACCTTGAAAAAGTGTGAGATTTAAAACAACCTTAAAGGAGAATTCAATCCAAAAGAACAACATAGCCCTCTTGTCAGCAACCTCCTGAAGCGTGGCCCATCAAAAACCAAGCCGTTCACTGCCTATAACACACTGTAAGCCCCCATGAACCTTGCTCTGCACATGAAATCGTAAATCATCCTCCTTGCATTTTTCTGCCAATTTGATTGCACATTCATACTTGCCATTAAAATTCTAATGATTCTGCATCGTTTGATTTTATTTTCGTGGCTTCTAACCCCATATCCAGAACCTAGGGTTCTTGTGTATTTCTTTTAGGCGTTTTGCGTGCAGGTTAAATCAAGGCCAACAATGGCCATGGATGAGTTCAGGGGAGTGAGATGAGTATAGTGGTACTCTTGGATTCCATTTTTGTGACCTAGGGAGCATTTTAGAACCATTCTACGAACCTTCCTGTGGAGAAAAATCTGTAGGTAAAAAAAAACCAGGGTCGTTTGAAGAAGACGATGGCGTGTCCTTGTGATATTGGTCCATTCAAACCATTAACGCATTTGTTTTATTTGCAGGCTTAGCGTTTTGTTTATTTATATAATATTTGTTTCTTATTTCACTAACAAAAGAAACAGCATGGATGAGTTGGCAAGCACGCTATGGCAAAACCCCTTGGGACCTGGGTTCGAATCCCAGGTCCCCCAAAAACTTTGTTGTGTTTTTCCTTCAGGTATTCAGGCGCAGCATCCCAAGCGTGGAATACCATACGTCCTCAGATCTCAACGTGCCAGGTGGTTCTAGATCCAGATCCAGTGGTCCAGGATGAGGTTCACCATGAACCTTGGTCAACAAATGCCCAGGCAATCTGAAAGTCAAACGAGGTTGGGCCTGGAATTGCTTAATCAACCTCCCTTCTTCAGGCCCAGCGCCCCTCCACAGTTTGCTTGTTTTTATTTCTTTTCATTTTTCTTTTGCTTTTTATTATTATTATTAAAAACTAACAAATTAATTAACAAACTAACCTTTTTTCAAAAAAATCAGAAAACACAAAAATAATATTTATTAACTTCACTATTTTATTTTTGTAAATAAACCATTAACCAATTAATTTAGTTTTTTTAATTAGGTTTAATACCAATATATTTTGCAATAAATAAAAATTGACTTAGAATTAGGTTTTAATATTTTCACCTTTTTTTAATTTTATTTCCTTAATTAAGATAAAACTCAAAAAATATTTTCTTTAATTCCATTATTAATTTAGACTTGATTCTCAATTCAAAAAAGACCAAAAATATGCTTTCTTTAAATAAAAAGGGTCAACACCCTAAAGGACAATTTGATTTAACCTTTCTAGCGCATATTATTTTTTATCTATATTATTGTAATTGCTCCGAGGATGTAATAGCTTTAACTTAGGATTTTATTTACCGCTTTTATTTATCTTTTTGCATTTAATTTTAAGGGTTTGTCTTTGGCGATGTAAATACCCGACGCCTTGTAATAGCTTAGCTTTATTTCCCGCAATTTATTTTCCGCAACCATTAACTGCTAGATGTATGCTAACTAGGCTATGCATGACAAGATCTATCTTAACTTAAAATTAACAGTAGCTCACCATGACATGCAAAGATAATATAACTGGAAATTGACACACTTGCACATGCCACTCATAGGGTACGCCTCACTTGGTTGCCTCGAACGTGGTCATTGAGTATAGGATGTTTTAGAGGTCGCCCTCCTGTCCAAAGATCAAAGTTGCCTCGAAACGGTTGCCTCGAAAAAAATGATCTAAGACATTAGGGTTACCGCTAAGGCGTCCTAACGTTGCTTTAGTGACCACGCATCCCTAAAATCGAATTGACCCGAAAACTCCAACGACGGTGCTACCTACTCCTCGATAGTGGCATAGCACTGTCTAAAGGACATTTGCACAGTTTAATTCCTTTTTGAGTAGGTAGATGTTCTTAAGTACTTGCTCCTTTTAAAAACAAAACAAAACTTTTCACACTTACACTTTTCGAACAAAGTTTTCAAAAACACTTCATACACTCTTGAGGACAAAAGCAAGAGTTAAATTGAAGTTTCAAACAAAACTCTTTTTAAAACCCACAAACACAAAGAAAAGCAAACTTTTGAAAACATAGTGAGCAAGTACCTAAGAGCCCGTGGATAACCATGGATAGAAAGGGTGCTAACACCTTCGCTTTCTATAATCTACCTCCCGAACCCGAGAAGCATCTCGAAAAGGAATTTTTCTTTGCTTTTGTCCTTTCCTTGTTGGATAAAATAAAAGACGGTGGCGACTCTTGCTTACCGCGACATTTTGCGAAAACAAACGCAAACGCGAACCAGCATTCCAAAACAGTCAATTCTCATTCCCATCGATCACAGAACTGGCGACTCTGCTGGGGAATTTAATAAGTGAGGTGTACCTTAGGATTAGATCACTTGTGTTTTCAATTGTATGCTTTGTATGCTTTAAAATTTTGTGGGCTTGTATCAGAGTTCTATAGATCCTAACCCGGATCTGGGGTACCCTTTTTTTAGGTAAGTAGCAATAAACTGTGAGGGATCTGTCCGGCGTAGACCGACACAGATGAAGCAGTAGCTACATTGGTGTGGCACCTTGGTCTGTACCGATATCCCTTGTGTTGAAACGAGGAGAATATGGGTCTTCTGAGGAGTCATTAAGCACCAACTTCCCTTAGAACCTTAAATTGACCAACTTGGCCATAGAACAGTAGCAGTATGCTACACTCATTGAGACTAAACTCTCGCGATGGTTCCGGCCGCAAGAAAAGGTTGCTAAACTGGAATTATGACTGATTGAGGGTAGTCAGTGATATTGAGATCCTCTAGAACCCGGTTACTATTTTTAGGAAAGGTTTAAACCAACTAAACTGAAAGAGGGTAATGCCTAAGCTCCATGCCAGCCTGAAATCTAAGGACTCTTTTGTGTGACTTGTGTGCCTTCAAACTTGAACTACTTGCACATTCTTGTTATCTGACGACATTAGTTCCTTGCAGGTTTTGTTTACAGTCCTTATCCAATAATTTGGATTTATTGCAGGGCTTACTTACATCACCTCACACTTGTGCTTAAACGCATAGCATACACATCATAACATCATGCCTTAGCATTTACTTAACCATTTCAAGGATCTCAAGGGTCTGTGATGCAGGTTATGGTAAATCAGATGTCCAGTAAGGGGCAAAAGGGGATTTATTTTCCTCTGGCCAATGCCGTCTAGAGATCAAAACATGATAACTTGAGTCAGGGGCTATGACCCACTCGATATGGTGAGCTTGACTCTTGAAGAAGGACTCTCAGCAACATGAAGTTCCTTCAATCAAGCTACCAGATTCAGATTCTAACAGTTTCTTGTTTACCCCACGAGATCCTTGAAAACATTGCATACATATATCATACATATCATTGCATAACAGGTCTCCCAGTACAGGTCTCTTATCTTCTTCGCTGTTTATTTCAGCAATCATCATGTCTACTGAACCTACAACCGAGTAAGCTATCAAGGCCCTCCAGGCCCAGAATGCCCAATTTCAAGAGTTGGTCATGAGCCTAGCTAAGGGTCAGCAGGACCTAAAGACCCTGATTCCGAAAGAGAGGAAGAAGAAGAAGAAGAAGAGGACCATCCTATTCAATACTGGACGCAGGTTTGGAAATGGGCTGCAGAATGAAGTTGATATGACCACCTCATCTGGGGGGAAGGATAGTCCACAAGAAAGAAGGGCTCCTAGCCCTATGGTCTCCGATAACGATACAGACTATGATGAAGAACAATATCCTTCTGCTGAGGATAAGTACAAACATCTGGAAGACCGTTTGAGCGCTATGGAAATACAGAAGGTGCCCGGTCTGGACTTCGGAGATCTGGGTCTATCATCTGGGGTGGTGATTCCCCATAAATTCAAGGCACCTGCCTTTTCCAAGTACGACGGAGCTTCCTGTCCAAAGCTACACCTCCGGTCATATGTGAGGAAGATTCAACCCTATACTGCTGATAGAAATCTCTGGGTTCATTTCTTTCAAGATAGTCTGTCAGGGACTCAACTTGAATGGTTCTGTCAACTAGAAGGAGCTAACATCTGCAACTGGGAGGACCTCGCTGCTGCTTTTTACAAGCAATACCAGTATAATGCCGACCTTGCTCCCACACGTACTCAGCTTCAGGGCATGTCTATGGGTACAGGCGAAGGCTTTAAGGACTACGCTCAGAAGTGGAGAGATCTTGCTGGAAGAGTCCAACCCCCCCTGTCTGATAGGGAGTTGGTGGATATGTTTCTTGGGACTTTGTCTGGTCCCTATTTCAAACACTTGATCGGAAACTCTTCATCCGGATTCACCGAGCTAATACTGACCGGCGAAAGGGTCGAAGCTGGCATCAAAAGTGGGAAGATCCAAGAAGCTACACCTTCTGATGCTCAGAAAAATCCCTACAATGGGAGGAAAGAGTCCAATGCTGTGTATGGTCAAAAGGGTCGCCATGACCAACACGTAGGGGCAGTCCTGATCTCTGGTTCTGCGTCACACCGACAACAGCAAAAGGGAAATCAACGAAAGCCAGATGAGCCTAGAAGGAAGTTCACCAACATCAACATGCCATTGTCACAAGCATTGCAGCAGATGTTGAAGATGAATTTGATTACGGTGATAAAACCTCACCCAAACCCCAAGACCTCTTCTCCTAACTACAATCCTAATGCGACCTGCGCTTATCATTCTAACAGTCCCGGGCATGATACTAACGATTGTTGGGCATTGAAGTACAAGATTCAGAATTTGATTGATGCCAAGGAGATTGAGTTTGGTCCTCCGGGGACTCTAGCATAATCACTGCTCCTACGCCGAATGATTGAAAGCTTTTGTTCATTTGAATTTTCAAGTTGTAATCTCTTTGTTATTCGAACAATTATCTATTAATGCCAAACTATGTTTCATTAATGCATTGCATATGTTTGTCTTGATTTGATCCTATCATTTTAATTACATTTAAACTATGATTTTTACTCACTTTATGACATTCAACTCTTGCTAAAAGTTACAAGCCTTTAGAGGGAGGATGACGAAACAATACCATAATCTCATACAGTATGCTTTTGGACAGACCTTACTGACGATGTACAAGCGTTTCTTTCAAATCCTAAACACTGGAGTTATAAGGAAGATAATCCCTAGTCAACCCATCTGAGCCAAATAAGTAGGAGTTTTCTGTTTTTAAACAAATTGAAACCTTTGATTTAAACCTGGGGCAGGGTAGTCTCTCAGTTAATTCAAAAAACAATATGCGCATTGAAGTCACAAAACTCTCAGCTCATAATACGACGAACGACATCAAAAGCATTCCTCTGGAATCAAAATACGGTGGTGGTTCCTTATTTCATAGGCAGTCTGTGATCGGTGGATCTGGAACTGACTGTTTAAAGCTGGTTCGCGAAATGTCGCGGAAGCAAGAGTCGCCACCGTCTTTTATTTTCTCCAAATGGAAAGGACAAAAGCACAGAAAAATTCCTTAAAGAGATTGCTCTCGGTTCGGGAGGTAGATTATAGAAAGGGAAGGTGTTAGCACCCTTTCTATCCATGGTTATCCATGGGCTCTTAGATACTTGCTCACTTGTGTTTTCAAAAATGGTTTGTTTGCTTTTCAATGTGGGTTTTAAAAAGTTTCTTTGAAAATTTCAGTTCGACTCTTGTATCGGTCCTCAAGAGTGTTTGAAAAAGTGCTTTCGAAAGCTTTTTGAAAAGGTGTTGGTGTGAAAAGTATTTTTGATTTTTTGTTTTGAAATTTAGAGCAAGTATCTACGAGAACCTACCTACCCTAAGGAATTCGTCTGTGTAGATGTCCTTTAAAGTAGTGCCATCCCACCATTGAGAGGTAGGTAGCACCACTGTTGGAGGTGTTCGGGTCAATTCGAAGTTCGGGACATGGTGATCACCAAAGCAATGGGAAGACACCTTAGAAGCTACCCTCATGCCAGGTTCCCGGATCATGAGGACTTACTAAGACATCCTCTACTCGACGATCACCTTTCGAGGCAAGGCAACAGTGAGGCGTACCCTAGGGGTGGTGTGTGATTTGTGTGTCAGATTCGTTTATTTTTGTCTTGTTCATGTCAAAGGTGATCTACGCGTTTGTTTTTATTTCGTCATTCATTCTTGCATGCCATTATTTAACAGTTAAAAAATTGCAGAAAGATAAAATTCCTAAACTATTACAAAGGCGCGGGTCCACATCGCCAAATTTAATCCAGGACCCGATTTGACATAAAATAAAGAAATAAAATGCGAGAAATATAAAAGGTTACATGGCCCTGGGAGAAATACATAAATATTATAAAGAAATAAAATAAATATGCGCATAAGAATTAAATCGAAACGAGGGCGTTGGACCCTTTTTGCAAAATTAAAATTACATGGAATTAATTAATTAAAAAGAAAAGGAGATGTTTTTGGTATTTTTAGTATTTTAGGATTTAATATGAAAAAGAATTAATTGAAATTAAATGCTAACCCTAATTCTAATTATTTTTAATTTATTAAGAAAAATGTTGAAGTTTTTAACCTAAAATTAACCCTAATTAATTTACATGCAATTTAATTATAAAAATAAATATTTAATTATTTTAATTATTATGAAAGAAAAAATAAAAAGGAATAAAAACATTAATTAAACCCTATTTCTACATTTTTTAGATTTTTATTATGAAAATATTAAATTAAACCCTAAATTAATAACTAAATGAATTAATATAATTTGTTTATGAAAATACTAAAATAAAATATTTATTATATTTTTTCCCTTTTCTGATTTTTGATGTGTTTTTTTATATTTTATGAAAGTAATAAATTAATTAAAACAATAATTTAAAAGGAAATAGAAAATAAAAAAAAATAAAGAAAGTATAAATTTTGGCAAACCTAGGGGGTTCAGACCCCAAATAGGAGGTTAGTCTTTTAGAAACCTGGCCCAATTAAATTGCTGGCCTCTTTGACTTTTCAGGACGCGTGTACACGCGTTGACCAGGGTGCATTGTGTTCTCCAAATCTACGCCCTTGGATTGATGAAGCTGGACGCGTGGACGTTGGATTTGGTGGGTGCATGGTAATCCATTGTACTGAATCTGTATGGGAACATTAACTGAAAAATAATATTGAAAGGGGTGAGGACCTGGGGCTCGAACCCAGGTCCTAGAGATTACCAGTTTTATGCCTTGCCAGTTGTACTGAACGCGCTTCTTGTATATTAAATAACTGAAGAATAATATAATGAGAAAACAATGGTTAATGGAAAATCAGCGCGCGAAATTTGAATGACCCTATCACATCTTGCCACTTCATCGTCTCCTTCGCTTAGTTTTATTTTCCTGAAACATATAAAACATTGGCAACGGTTTTCACGCGTTGCCACAGGCATGATACAAGAAAATAGCGAATAGGCCATAAGGCCTCATAAATTAGGCGCGAGTGTTTGTTTCTGTTCGTCCAGACATGCCCGATTCAATGGTGTAAGTCACGTGTCCTAATTTTACCATATTACAAAACCCCTAATTTGAAGCTTGCAAAACCCTAATATTCTCCCATGGCAGATCCTCACACGATGCACAAAAACACAATCAAACTATTGGGTTAGCATTAGAATCGAATAAAGAACATGAATCAAGCATTAAAAATCACAAAGAATGCATGAATTGAGATACACGACTATGAATTTTTTTCTGTACAGGGCCGGTTCATTGTACCAATTCTTGATGTTTTGATGAATGTTTTTGATTGGAAATCGTTCAGTGAACCTCCAGGAAGATGTTTGAACAGCTATTATGCCTTGAATCCCCCTGCAAAAGTGTTTTCAGTTTTGAATTTATTTGCAAAAATTTCAAGTTTGATGATGGGTTTTCTGCGCAGCTTAATGGTCTTTTGCATTAGGTTTTGATTCTATACTTATGTAAGAGTGAATTAGGTCAAAAAGAACCATCCAAATCTCTTGCATTCATGGTTTTTGAAATTTGATTTTCAAAGATCTTTTTCAATCTTTTTTCATGTGTTTTTGTACAAATCATGATCAATTCTCTCCAAATCTTTCCATATTTGACTATGCACGAATTATTGAGTAGATTTCATGCACAAAAAGATTGTAAAGCTTAGGTTAAATATTTTTCATGTATTTAATTTGATTTAAATGAATTATTATTAATAAAAATTCAAATAAATAAATAAAAAATGAAGAAATACTTCCCTTTGGGCCAAGTGGTCGTGTGCATGCTTGGGACAATGAATTGTGGAAGAAAAATGGGCCCATTAGCAATTTTAGGTCATTTGAATCAATGTTGACTTTTCAAAATATCCAAAAATTTCCCAACTTCCACAAGGCATAACTTGCACAATTTTTAAGCTTTTCTCATGTTCTTGGACATTTTGGAAAGGTCTTTGAGTCCGCTAACCAATGCCTTTGGTCCCATGTCATTTTGATTTACCAATCTCAAGTTATGGCCTTTGACTTAAGGTCCCTTTTTGTTGACTTTTGAAAATGACCTATAATGTTGAAATTGATAACTTTTTGTGAGAGCATTTCTTGGACTTGGAATATGAAGATGAGTTGTAGGAAATGTCTTTCTCTTCAAAATGAGCTTTGGATGGAATTTTTCTGATAATCCATGTGAAAGTTATGCCCTGGTCAATTTACAGTTGACTTTTTCAACTGTCCAAATAAGGAAACTTTTGCATCTTGATGATTTTTGAGCCAAACTTTTGAGAATCATGATCAAGCATTGATCAAATGATGTTTGTGGCTTCAAAATGATATGTTGACCAAAAATTTGAACTTTTGACTGTCAAATGACCATTTTGCCCCTACAGTTGACTGTAGTGCAATTAGGGTTTTTGACTGTGCAATTTTGTGCTGAATGTCTTGAAACTTGATATGAGGATACTTGACCATATTTGTAAGCATGTGAGACTTGATTGGACCTTTGGAAACTTCATTTTCTTGATCAGAAGCAAAACCCTAATTTTGACTGTTTAGGAGACCCTTGAACTGTGCAACCCTTGGGGAATTTTGAAGCGTGATTTGGCAAATCTTGGAGAATATGGGAGGGCAAATTTTGGGGTACAACACAGTCAATCTCTCAAAAGAGAAAAGCCCAGTGAGCCAAAACCTATAAAGGAGGCTTAAGAAAGTTGGGGCATCCCGCTGACTGTAATCTCGAAAACAGGAACAGTCAGGCAAAAGTTAGGGATAACAAATCAAAAGAACGAGGTCGCTAAAAATCCTCAACAACATGAAAAATGTTGCAAAAAAAATGATGACTGCCTTGAAAAATCCAACTTGTGTGAACCATCACCAAAACGTCGTTCCAAATCTGAATAGAGTTCGATGCACAATTAACTGAGTTTAGGATTTAAGAACATCACGAAGAGAGGGTGGGTACAAATATACTTTGAGCCTTTATCCTTTGTTTCTTAAACCGTGAACCAAGCCACGTTACAACCCTTCAAAAGTCCTAACTGAAGCATGGGTTAGTTCGAAGGCATACTGTTACAAAAGGTATCCTGACTCCTGTAAGGCTTTTCCTTAAATCTTGTGTTGAATTTGTCTTATAAAAAGTTTTCTGCTAAAAAACGCATTTTTCAAAACTTCGAGACAAGCATAAACTTTGCGTTATTTGAATATCACTATTTGCATTTGGCTATTTGTTTGACAGCAGAGAAATTCACACAACGAATATCCGATGAACGAAAGCCCCCTCAGTGAACAAAATCACTTCAAAAAGAATGACACTTCCATTGAAAAATCTCCTATCAACAAGGGGATTTGACATGTCACTATCCAGCACACCTGGGGCAGTCCAGTCAAGATTTCAAGAAATCTCTGAAGAAGTGCAGAGTAACTAGGGGCAAGTCTCCATCTCCGTTACTTGGGGCATTGAACATCAATCTCGGTGAAGGGTTACATACAATTAAACATCTTCTGGCAATGTCACAAACACTTGCTACTAGGGGCAATGACAAATCTCCCTAAAATCCTTCTCATAGGATGACTCCCAGCAAAGGTTTAATCTCTGACCCCTTTCCCCAGCTGAGACAACTTCAACGAAGATATCCCCTCTCTAGCAGACTGACGACATGGTTTATTTCCCCAACAACACCAGGATTCCCCAGTTTGAGTTTGCCTCTCTGACTACTACAAATTAAAGGACCACACCTCCTCTTCCCCAGTAGACTTTGGAAGCTTGTCCCCTACGAAACGCAAATAAGTCTCCTCAGCCAAATTCGGAGGTTATCCTCACAAGAGTCTAATTGGGTTATCCTCAGTAAGTTGCAACTGAAAGATCATCCCCAGCAAAGTTCTTTCTATCCCCAACGGAGTTTATTCCTTTCATAGACAGAAATTCAATCCCCAACAGGGTTCACTGTCACCAGCAACAGTAATTCATCCCCAGCTGAGTTTTATTTCTCCAAATCAGCAGATCTTCTAGCAGATTATATACTCCCCACAGAGTCACTTCCTCGTCAGTCCATTCCCCAACGGAGTTATTCTCTCCTGCAGGATTATTCTCCCAATCATCTTCGGTCGTTATCTCCAGCGAGTGAAACTCTTTATTCTCCAACAACAGTCAAGGATTTACTTTCCCAAACTCGGACGTACCACAATAGCATTTCATGTTCATACATCGTGACGTACGCATACATATTGCATACAACATAATCTCATTTATTTTGAGAACATCATCATACAATGCACGTACCTTTTCAGGGAAGATGGTTATCATCAACAACTTCCAGAAATATCAAGATTAACTCCGAAAACTAAATAGAGTAATTATCTGCACGATCAAATTCAGCTTTACACGGGTTTCTCCTAAATACAGCTACACACGGGTTCATCCTGAAAAATCCTACACGGGTCCTTTCTCATATATTTCTGAATGAAGTTTTACACGAACTTATCTCACAGTAACCTTACCCCGGTTCCTATTAAAGTTTTACACAAACTTATCTCACAGTAACCTTACCCCGGTTCCTCCTAAAGTTTTACACAAACTTATCTCACGGTAACCTTACCCAGGTTCCTCCTGAAGTTTTACACGGACTTATCCCAAAGTAACCTTACCCAGGTTCCTCCTGAAGTTTTACACGGACTCATCATCAGGCAACCCTACACAGGTTCCTTCTCAGGAAATTTCAGATGCAGTTTTACACTGACTCATCATCAGGCAACCCTACACAGGTTCCTCCTTTCCAGATGAAGTTTTACACGGACTCGTCATCAGAAAACCCTACACAGGTTCCTCCTTTCCAGATGAAGTTTTACATGGACTCATCATGAAGTAACCTTACCCAGGTTCCTTCTCAGTCCCCGATACAGTTCAATGGCATTCCAGACACGAATACCATTTCGATACTCATTCTTTTGGCCTACAGCATTGCGGGTCAACAAACATTCTTGGATGGCATCTTTAAGCCCATCTCCAGCAAGACTCTACCATCAACCTTTTTAAGTTCTAGATTAACACCTGTAACAAGCCAGGAAAAACATCTATGGACGACTGATTATAGATTAATACCTGTAACAAGCCAGGAAGAGCATCTACATGAAGAGATTGAAGATTAACACCTGTAACAAGCCAGGAAGACTATCTTTCTTTCTCAGGTCAGAGATTAATACCTAAAACCAGCCAGGACAGCTATCTCCTTGACCCACCTTTTCAAGTCCCAGTTTAATACTTGTAGCAAGCCAGGAAAATATCTGTAGACGATTGATTGCAGATTAATACCTGTAACAAGCCAGGAGAATTATCTACATGAAGAGATTAAAGATTAACACCTGTAACAAGCCAGGAAGACCATCTTTCTTTCTCAGGTATGCAAGTTCTCGCTAAAGAATCTCTTATGCGATCGACACTCCTGCAGATGGCATCTATAAGCCCATCCTCCTACCAACAATCTCTAAATGGCATCTGTAAGCCCATTCCCGACGTCACAATGTTGATACTACACCATACGAGTGCAAATTTCTGGGCACTCTAGTGTTCAATTATCTTCCACCTTCGGATCATGAAAGGCACGCAAGCCAATCTACATCCTCAGGTTTAAGTAAATTGAACAGGGGTAACTGTTGTACCCCAAAATTTGCCCTCTCATGTTTTCAAAGGTCTTCCCTTACATGGTTGGTCACAAATCCTTGCCTAAGGAAAATAAAGTTTTTTTTGAAGATGAACAAAATGTCTTTCGATTGGCATCTGGGAAAAGGCTTCGATTAGGTGTTTGGAACCTTTCGATCAAGCTTTGGTTCACCAGCCTTCAATTGGGCATTTGGAACTCTTCGATCAGGCTTTGATTAGTAAGCTTCGATTAGGTGTTTGGAACCTTTCGATCAAGCTTTGATTCACCAGCCTTCGATTGGGCATTTGGCACTCTTCGACCAGGCTTTGATTAGTAAGCTTCAATTAGGGGTTTGGAACCCTTCGATCAAGCTCTGCTTTGCAACCCTTCGATTGGTATTCTGAAGGAGCCCTTCAATTAGCATGAACAAGACCCTTCGATTGGTAGAATAATAGGTACCTTTCAATTGACGTTGTAGCAGTGGCATTCGATTAGCATGAACAACACCTTTCGACTGGCCTGTTAACAGTGTCTTTCGATTGAATTTTTAACAAGTACCCTCTGATTGGTATATGGGCAAAGGCCCTTCAATTTGCATTTTAAAAGGTCATTGGACTGGAACTTCAGAGTGTCCTTCGACTGGAACTTCATACTTTACCTCAATCAGAACATCAGAACGAAATGACCTTCGAATGGCATTTCAGTGCAGAGTTTCTCTTAATCTAAGATGCTCTGATGAAGGAAGTTCTGGACACTTTGAATCAGAACTTAGACTCATCACAAGGCCAAGGGCTGGTCGAAGTTGTTTAATAGGGAATGTTCTAAAAAGATTCGAATTGGACTTTGAAGCTGGCAAAGAAGGCTCAATCGAAGGGGCTATGCAATTGAAGCTGGAATAGATTCGAATTGGGACTTTGAAGCAATCGAAGCAGGAGGTCAGCTTTTGATTCTCATCAAGTTGGAGGCCCAAAACAACTCAGAGCAAGCTGGCAGAAACACATGATTGGATCAAGTATGGCAAGTTTTCATGAAAATCAAATCAAATCTCTTCATCATAATGGACCAAGATGTGATACACAAATGTTGACCTAATTTATTTTTTCCATATAAACCTCAAGCCTCACAAATCACACACACACGTGAAGAACACAGACAAAACGCTGCACAACAAAAAACGCATAAAACTCTGCACAACAAAAAACGCATAAAACTCTGCAGAAACGACCATAGTTTTGCAAGAAACCTTGAAAAAGTGTGAGATTTAAAACAACCTTAAAGGCGAATTCAATCCAAAAGAACAACATAGCCCTCTTGCCAGCAACCTCCTGAAGTGTGGCCCATCAAAAACCAAGTCGTTCACTTCCTATAACGCACTGTAAGCCCCCATGAACCTTGCTCTGCACATGAAATCGTAAATCATGCTCCTTGCATTTTTCTGCCAATTTGATTGCACATTCATACTTGCCATTAAAATTCTAATGATTCTGCATCGTTTGATTTTATTTTCGTGGCTTCTAACCCCATATCCAGAACCTAGGGTTCTTGTGTATTTCTTTTAGGCGTTTTGCGTGCAGGTTAAAACAAGGCCAACAATGGCCATGGATGAGTTCAAGGGAGTGAGACGAGTACAGTGGTACTCTTGGATTCCATTTTTGTGACCTAGGGAGCATTTTAGAACCATTCTACGAACCTTCCTGTGGAGCAAAATCTGTAGGTAAAAAAAAACCAGGGTCATTTGAAGAAGACGATGGCGTGTCCTTGTGTTATTGGTCCATTCAAACCATTAGCGCATTTGTTTTATTTGCAGGCTTAGCGTTTTGTTTGTTTATATAATATTTGTTTCTTATTTCACTAACAAAAGAAACAGCATGGATGAGTTGGCAAGAACGCTATGGCAAAACACCTTGGGACCTGGGTTCGAATCCCAGGTCCCCCAAAAACTTTGTTGTGTTTTTCCTTCAGGTATTCAGGTGCAGCATCCCAAGTGTGGACTACCATACGTCCTCAGATCTCAACGTGCCAGGTGGTTCTAGATCTAGATCCAATGGTCCAGGATGAGGTTCACCATGAACCTTGGTCAACAAACACCCAGGCAATCTGAAAGTCAAACGAGGTTGGGCCTGGAATTGCTGAATCAACCTCCCTTCTTCAAGCCGAACGCCCCCTCCACAGTTTGCTTGTTTTTATTTCTTTTCATTTTTCTTTTGCTTTTTATTATTATTATTATTATTAAAAACTAACAAATTAATTAACAAACTAACCTTTTTTCAAAAAAATCAGAAAACACAAAAATAATATTTATTAGCTTCACTATTTTATTTTTGTAAATAAACCATTAACCAATTAATTTAGTTTTTTTAATTAGGTTTAATACCAATATATTTTGCAATAAATAAAAATTGACTTAGAATTAGGTTTTAATATTTTCACCTTTTTTTAAATTTTATTTCCTTAATTAAGATAAAATTAAAAAAATATTTTCTTTAATTCCATTATTAATTTAGACTTGATTCTCAATTCAAAAAAGACCAAAAATATGCTTTCTTTAAATAAAAAGGGTCAACACCCTAAAGGACAATTTGATTTAACCTTTCTCGCATATTATTTTTTATCTATATTATTGTAATTGCTCCAAGGATGTAATAGCTTTAACTTAGGATTTTATTTACCGCTTTTATTTATCTTTTCGCATTTAATTTTAAGGCTTTGTCTTTGGCGATGTAAATACCCGACGCTTTGTAATAGCTTAGCTTTATTTCCCGCAATTTATTTTCCGCAACCATTAACTGCTAGATGTATGCTAACTAGGCTATGCATGACAAGATCTATCTTAACTTAAAATTAACAGTAGCTCACCATGACATGCAAAGATAATATAACTGGAAATTGACACACTTGCACATGCCACTCCTAGGGTACGCCTCACTTGGTTGCCTCGAACGTGGTCATTGAGTATAGGATGTTTTAGAGGTCGCCCTCATGTCCAAAGATCAAAGTTGCCTCGAAACGGTTGCCTCGAAAAAAATGATCTAAGACATTAGGGTTACCGCTAAGGCGTCCTAACGTTGCTTTAGTGACCACACATCCCTAAAATCGAATTGACCTGAAAACTCCAACGACAGTGCTACCTACTCCTCAATAGTGGGATAGCACTGTCTAAAGGACATTTGCACAATTTAATTCCTTTTTGAGTAGGTAGATGTTCTTAAGTACTTGCTCCTTTTAAAAACCAAACAAAACTTTTCACACTTACACTTTTCGAACAAAGTTTTCAAAAACACTTCATACACTCTTGAGGACAGAAGCAAGAGTTAAATTGAAGTTTCAAACAAAACTCTTTTCAAAACCCACAAACACAAAGAAAAGCAAACTTTTGAAAACATAGTGAGCAAGTACCTAAGAGCCCGTGGATAACCATGGATAGAAAGGGTGCTAACACCTTCCCTTTCTATAATCTACCTCCCGAACTCGAGAAGCATCTCGAAAAGGAATTTTTCTGTGCTTTTGTCCTTTCCTTGTTGGATAAAATAAAAGACGGTGGCGACTCTTGCTTACCGCGACATTTTGCAAAAACAAACGCAAACGCGAACCAGCATTCCAAAACAGTCAGTTCTCATTCCCACCGATCACAAAAAGTAAATTAAAACCTACTTCTAAAATATTCTAATATCTTTTGAAAATTTTAAGTAAAGAAAACATTGAAAGGAAATCAAAATCTGACTCTAAATATTTTGTTATTTATATATGTAGCGATAAAAAATGTAGCGGGGTAAATCGGAGATAGAACTATTAATTAACTCGTCTCACAAAAGCAAGAGTCGCCACCGCGCTTTATTATTTCCGAGGGAAAAGGGAAAAGAGCAAAATAAAACCCTAAAATATGCAATGTAAAATAATACTTAAAAGTAATGAAAATACAATGCATTTTGAAAAGAGATCTAGAGTTCGGGGGTTGGTTATACAATGGGAAGGTATTAGCACCCAATGCATCTATAGTATCCTATAGGAACCTTTTGAAATATCTGTTTATTAAAATTGTTTGTTTGATTAAAATAGTTTGTTTGGCTAAAAATGGGTGTGGATGAGATTTCGAAGATACGACAACCTAATGTAGAAGTTTTGACTTAAAAGGTGTGAGTTCGAAAATTGAATCCTTGGGAAAATTATCTTAGGTTTTTAACAAAATAGTAAACAAACGAAAGATGAATGAGGGTATTTGCACGATTATATGAGACGTGTTTGATGACGTGAAGTCAACAAAGTCAAAACATTTACCTTGGATTTGAGATGGACGAAAGATATATAAAGATTAACGATCGATGACAAAATTAATTAAAATGACAATTGAACAATTAAATAATGAAAATTAAATTATACTAGCATGCATTTTAAACGATTGAGAAAATAACCAAAATTACATAAAGACTAAATTACAATAGCATGTATTTTTTAACAATTAAACAAATCAAAAAAATTAAATAAAAACTAAATTATGAAACATATATTTTTTGAATAATTAAATAATAAGAAATTAAATAAAGATTAGTTATAATAACATGTTTTTTGTATTTTATAATAATTATAAACATATAATAACAAGATAGAATATGGAGGAGATAAATGCTAAAAGAAATGAAAAAAACGTCCTAGCCTGGACCTGAACCCGTGTCCATCCTGAATTGTTGTTAACTGCCTGGCCAAATGAACTAAACTGTTTATCTGTTATTACTATGATTCTATTAATGAATAAGGGAATATTGATAAAGATATTGGACCAACAGGCCCAATGGGCCGACCCGTTTGGAAAGGACAAGAAAAAAGTTGGGAAACCCTAATTGTAATTGAGAGGCGCTGTTGTATTGGTCATGGGGAAGAAAAATCGCATATTAAACTATTATTGATGATTCCCAAAGAAAAAAATTAAAAAGAAAAATTTTTTGAAACAAAGTACTTCCTCTCTCTTCAGTACATCATCGTCACTTTTCTCTTTCCCTTTATGATTTTCCAGTTTTTCACACTTTGATCTCTTTCTTTCCATATTCTCTGAGAGTGTAAATTGCTCTAATTTATTGTAGAACTTCTTCAAGCATTTGTAACCATAGCTTCTGATTCTGTGACGGCATCGAGTGATTCTGTCACGGATTTCCGAGCTTATATGCTATATCTTCGGGAGGAGGAAGCCACGAACGACACCGATGGTCTTGAGGCGTGATGGAGTTGACAGCGCGTGTTTGGCTGTAAAGAAACGAGGCTCGGGTGGGAAAACAAATTGCGTTGGCAGATGAAGGAGGAATTGGTTCACTGCATTTTAATTTTTTCGATATGGTTCTTCTTTTTTTAGTTTGAAGTATTTATGTTGATACTTTTGCAGGTTAGTTGTTTTGGTGGTTTAATGGAGGCGTGGTCGGTGAAGAGTGTAGGTAGCTCTCCTGTGAGAGATATGAAGGCGGAGGGATTATTTGGTGTATGGAGATGGTGAGCACTGTTTTCTGAGCTTTCGAGAATGTTGAATAAATCCTCTAATTTTCTATAGTCTCTAATGTTCACTTCTGATTTTTCTTTTTTCTTGTGTCATCGCAGGTGGATGTGTGTTTGAGCAGAGAATTGAAGAGTTGATAAGCTTATGAGTGAGGTTATGTTGTGGTCAGAAGTTTTGTTGATAACAGGATATGGGTTTTGGGGTGAAGATGAAGGTGAAGGCTAGCAACTACGATACTATAAGTGTAGGGACAATGGGTGATGATTCCTGTCCGGAATTTGTATGTTCAGAAAAAAATTTGAAGGTATTTTTATCCCTAAATTGTCATTTTCTATACATTTCTGTCGATGTTTATTATTGTTATTATCATCCCTAAACATGTTTAAATGTCCACATATTGCAGCAAACAAAATACAGCTAAAAGGTATGATAAGCAAGCATTCACGTGGTATAAAAGTGGTGTAAAGAGAAGATTCAAACATATGAATGAGGAAGTTATGCATAAGTAAATAGGGAGGAAGAAAATACCTATCAGAGCCTCTCCGATGGGGGTTCAAAGCGTTAAGTTCTTCCTTTTTTCCTGTTTTTTCTTCTTGTTGAATTTTTTGGAACAAAAGCTCTTTTTCTGTTTTCTTCTCTTGCTGAATTTTTGGAACAAAAGCTCTTTTTCTGTTTTTACCCTCTTGCTGAATTTTTGGTTTCTCTTCCTGTCTCTAGAGGCTGGATTTTTGTTGGTATCTTGTGATATTTCTTGTTGGTTGTTTTTCTTTCTTCACCATCGTCCCCCTCCAATGAAACAATGACTCTCTTTTATAGTGAAACAGGGGTGGAAGTTGGGGGGGGGGGGGGGAATTGGTGAATTTGAACATGTTTGGAAAACTGATTTTGAACATTAAGATGCAGATTTTCCTTTTAGTCACTTTGGTATAAAACTTGGATTGACATGCTTGGAGTTTTTTGTGGTTTATAATCTCAGGTTTTGGGCAGAGTTATGCACACTGTTTTTTTGCAGGATATGCAGCAGGTTTTGGTTTTGGCTTGTTGTGGACTGTTTTGGTTTTTACATGATGCAGGTTTTATCTTTTCTCTTTCATCTTTCTATGATAAAAAGCTAATATGCTTTTTATTCCAATAAATCTGAAGGGTTGGCTATTTAGAAACATGATGATGCAGGGTTTTGAGCTGGCTTGCCGTCTTATTATGAATTGTTGTTATTGTTGTTTGCTGCCATGCTTGCAGCTGGTGGTTTTAGCTTGTGGTGCTTGTTGTTATTATTTGCTTTTGCCTTATATTTTGTTAGCCCATATGCTTGCTGCAGTATGTCTGTTTATTTGGCTGCTGCCTTGTTAAAGTTGTTCCTTTTTTTTGTTTGTTGGCCTGCGGCTTTTGTGATGCGGTGCTTGTTGGTTGCAGCTTTGGGCTTGTTGCACTTGCAGCTACTATTTTGCTTGTTAGACAATGTTGGCAATTTTCCTTTTCTTTTTTTGTGAACCAAAAGGGAAACTTTTTGTGATTTGCAATCAGGATAAATGGTCCATGATTAAAGATAAACCCCTTTTGATATCTGATTCCAAACACCAACCCTGATGATGAGCATTTTTATTTAGCAAATAATTCTTGCTTGGACTTGATGTTAACTAACTTCTTTCTTTTCTTGTTTCATGATCAACGAGAATTGGACGGCCAAAGCGAAATTGACTGATAAAAAATACCATGGCGAGGAGTGAGGATGAATAGCTTGAAGGTGAAGCAAAGAGATTTTGAAGAAACAACATTTCTCTTGTAAAAAGATTTGCAGCTTGTATTTCAACAATTTTAATTTATGATTTCAAATGCTCTGTAATCTGTCCCAAAAATGTAATGAACGCAAAAACATGAATGATATATTATGAATGAATTTGTTGTATGAGAATTAAACCAACTCTTGAATTTTGATTGAAAGTAACAATTTCCACTTGAATGATTTGAATGCACATCTTTCTTTTATAACTTGAATTTCAAGAAATCACAGACAAATGTCGTAACTTGTATTTCAAGCAATCATGCGCCTTATCTTTCACAATCCAATCAAACTCTCAAACAAAATAAATGCTTAAGAATTTAATTCCCTTTGGTTAATTCGAACCCAAAACAACGGTCACTCAAACCTTATCTTCATATCACGCCTGAACCAAACTTTCCCTCTTAAACAAAACTTTAACTTTGAGACTCACATCACAAGTAACTTGCAACTTAAGCAACCCAAAACATGTCTTAATCATCATGAACCCCCAGATTTATTTCTTGTGCCCCAATTTCACAGTCGTCAACTTAAACTTCAAACTCTCGAATCAGTGACTTAGAGACTTTTAAGAAGAAAGCTTAAAATGCAAGGAGATGAAATTCTTGACCTAATGCACTGAGCTTTGAGCCATCTTTGGGGCAGGAGAAAGAAACATCTTCACAAAAACCAAGGACCCAAAACCCTAGCATCTTGACCAACATATAGGGAAATAAACCCTAATCCAGGCTCTGATGAATTCGAGCGAGAAACAACCTCGTAACTTGATGAAAAAATTCATTCCATAATCCACTAATAGAGAACCAGACGCATTTCCCTTTCACTTGATAAGAGAACTTCAAAACAAAATTAGACATAAAGAGGGTGCAACCCTGATACCTCGAACCAAAATGCCTGATTCCATGAGATGCGGGATATGCAAATGACTGAGTAAAAAAATGGTTCAAATGGGATGCAAAGTTCAAAGCCAGACAAAAGTAAAAGAGATAGGGCAAATTTAGGGTACGACAACTGCCCCTATTTAATCGTCTTAAACCTGAATGTGAGATTGGCATCAGCCTTTCGAAAGTTCAAGGTGGAAGATGATTAACTACCAGGACCCGAACTTTACCTTGGAGAGATGGTGTGGGTGTCATTTATTGGTGTGAATGTCTGCTGGGGAAAGACAAACTGGTCTTCCAGTGGACCGGTCATGATGGATAAACATGGTTGAATAACGGTAGCCTGTACTGGGGTATCGGTGCCAATACAAGGTTCTTGAGGAAGTGGGTGGTAGAGTGACTGAAAGGATATGGTTGACAATGTCGCGATGACTGGAGGTAGGATTCATAAGAAACTTAAAGATAATACGAGGGTAACGTCTGCGGAAGGCTTACGACCCTAAGAATATGATGCAACGGTAAGATCTATGGGCGACCCACGACCTTAGAAGGATGGCGCGATGGTAAGATCTACGGACGATCTACGACCTTAAAAAAATAACGCGATGGTAAGATCTACGAATGATCTACGACCCAAAAATATAACGTGATGGTAAGGTCTACGGACGATCTACGACCCTAAAAAGATAACACTATAGTAAGATCTATGGATGATCTACGACACTAAAAAGATAACGTGATGGTAAGATCTGCGGATGATCTATGACCTTAAAAAGATAACATGATGGTAAGATCTACGGACGATCTACGACCCTAAAAAGATACCGTGATGGTAAGATCTACGGACGATCTACGACCTTAAAAAAGATGAGGAGAGGGTAAAGTATACGGATGACCTACGACCCTAAGAGAGATAACGCAATGGTAAGATCTACGGATGACCTACGACCTTAAAAAAGATGAGGAGAGGGTAAAGTCTATGGACGACCTACGATCCTAAGAGAGATAAAGTGAAGGTAAGATCTACGGACGACCTACAACCTTAGGAAATGTAAAGTGAGGGTAATATCTACGGATGATCTACAACCTTAGGGAATAAGATGGGGAGAGGGTAAAGTCTACGAACGACCTACGACCCTAAGAGAGATAAAGCGAAGGTAAGATCTACGGACGATCTACGACCCTAAAATATAACGCGATGGTAATATCTATGGACGATCTACGACCCTAAAAACAAGATGAGGATAGGGTAAAGTCTACAGACGACCTACGACCCTAAGAGAGATAAAGCGAAGGTAAGATCTATGGACGACCTATGACCTTAAGAAATGATAACGTGAGTATCGAGAGTTGGAGAGCATGACGTACTAACACCCAGGTTTATTTTAGTTGTTAGTATAATGACATATCTTAACTGGGAATTATGAGGATGATATTCTTTGTGAGGATGTTTTGTTGATTTGGGATTGATTTGGGACTGATCTGGCTCATGCTTCATATGCATTTGAGATGATCCATGGATATGCTATGCGTTTGAGGATGCAATGCAATATGTTGTGATGATTATCGTATGCAAAATGCCAAAAACTCATTGGGGTCTGTTGCTCATCATCTTGATGTACTAATATGGACTGGTGCTTGAAATTTGAGAGAAAGGGGTTAGCCTTGTCGAGTTCACCGGGGGATTAAATCTTGCTGAGGAGAAATGACTTGATCTGACTTCCTTCATGTGTTGGACTTTTTGTGAATAACTGAAAAGAGACGTGGATCTCAACCAATTCCCCAAGTCTCTCCGTGTGGGAGAATCGGGTGCTCGGTCGATTGTAAGGAGGCGACGAGGATGAAAGCTTGGTCAAGGCGACCGTTATGACTTGCTACCTACACAGAAGAACAAACACTTGAACGCCACGGCATTCCCTTGGGATGCCTTCCTATCCACGTAATGTAGTGTTTCACATCTTAGCTCGTGATTATTATTGACTTATTGTTTTCAATGCAATGCTTAACAAAGAATTTAAATCATAATTCGCATACGAAGAATAAAGTAAAAGAACATAATAAAGATTTTTTAATGGAAGGGAAAAAATTTATTAATGAGTTTGGCCCGTGAATGGGCATTCATACATAGAAACAACTCCTAAATGTGGAAGTTGTGGAGAAGAAAAGAAATACAACGAGTAAAATGGCAATAAGAAAATCTCGAACTTCCATTAAAACTGATATTGCTATAGTTCTCGTATCCTGGGTCGTCCTAGTGCCATGCCTACAAAGGATAATATCCAGATTGATCCATCCTGCATTAAGAGGGTGTAGGTGAAGAGTCTTCAGACTGCAGTCTCTCGCTTTTTTTCCCTAATTCTTGCGTGGATCGCCCTTTTGGGTTTTTAATCCACCGGGACACCCATTTTTGCCTAAGCCGCCCTTTCGGGTTTTCAACTTAGCGGGTTATTCTTTATTCCTTTTTTTAGCCCTAACTTTTGCCTAAGCCGCCTGTTGTACCCCAAAATTTGCCCTCCCATATTTTTCAATACATTTCAAGTGAGGACTTCAAATTGCTCAAGGAAGTCCAAGGGTTGACCAAACAAACTCTCTCCTAAAGGCAATCTACCTCAAATTAGGGTTTCATGTTGCATCAAGATACTTGAGTTCAAAGGATTCCAAATGCTCACCATTGTCCTAATATGTTATCAAGATCACCCATGTCACGTTTCAAGACTTGCAGAGGAAGTTTGCTCAGTCAATTGCTCAAAGGCCTTAAAATCGACTATGCTAGGGCAAAAGTCAATTGTGGCTCCCATACAGTAAAACTTCAAGATTTTTGGTCAACATCCTCATTTTGAATTATCATTCATCATTTGGTCAAGGGTTTATCATGATTCATCAAGGATTGCTCACAATTCATCAAAACCCAAAAGTTGCTAAATTAGGGTTTTGTAGGAAAAGTCAACTCAACTTTGACCAAGCATAACTTTCTCATGCTTTATGAGAAATGACCCATCCAAAGCTCATTTTGAAGAGGATGCAATTCCCTACAATTCATCTTCATCTCCCAAGTTCAAAATATGCACTCACAAGAAGTTATGAATTTGGACATTATAGGTCATTTTGAAAAGTCAACAAAAACACTTTTTTTGTCAAAGCTTCATAAATGAACATGGAAGGCTCAATTGAGATGAGACCAAAAGGGTTGCTTATAGGACATTTCAATATTTCTAAAAAGTCTAAGAACACCTTCAAAGAGTCAAAATTGAAGAAGTTATGCATTGGTGAAGTTGACCTTTTTTGCAAAATTGCCAAAAGTCAAAAGTGCCTCAAATTGAAATTTTTGTCAAATGGGCCTAACTTTTTGCACTTGTTTTGAGTTGGTAGCATGGTCCGCGAGCCCTATCTCTTTCCACTTGTCTTTATCTTATCTTTTCTATTTATTTTGATTTTTTTAATTAAATCAATTTAAATCAAAATAAATCATGAAAATATCCAAACCATTCAAACCTCAAGATTTTGTGCACATTTCAGGTCCCATATACAGCTAGCAAGTGAATCAAATCGTGTAATGCATAGGTGTTCATAAAAAGATTGATTTTGGCCTATTTTGGAAAGGTTTTCATGAAGATCAAATCAAGATAAAAAACTATAATTGCCAAAGATTGAGAACATATTTGCAACCCTAATTCGTTCCTTGGTATATAGTGGACAAAAGCAGATCAAAAGGACAAGGTTTTGAGGCGTGAAGAGGCAGAACCAAACTTGAAAAAATTCAAAGAAAGTGTTGATCTGATTTTGTACTTCCAGGCGTTTTTAAGATTCCTAAGCCATCCCATTCGCATCCTGGACATACAAGGAAGCTATACCAATCAAGAACAAGCTTTTTCCTGCGCTAAAACTCAATGTAAGTGGTTCACGACCTTGAACTTTTCTTGGAATCGAATCACGTTATTTTGGCACTTGTAGCATGAAATACTTACATATTCTTGTTCCTTGAAGCATTTCCAAGTTATCCATAACAGTTTATTTCATTTTTGTTGACTACATCAGAATTCACCATTGCTAGGGTTCTTGGTCTCATTTTAGGGTCTTTTTATACAGGTGAAATTGGTCCACAAGAAGGGCACCATGATGCTCAGCAGGCCAAGGCGATTTGATCCATAGCATTAGAATCCACTTATCGTGCCCGTATTTGATTTTGAAATGTGCAGGGGTTATAGCTACGGACATTTTTCCGTAGGTAAAGGTCACTGAACCTTTTAGAAACGGAGAGAGGACATGGACGATGGCGTGGCAGCCGCTGATTGCCTCATTTTAAATTTCGCGCGGATAATTCATATTTTGTTTGTTTTTTAAGATATTATTTAATTGTCATTTGACATACAACAGAAGCGCGTGGCTCAGTTGGTATTGAGGCAGTGGAAAAGGCCATAGGACCTGGGTTCGAATCACAGGTCCCCCCATATATTTCATATTATTTTCATTTGTATGATCAGGCGCGCACACAGGCGTAAGGTCCACCATATGCCTTCAAAGCTCCACCACTAAGATCTCCAGGAGGCCAGATCTGAAGGCCATCATGTGATGATCCACCAGAAGCCTTGGTCAACGCACAACACTGGAACATGGAGGTGAACGTGGGTCATATTTTTGGGCCCAGAAGCTTGCTATCAACACCCTCCAAATTGCTAACAAACAGACCCAATACCTCTTTTTCTTTATTCTTTTATATTTTCTATTATTTAATTTATTTAAATTATTTTATTAACACACAAAATTAATTCTTTTTTATAAAATCATAAAATCAATTTTTTCATCAAAATTAGATTTAGGTTTTATTTTTATAAAAATTAATTTAGTTAGTTAATTTAATTTATTAGGTAACTTTAATTCTTTTTATGAATAAATTAAAATCAATTAGGAGAATTAGGGTTTTTGTCTAAATTAATTTTTATTCCTCTTTTCTTAAAAAATAACCAAAACATAAAAATAGGTCAAATAATTATTTTTTGTTAATTTAATTTAATTAGTAGTTAAGTTTGTACATATTCAATTCAAACCCTTATTTTCTTAAAAATAATCAAAAATAACCAAAATTAAGTTTTTCTTTTAATTAGGTTAGGCGGGGTCAAAACCCTAATTTCTTTTCGTTCTATATTCGTCGCGCGTTTACTTACTTTTACCATATTGATGTAATTGCTCACAGGATGTAATAGATTAATTATGATCTTTTTCCTTTCATTTATCGTTTTAGCGGGTTTTTTGGCTATGTAATTAATACCCGAAGCCTTGTAATAGCGTAGCTTTACTTCTCGCATTTTAATTTCCGCCAAATATTAATTGTTAGATGTATGATAATAGGGTTGCATGACAAGACTGTATGTTAAAATTTTAAAACAGTTAGCAAACCCTAAATGTGCAAACATAATAAACTTGAAATTGAATCACTCGCACATGCGCACTCCTAGGGTATACTCTCACTTCGGCTGCCTTCGGTAAACGATCATTGAGTATAGGATATTTTAGTGGTCGCTCTCTTGTCCAAAAGATTAAATGTCCCATTCGGAAAGGTTGCCTCGGAATTGTTGCCTCGAATATGATCTTAAGACATTAGAGTTATTACTAAGACGTCCTAACATTGCTTTAGTGATCGTATGTCCCTTTCGAATTGACCCTTACAACTCCAACGACGGTGCTACCTACTCACTAATAGTGGGATAGCGTTGTCTAAAGGAAACAAGAACAAAAACATTCTTTTTTCGAGTAGGTATATGCTAGTAGGTACTTGCTCAAAATCAAACTTTTCCACACTTACACTCTTTTCAAACAAAGTTTTCAAAAAACACTTCGTAACACTCTTGAAGACAGAAGCAAGGGTTAAAACGAAGTAAACAAAAACTTTTCAAATCACACAAACACAGAAGCAATTTTAAAAATGATGAGCAAGTACCTAAGAGCCCGTGGAAAACCACTGATAGAAAGGGTGCTAATACCTTCCCTTTCTATAATCTACCCCCCGTACTCAAAATCTCGAAAAAAGGAATTTTTCTGTGCTTTTTTCCTTTCCAATTGGATAAAATAAAAGTCGGTGGCGACTCTTGCTTACCGCGACATTTGCAAACACAAACGCAAAATGCAAACCAGCATTTTCCTAAAAACAGTTCTGGTTTTGCCACCGTATCACACCGCCCTTTCGGGTTTTCGACTTAGCGGGTCCTTTTATGCGTAGTATTTTTTGACTGAGTCTGAATTGACTGGAAGCGGAATGTCTTCCCCATCCATGTTTGTCAGGATTAGAGCACCTCCTAAGAAAGCTTTCTTCACGATGTACGGTCCCTCATAGTTGGGAGTCCACTTGCCTCTTGGATCGGTGTGGATTGGGAGAATCTTCCTTAAGACCAGGTCGCCCGCGTGGAACTCTCGAGGCCGAATCTTCTTGTCAAATGCCCTCTTGAGATGCTGTTGGTATAACTGACCATGACAAATGGATGCCAGACGATTTTATTCTATGAGATTGAGTTGGTCGAGTCTCGTTTGAATCCATTTAGCTTCATCAAGCTTAGTATCCATCTGAACCCTTAAGGAAGGAATCTCTACTTCGACGGGGAGTACCGCATCCATACCATAGACTAGTGAAAACGGATTTGCCCCAGAGGAAGTACGCACCGAAGTTCGATAGCCATGCAGGGAAAAAGGCAACATCTCATGCCAATCTTTGTATGTTCTCACCATTTTCTGGACGATCTTCTTTAGGTTCTTGTTAGCGGCTTCAACTGCCCCATTCATCTTCAGCCGATAAGATGATGAATTATGGTGCTCGATCTTGAATTCTTCATACATTTCCTTCATCATCTTGTTGTTGAGATTTGACCCGTTATCAGTGATGATCTTGTTAGGAGTTCCATAACGGCATATGATTTCTCTTTTGATGAAGCGGGTAACAACTTGCTTGGTCACATTCTTGTACGAAGCCACTTCCACCCATTTGGTGAAGTAATCAATAGAAACGAGGATAAACCTGTGTCCATTTGAAGCACTTGGCTCGATTCTCCCAATCATATCGATGACCCACATTACAAAGGGCCATGGTGAAGTCATCACATTTAAAGGAGTGGGAGGAACATGTATCCTGACTGCGTAAACCTGTCATTTATGGCACATTTTGGCATATACGCAACAGTCACTTTCCATCGTCATCCAGAAATAACATGCTCATAGGATTTTCTTGGCCATGGAATGCCCACTGGCATGAGTCCCAAAAGAGCCCTCATGTATTTCTCGTATAATGGATTCTGCCTCGTGTCTATCCACGCATCTGAGCAGAACCGAATCATAGTTTCTCTTGTACAGAACGTCTCCTGATAGTAAAAACTTAGACTCCAACCTTCTAAGAGTCCACTTATCACAAATTGTAGCACCTTCGGGGTACTCTTGCTTCTCAAGATATCTTTTGATGTCGAAATACCACGGCCTTTCGTTTGATACATCTTCAGTTGTGAGACAATGAGCAGGGAAAATGTGTGTTGGCTCCTTGTAACGACAAATCCTTATATTGGGTGCATGATTCAGGTAACTGGCTTTGAACATTGTTGCTAAAGTGGCCAGAGCGTCTGCCAGTTAATTCGCTTCTCTAGGAATATGCTCAAAGGTGACCTCATCGAAGGCAGGCAACAACTCAACTATGTAATCCCGATATGGAACTAAATTAGGGTGTCGTGTATCCCAATCACCCCGTACTTGATGTATCACTAAGGCAGAGTCCCCATAAACTTCAAGAATCTTGATCTTCAAATCAATGGCTGCTTCAAGGCCCATCACACAAGCTTCGTATTCAGCGACATTATTCATGCAACCAAAATATAATCTGGAAGTGAAAGGTATGTGAGTGTTGCGTAGAGAGGTCAGAACTGCCCCAATACCGTGACCCATAGCATTTGACGCACCATCGAACATGAGAGTCCATCGCTCCCCTGGTTCAAGTTCCTAATTATCATCAAGTTTCATAATATCCTCGTCTGGAAAATCGAACTTCATGGGCTGATATTCTTCCAATGGTTGGTGAGCGAGATGATCAGCAAGAATGCTACCTTTAATGGCCTTTTGTGTGACGTATTGGATGTCATACTCAGACAAAAACATTTTCCACCGAGCCAATATGCCTGTAAGTGCTGGTTTCTCAAAGATGTACTTTATCAGATCCATCTTAGGTATCAGAAGTGTAGAATGTGTCAACATATACTGCCTCAAACGTCGAGCTGCCCACGTAAGAGTACAACAAGTCTTCTCAAGTAAGGAATACCTTGATTCACAATCAGTAAACTTCCTGCTCAGGTAATAAATGACGTGTTCTTTTCGTCCAGTATCATCATGTTGTCCGAGCACACAACCCATAGACCCTTCAAGCACAGTCAAATACATAATAAGAGGTCTCCCGGGAACTGGTGGTACGAGTATTGGTGGTTCTTCAAGATACTGCTTAATCTTCTCGAAAGCTTCTTGACAACTCTCATCCCAGTGGACATCCTGATTCTTGTGTAACAATTTAAAGATGGGTTCATAGGTATCAGTAAGATGGGAAATGAACCTGGCTATGTAATTCAACCTTCCAAGGAAACCTCGTACTTCCTTTTCATTTTTCGGCACCGACATATCTTGTATTACTTTTACTTTGTCTGGATCTACTTCAATTCCTCGTTAGCTCATGATAAAACCAAGTAACTTTCCCGACCGGACCCCAAAGGTGCATTTGTTGGGGTTAAGACTTAACTTGAACTTTCGTAAACAATCAAACAACTTCTGCAAATGGACCAAATGTTCTTCCTCAGTCTGTGACTTCGCAATCATGTCGTCCACATACACCTCAACCTCTTTATGAATCATGTCGTGAAAGAGAGTCACCATAGCTCGCTGATATGTTGCACCAACGTTTTTAAGACCAAAGGGAATGACTCTATAGCAAAAGGTACCCCAAGGAGTTGTGAAAGTTGTTTTATCCATATCTTCCGGAGCAATCTTTATCTGATTGTAGCCAGAGAATCCATCCATAAAGGAGAACACCGAAGACTAATCAGTGTTGTCAACCAATACATCAATATGAGGCAACGGGAAATCATCCTTAGGGATTTCTCTATTCAAGTCTCGGTAGTCGACACACATGCGTACCTTACCATCCTTCTTAGGTATGGGCACAATGTTAGCAATCCAAGGCGGGTAATGTATCACAGATAGGAAACCTGCTTCGAGCTGTTTCTGTACCTCTTCTTTGATCTTCAAAGCCATGTCGGGTCTGGTCCTTCTTGGCTTTTGCTTTACAGGAGGATATTCTGGCTTGAGCGGCAATCTATGCATTACTATATCAGTGTCTAAGCCGGGCATGTCTTCGTACGACCAGGAGAAGATGTCAGCATACTCTAGAAGCAACTCAATCAACCCCTTCTTTTCTTCGCTTTGCAAGGCGGCCCCTATTTTGACTTCTCTCTTTACCTCTTCAGTACCGAGATTGACGACTTCTGTTTCTTCTTGATACGGCTTGATGACCTTCTCTTCCTGTCTCAAGAGCCTGGCTAGTTCTTCAGGGACTTCACAATCTTCCTCACTATCTTCGTTAGCATGATCAACGGAATTCTCAAGGATATAAGGAGCCATAGCATTATCATTTGCAATGGAGTTCGAGATGGATCTGCATGATCGATGATTTTATGTTTTATTTTTAGAAAGTGCAAAAGAATATTTAGAATATGAAAAGAAAAGTATTTCCATTTTTATTTTGAAAAAGTAAAAGTAAAAGAAAAGACAGGGAACAAAATTGTATGCGAAAGTGCGATTTTTCATTCAATGTTAAACTGAGATTGAAACATAAGGGGGCCCTTCTACAAGCTGTCAGTATGCCTTGGGTAGGACATATGACTTAAAATGGAAACAGAAAATTACACATCAAGGAAAACAACTTCAGGGATGTCCACGGAAATCCAATTGATGAGCTCCTGGTCCGGCGCAACTTGATAGATAAATCTTGAAACATCTTCATAGTCACCTTCAACATCTGTGGAGAGCACTTGTCCTTCTTTTCCTACACCAGCATTGACGAACACTTCATAAATTAGGGGAACCTACTATCCTTTGAGAGGAAACCAACCAGCTTGCACGGAGGATGATGGCTGATACCCAAGACCGAAACGATCTTTCTTCTCTGGCACTTCAATCAATTTGCCCCAACTGTCATGGGGAGGTCTAGCTTATATGAGAGCTTTGGCATCCTTCAAAGAGTCCATGGGTGTTGTACCCCAAAATTTTCCCTCCCATATTTTTCAATACATTTCAAGTGAGGTCCTTAAATTGCTCAAGGAAGTCCAAGGGTTGACCAGACAAACTCTCTCCTAAGGCAGTCTACCTCAAATTAGGGTTTCACTTTGCATCAAGGTACTTGAGTCCAAAGGAACCCAAATTATCACCATTGTCCTAATATGTTCCCAAGATCATCCATGTCAAGTTTCAAGTCTTGCAGAGAAAGTTGGCTCAGTCAATTGCTCAAAGGCCTGAAAATCGACCGTGCTAGGGCAAAAGTCAATTGTGGCCCACATACAGTCAAACTTCAAGATTTTTGGTCAAAATCCTAATTTTTGAGTATTATTCATCATTTTATCAAGGGTTTATCATGATTCCTCAAGGATTTCTCACAATTCATCAAATCCCAAAAGTTGTTAAATTAGGGTTTTATAGGAAAAGTCAACTCAAATTTGACCAATCATAACTTTCTCATACTTTATCAAAAATGACCCATCCAAAGCTCATTTTGAAGAGGATGTAATTTCCTACAATCCATCTTTATCTCCCAAGTTCAAAATATGCACTCACAAGAAGATATGAATTTGGACATTATAGGTCATTTTGAAAAGTCAACAAAAACACCTTTTATGTCAAAGCTTCATATATGAACATGGAAGACTCAATTGAGATGATACCAAAAGTTTTGCTTAGAGGACATCTTAAGCTTTCTAGAAAGTCCAAGAACACCCTCATAGAACCAAAATTGAAAGAGATATGCCTTGTCAAAGTTGACCAATTTTGCAAGATTGCCAAAAGTCAAATATGCCTAAAATTGCGTTTTTTGCTAAATGGGCCTAACTTTTTATGCTTGCACTGAACTTGTAGCATGGTCCACGACCCATGAGCCCTGCCACTTGTCATTATTTTATTTTTATCACTTATCTTGATTTTATTTCATTTAAATCAAATAAAATCAATAATAAAAAATGAAAATATCAAAAATCATTTAAACCTTGAGATTTTGTGCATGTTTCAGGTCCATGAATAGCTGGTAATGAGATCAAATCGTGCAAGGCTTGTTTGGACAGAAAAAAGATTGGAATTTGCTTGTTTTGGAAAGATTTGATGCAAGAGTGAATCAATGATCAAATCTTCATAAATGGCCAAGATTTGATGCAAGTTTTCACCCTAATTGATTCTATGATATATATTGAACAAATTCAAAGCAAAAGCATAAGGGTTGGAGGCGTGAGAGAGCATAACCAGATTCAAAAAAGTCATTAAAAAGTGTGAAATCATTCTTGCAGTTAGAAGGAAATTCAGGTCATTCCAAGATCACCATTCGTATCCTGGACCTTCTCTAAAGCATATACGATCGTTGCAAGCCTCCATACGGCCAGAAACTCAAATTACAGACCCACAGTTTCCCTTCAAACTCAAAATCCATTCTTGCAATTTACGCAACATTAGCATGTTTCAATGACATATATGTGTTTGTTAATGTATTTGCAATATTCTGGTTATACTCAATTGAGTTTTTGATGCACATACTGAGATCCACCATTGCTAGGTTTTCCTTTCTTGTTTTAGGGTTTTCTCATGCAGGTAAAATTAGCCCAAAAGAGGGGTACCATGGTGTCCACAAGGCCAAGACGAACTGACCTGTACCATTAGTTTTCAATTATCATGCTTGTATGAGATTCTGGAAATACGCAAGGGTTATACCTATAGAGAACGTCTGTAGGTAAAAGTCGTTTTACCTAAGACGACAGACGCTGGAGAAGATGATGAGGTGTTCAGTCACTATTGGTCCATTCAAACTGGCGCGCGCTTTTTTCTGTTTTCCTCCACTAACTCACGTTAACATATATTATTAATTGTTGTTATTTTATGAACAAAGAAGCAGCGTGGCACAGATGGCAACAAGGTGGTGGTTTGAAGCATAAGGACCTGGGTTCGATCCCAGGTCCCAGCAAACCTTTATTTGTTTATTTTTCTTTTCAGATCCAGTACGCCTCCTATCCAAGTGTCTTTCATACACCCTCATCTCCAGCAAATGGATCCATCACGCAGCCAGATGTGCACTCCAGCAAGCAAGGACCATGGTGCACCTTCCAGTCAATGTCACACACAATCCAGCACGTTGACTGGACTCAACAGATTTGGGCCTAAAACAACTTGCAATCAACACCCCCCCATTTGCTTCAGCACAGGCCCATTCTCACCTTTTTTATTATTTTCTTTATTTCTATTTTTTTAGTTTATTTATTTATTTTATTTTCTAAAATAATTTTTTTTAAATCATAAAAATCAAAAATCAAAAAATTAGAATTAGTTTTTTTATTATTAAATTTAATTTTTCACTAATTGATTAGATTAATATTTAAATTAGGGTAATTTTAATTTGTTTTTTTACAATTAAAATAAATTAGACAATTAGGTTTAAAATCTTAATTTAATTATTTCCTTTTGAAAAAATAAAAAATACAAAAATAGGTTATTTGGAATTATTTGCTTTCATTAATTTATTTTCTAAAATTAACATTAATTAGAATTTATGATTTCTTAATTTAGATTTTTCTTTTCTTTCCTTAAACAAAAAAAAACAAATAAAAAATGTTTTCTTTAATTAACCTCAATTAGGTTTAGTCAAAGGGTCAAAACCCTAATTTCATCTCGTATTTACTTTTACCGCGTGCGCTTTAATATACTTTTTATTTATTGTAACTGCTTCCAAGTTGTAATAGTTAAATTAGGTTTTTTTAAATGCCGCACTTTTATTTCCCGTCGAGATTATCATGTAACTGTCAAAGCCATGTAATAGCGTAGGTTTTATTTCTGCTTTTATCTTCTGCAAATATTAAGTGTTAGATGTATGATAGTAGGATTTCATGACAAGACTGTATGTTAATTTTAAAATGGGTAGCAAACCCTAAATATGCAAAGATAATAACCTGAAATCAAATCACTCGCACATGCGCACTCCTAGGGTATACTCTCACTTCGGTTGCCTTCGATAAATGATCATTAAGTATAGGGTGTTTTAGTGGTCTCTCTCTTGTCTAAACAAAGATCAAATGTCCCATTCGGAAATGTTGCCTCGGAAATGTTGCCTCAAATATGATCTTAAGACACTAGGGTTATTACTAAGACGTCCTAACATTGCTTTAGTGATCGTACGTCCCTTTCGAATTGACCCTTACAACTCCAACGACGGTGCTACCTACTCACTAATAGTAGAATAACATTGTCTAAAGGAAACAAGAACATAAACATTCTTTTTTCGAGTAGGTAGATGCTAGTAGGTACTTGCTCAAAATCAAACTTTTCCACACTTACACTCTTTTCAAACTAAAGTTTTCAAAAACAACTTCGTAACACTCTTGAAGACAGAAGCAAGGGTTAAAACGAAGTAAAACAAAAACTTTTCAAAAACACACAAACACGGAAGCAATTTTTTAAATGATGAGCAAGTACCTAAGAGCCCGTGGAAAACCACGGATAGAAAGGGTGCTAATACCTTCCCTTTCTATAATCTACCCCCGTACTCAGAATATCTCGAAAAAGGAATTTTTCTGTGCTTTTTTCCTTTCCAGTTGGATAAAGTAAAAGTCGGTGGCGACTCTTGCTTACCGCGACATTTTGCGAACACAAACGCAAAACGCAAACCAGCATTTTCCTTAAACAGTCCGGTTCTGCCACCGTATCACAAGGGGTATCTCAGACTTCTTACATTCCATGATGGGGAATTTGTCAACAGTAACAATCTCCAGAGCTTTAAAGGGGAACTCTTGCACCTCGCATTCCACTTCCACGTAATGATGTATAGTCAGATTATTAATCACTATGTCTTCTTCCCCGCAAACGAAGACAACTTGGTCATTCACAATGAACTTCAGATGTTGATGAAGAGTAGATGTCACAGCTCCTGCTACATGAATCCATGGACGAACCAAAAGGAAAGTATAGGATGTACGGATGTCCATAACATAGAATGACAAATAGAAAGTGTGGGGACCAATCTTGACAGGAAAATCCACTTCTCCATCCACAGATCTTCTCGAACCATCAAATGCTCTAACATTTAGAGTGGAGGGCCTCATCATTACTCTGTCCATATTCAGCTTAAACAAAGTAGCCTTAGGCATCACATTGAGTAAAGATCATGTATCCACCAAAACTCGAGATAAAACAGTGTCCAAACACTTCAAAGAAACATGCAACGCTTAATTGTGGGCTCTGCCTTCAACTGGGAGTTCATCATCACAGAAACCCAAACAATTTCCCAGAGAAATATTAGTGACGATTCCTTCAAACTGGGCCACAGAGATGTCTTGGGTAACATGAGCAAAAAATAAGGTATTCAATAAGGAGTTGCGGTGGGCCTTTGAACACAAAAGGAGAGACAAGATGGAGATCTTGGATGGTGTCTGGTTGAGTTGATCCACTACTCTGTAATCACTCCGCTTGAGAATTCTCAAAAGTTGCTCAGCTTCTTGTCCTACAGAAGGTTCGGGTTTATTATCCATCACTTGCTTTTCCCTAGCCTTAGCTAGAGTTTCACTGTTGGTTTCCTTAGGAGGCGGTGGTGGAGGAGAAAAGATCCGACCACTGCGAGTCATGTTGCTGGTTTCTGCAATGTTAGTAACATTCTTGTCAACAATTAGAGGAGACTCATACTTCCTTCCATGAATATAGACCATATTATACTCCCATGGGACTGCCTTCGAGTCGTTGCTTGTTGGAGGAATATGAGCTTGAATCACTGTGGGGGTAGTAGGAACCTGAATTGTTAACGGAATACCAGGGGTTACTAAGAAGCTTCTCGGGTAGTAGGGGATTTCCAGGACATCAATCTCTTCTTCTTGGACTATTTTCTCTATCTGTAGGGAACCTTCATCGACAATTGTTGGATGGTCGTCTTCAAATCAGCACACTCTTCAGGTTTGGAAGAACAGGTTAAGCAGAAGTCATGGAGTTCTTGTAGCACTTCATGCTTCAACAAATGTTCTCTGACAGTTTCTAAAGATATCTTAATTTCGTCAACCTTTGATACCAAAACCCGTTCATTAACTCCTTCAATAGCATTGATCGTTCCCCCTTGATGAGGAGGCATGGGATTATTTTGAATATTCGGACCAACAGGGTTAAAGTTGATGGCTTTTGTATTGATGAGGTCTTGAACTTTTCATTTGAATGCTCTACAATTTTCAATAGTATGGCCTGGGGAACCAGAATGAAATTCGCAATGAGCATTAATATCATACCCCCTAAGGAGAGGATTTGGCGGTGGACCGAGTTCGCGCAATTGAACCAATTGACTAGCAAGTAACTATGGGAGAAGCTGAGCGTAGGACATAGGAATAAGATCAAATCTTCTTTGAGGGGCTCTTTGTCTTTGAGGGGCTCTCGGGCCTTGAGGTTGTCGATTCGGTTGTTGATAAGTTGTAGGAGGTGCAAATTGTTATTGTGGAATATAATGTGGTTGCGGAGCGAAAGGCCGTTGTTGGGCCATCCAGGGTGCTGGAGTTGTAGCAACATATACTTGAGGAACAAATTGGTTGGGAACGGCAGCAGGTGTAGGAAAATAAGGGAATCGGACTTGAGGGAATGCGGGAGCCCTTCCTTGGTTGATAGTGATGGCACTAGTCTCGCCCTCTTTCTTCTTGACAAAACTAGAAAACGGTTTTCTACTAATGCCTGCATTGTTGTTAACATTGTTAGGAACACCTTGAATCATTCCAGCCTTAATGCACGTCTCAACATGTTCACCAATAATGACCATATCAGAGAAAGAAGTAGAAGTGCTACTGAGCATATGCTGGAGATAAGGGCCTCATAGAGTACCCATAAACAGATCAATCAATTCACGATCCAAGAGAGGAGGTTGGACCCTTGCAGCCAGTCCATGCCACCTCTGAGCATACTCTTTGAAAGACTCTTCAGATTTTTGCACCATCCCTTGGAGATGAGTACGGCTAATAGCCATGGCAGTATTGTAATGGTATTGTTTCAAAAAAGCATCAGTAAGTTCTCCCCAAGTACTGGCATGAGATATTTCTAATTGCATATACCAATCCAACGGTTCCCCGGTCAAGCTGTCTTGAAAGAAATGCATGAGTAACGGTTCATTTTCAGCATAGGCAGCCATTTTGCGACAATAGGAACGGAGATGAGTCTCTGGGCAAGAAGTACCTTTGTATTTGTCAAAATCAGGGACTTTGAACTTGGGAGGAATAACTACCCCAGGCACGAGGCACATTGCAGCAGTATTAAATCCGGAAGATTTGATACCATCCATGTCTCTAAGTCGCTCTTCGAGAGCATGATACATTTTTGCAGTTTCGGCAACCCCGGAAGCAAGGTTCTCTTAGGGTTCATCAAGATCAATAACATCATGATGATCATCGACATCATTCCTAGGAGCGCCGGTAGGAGTCTCAACATTTGCATTGTCATTGCTCCCATTAGCAGAAGTGGAGGGAGAAACAGTAGTAAGCTTGACAACACTTTGATGTAGTTCTTCTTGACCCTTGATCACGGCATGAAGGGTTTCCATAAGTTGATCCATGCGAGTACCCATGGTGTCCATATCTCGGCGGAGTGCGTTCTGGTTCTCTTAAAAAAGATCCATTAGCCTTTGCTGGTTGCCTCTGGTACGGTAAGGATGTAGAGGAGTCTTCTTTGCTATTTATTATAGTCTGTGAAAAGGGACCCCAATGAGTTTTTGTTGTGAAAAATGAATGCATGGTAGTATGTATGAATGCTTTATCTTTATTTCTGAGGAGACCCAAAGACTCGTCTATCTTTTAAAATTTCCCCTTTTTTGAAAAGTTATATCAATGAGACTTGTCTTTGGATTTCCCTAGATATGAGATATATATACATGATGATATGATGTCATGGCATGCTATGGCATGAAGTCTCAGCTCCACATATTCTGGATAACCATTGCGTAGTCCGTTGCACAGGCTGAAAGTAACAAGATCAAAAGTTCGACGTCACAAGCATGGAGTCAAAGTAACCACCCATGAAGTATGTACTAGGGGTTTATCACCTGCCGAACAAGGTTCTAAAGAGTTCTCGAAGTCTACGTTCTTCCTTTGGATATTACCGACGTCCCAATTACTTGGTAATCAGTAATATTCGCAGGAAAAACTCGTCCGAGTGTAGTATCGCGTGACAACTACTTCCGCATTACCCCGTTATAGTCTCCGCACTGCACCTAAAAGGCCAGGATGGGTTAATGGTTCTATGGCCCTCAGCTTCTCGAGTTCCCAGGTTGAAAGCAATAACGTCTTCCTGATTACTCGGTAAACATCACTACTTTCAAGGGGACCTCCACTGAGTGGGGGATTTTCATGCCTCCTTCTTCGGGATTACTCCCTCAAAGTTAACATGACTATACCGCCCGTCCTAATCCTATGTGTAACCCAAGTCTGGGTATAGGACTTATCAAAAGTAATCACCAAACCCAACATTACAATGTATCCAGGATATGTGAGTAGAAACAATATATGCAATATGTACAAACAAAGCAATAATAAAACAGTAAAGAAAAATAAATAAAATAAATAAACACCCAAAAATACAAATAAACAAAACTAGGAGAGACTCGCAAAAAATAGTCCCCAGCAGAGTCGCCAACTGAAGCTACCGGCAGAAAACACAGAGCCGCCACCGAACTTTATTTATCCCGAAGGATGGGGAAATATCGATAAAACCACAAGGGAATGGATAAGATGGTCTTGCAACCAAGAGAGAGGGTAAGGGAGCCGATTATGCAAGGGGAAGGTATTAGCACCCCTCGCATCCGTTGTACTCAACGGGATCCGTTTTGTTTGTTTGTCTTAAAGGGTGTATTTATCTACAACTATATTTTCTTAAGGGGAAACGAAAGGCTTTTGTTATTGCGTTCGTGAGGGTTTCGCGACCCTTTGCCTACGTATCCAATAAAGGAATCAGAACACCGTAGTTCCTCTAGAAAATGATTGGTTTGTTTGTGTTTTTTAGTGGGCGACATTAACGCACACATTCTAGCAATAGGCACAGCGGGTATCGCGGTAGAATGTAGATAACATGCCCTTCGGGGGGTTTTGATTGGTTGAGTGCTTTGTGAGTTTTAAATGAATTCAAGTAATGATTAAACGTTTTGAATGTTTGATTTATGAATGTTATGTCGTAATTTATTACAAAAGAAGCAAAGAGTTTAAGAGGGAGACTAGAAGAATCCTAATTGTTTTGTTATGTACAATCAAGATAAAAGTTTATTTCGACATGAGGCGATCGAAGCGGGGTTTAATCGCCTCATGGAGCTAGCTAAGGGAGTATTGTATCAAAGTTTGAACAAGTAACTTAAATTCTAAATGTTTTTATTTTATTTTATGGTTTTATCAAATTAAATAAGAAAATAAAATTTGAAAGTAAATTAGAACCTAATTTAAACATATTCTATATATATATATATATATATATATATATATATATATATATATATATATATATATATATATATATATATATATATATATATATATATATATATTTGTGATTTTATATTAAATTAAATAAATGATGAATCAAAAGTAAATTAAAACCTACTTCTAAAATATTCTAATATATTTTGAAAATTTTAAGTAAAGAAAACATTGAAAGGAAATCAAAATCTGACTCTAAATATTTTGTTATTTATATATATGTAGCGATAAAAAATATGGCGGGGTAAATCGGAGATCGAGCTATTAATTAACTCGTCTCACAAACAAGAGTCGCCACCGTGCTTTATTATTTCCGAGGGAAAAGGGAAAAGAGCGAAATAAAATCATAAAATATGCAATATAAAATAATACTTAAAAGTAATGAAAATACAATGCATTTTGAAAAGAGATCTAGAGTTCGGGGGTTGGTTATACAATGGGAAGGTATTAGCACCAAATGCATCTATAGTATCCTATAGGAACCTTTTGAAATATTTGTTTATTAAAATTGTTTTTTTGATTAAAATAGTTTGTTTGGCTAAAAATGGGTGCGGATGAGATTTCGAAGATACGACGACCTAATGTAGAAGTTTTGACTTAAAAGGTGTGAATTCGAAAATTGAATCCTTGGGAAAATTATCTTAGATTTTTAAAAAAATAATAAACAAACGAAAGATGAATGAGGGTATTCACACGATTAGATGAGACGTGTTTGATGACGTGAAGTCAACAAAGTCAAAACATTTCCCTTGGTTTTGAGACGGACGAAAGATATATAAAGATTAATGATCGATGACAAAATTAATTAAAATGACAATTGAACAATTAAATAATGAAAATTAAATTATACTAGCATGCATTTTAAACGATTGAGTAAATAACTAAAATTACATAAAGACCAAATTACAATAGCATATATTTTTTAACAATTAAACAAATCATAAAAATTAAATAAAAACTAAATTATGAAACATGTATTTTTTGAATAATTAAATAATAAGAAATTAAATAAAGATTAGTTATAATAACATGTTTTTTGTATTTTATAATAATTATAAACATATAATAACAAGATAGAATATGGAGGAGATAAATGCTAAAAGAAATGAAAAAAACGTCATAGCCTGGACCTGAACCCGTGTCCATCCTGAATTGTTGTTAACTGCCTGACCAAATGAACTAAAATGTTTATCTGTTATTACTACGATTCTATTAATGAATAAGGGAATATTGATAAAGATATTGGACCAACAGGCCCAATGGGCCGACCCGTTTGGAAAGGACAAGAAAAAAGTTGGGAAACCCTAATTTTAATTGAGAGGCGCTGATGTATTGGTCATGGGGAAGACAAATCTCATATTAAACTATTATTCATGATTCCCAAAGAAAACAATTAAAAAGAAGAAAAAAAAGTTGAAACAAAGTACTTCCTCTCTCTTCAGTACATCATCATCACTTTCCTCTTTCCCTTTATGATTTTCCAGTTTTTCACACTTTGATCTCTTTCTTTCCATATTCTCTGAGAGTGTAAATTGCTTTAATTTCTTATATAACTTCTTCAAGCATTTGTAACCATAGCTTCTGATTCTGTGACAACATCGACCGATTCTGTCACGGATTTCCGAGCTTATGTGCTATATCGTCAGGAGGAGGAAGCCACGAATGACACCGATGGTCTTGAGGCGGTGATAGAGTTGACGACGCGTGTTTGGTTGTAGAGAAACGAGGCTCGGGTGAGAAAACAAATTGCATTGGCAGATGAAGGAGGAATTGGTTCACTGCATTTTAAGTTTTTCGATCTGGTTCTTCTTTTTTTAGTTTGAAGTATTTCTGTTGATACTTTTGCAGGTTAGTTGTTTTGGTGGTTTAATGGAGGCGCTGCCGGTGAAGAGTGTAGGTAGCTCACCTGTGAGAGAGATGAAGGCGGAGGGATTATTTGGTGTATGGAGATGGTGAGCACTGTTTTCTGAGATTTCGAGAAGGTTGAATAAATCCTCTAATTTTCTATAGTCACTAATGTTCACTTCTGATTTTTCTTTTTTCCTTGTGTCATCGCAGGTGGATGTGTGTTTGAGCAGAGAATTGAAGAGTTGATAAGCTTATGAGTGAGTTTATGTTGTGGTCAAAAGTTTTGTTGATAACAAGATATGGATTTTGGGGTGAAGATGAAGGTGAAGGCAAGCAACTACGATACTATAAGTGTAGGGACAATGGGTGATGATTCTTGTCTGGAATTTGTATGTTCAGAAAAAAAATTGAAGGTATTTTTATCCCTAAATTGTCATTTTCTATACATTTCTTTCGATGTTTATTATTGTTATTATCATCCCTAAACATGTTTAAATGTCCACATATTGCAGCAAACAAAATACAGCAAAAAGGTATGATAAGCAAGCATTCACATGGTATAAAAGTGGTGTAAAGAGAAGATTCAAACATATGAATGAGGAAGTTATGCATAAGTAAATAGGGAGGAAGAAAATACCTATCGCAGCCTCTCCGATGGGGCTTCTAAGCGTTAATTTTTTCCTCTTTTCCTATTTTTTTCTCTTGCTGAATTTTTTGGAACAAAAGCTCTCCTTCTGTTTTCTTCTCTTGCTGAATTTTTGGAACAAAAGCTCTTTTTCTGTTTTTACCCTCTTGCTAAATTTTTGGTTTCTCTTCCTGTCTCTATAGGCTGGATTTTTGTTGGTATCTTGTGATATTTCTTGTTGGCTGTTTTTCTTTCTTCACCACCGTCCCCCTCCAATGAAACAGTGGCTCTCTTTTATAGTGAAACAGGGGTGGAAGTTAGGGGGGGGGGGGGGGGGGGAATTGGTGAATTTGAACATGTTTGGCAAACTGATTTTGAACATTAAGATGCAGGTTTACCTTTTAGTCATTTTGGTATAAAACTTGGATTGACATGCTTGGAGTTTTTTGTGGCTTATAATCTCAGGTTTTGGGCAGAGTTATGCAGACTGTTTTCTTGCAGGATATGCAGCATGTTTTGGTTTTGGCTTGTTGTGGATTGTTTTGGTTTTTACATGATGCAGGTTTTATCTTTTCTCTTTCATCTTTCTATGATAAAAAGCTAATATGCTTTTTATTCCAATAAATTTGAATGATTGGCTATTTAGGAACATGATGATGCAGGGTTTTGAGCTGGCTTGCCGTCTTATTATGAATTGTTGCTATTGTTGTTAGCTACCATGCTTGCAACTGGTGGTTTTAGCTTGTGGTGCTTGTTGTTATTATTTGCTTTTGCCTGCTGTTTTGTTAGCCCATATGCTTGCTGCAGTATGTCTGTTTATTTGGCTGATGCCTTGTTAAAGTTGTTCCTTTTTTTTGTTTGCTGGGCTGCGGATTTTGTGAAGCGGTGCTTGTTGGTTGCAACTTTGGGCTTGTTGCACTTGCAGCTGCTGTTTTTCTTGTTAGACAATGTTGGCAATTTTCCTTTCCTTTTTTTTGTGAACCAAAAGGGAAACTTTTTGTGATTTGCAATCGGGAGAAATGGTCTATGTTGTACCCCAAAATTTTCCCTCTCATTTTATCAACATTTCTCATCACAAGGCTCTTGGAACTTAAGACCAAGCTAGGGTTTGCTCTGCTCAAGACACCTCCTTGCACTATTGACCTAAATTAGGGTTTGAGTTTGCACAGGGATTTTTGGACCTTCAATTCCCAAATTGACTTTCATACTTCATGTTGGACTCATAAGTTTATCCATATCAAGTTTCAAGCCTTAAATCAAATTTTTGCCTAGTCAATTGGACAGTTGACCTAGAAATCAGCTGTATTGGGGAAAAAGTCAATTGTGGCCAATTGACAGTCAAACCTCACGAATTTTGACCCGCATCAACATTATGAACTCATATGAACCATGTGATCAAGTTTGGATCACAATTCCACAAGAAATTTGATCAGATCACTAAAAGGGCAAAATGGTCATTTTTAGGGTTTTAATTGTACAAAGGCAATTTTTGACTGTTTGACCTAGCCAATGGCAAATTAAGCTCAACCATGGACTCAAGGACTCAATGGAATCATCTTGACTTATTCAACAAGTTCAAAAGATCTCAAATGCATAGGATTGACAAATGAATTTTTCAGTCAACTGATCAAAATTTTGACTGTACAATAAAAGTCAAACTTTGACTTTTTGGTCAAAATCAAGTGCCAAGGGTCATTTTTCATCAAGATATGTCAAATTATGAAACTTGTTCATCAAGAAACCCAAAATTGCAAATTAGGGTTTGAATATGTGAGTAGAAACAATATATGCAATATGTACAAACAAAGCAATAATAAAACAGTAAAGCAAAATAAATAAAATAAATAAACACCCAAAAAGACAAATAAACAAAACTAGGAGAGACTCGCAAAAAATAGTCCCCAGCAGAGTCGCCAACTGAAGCTACCGGCAGAAAACACAGAGCCGCCACCGAACTTTATTTATCCCGAAGGATGGGGAAATATCGATAAAACCACAAGGGAATGGATAAGATGGTCTTGCAACCAAGAGAGAGGGTAAGGGAGCCGATTATGCAAGGGGAAGGTATTAGCACCCCTCGCATCCGTTGTACTCAACGGGATCCGTTTTGTTTGTTTGTCTTAAAGGGTGTATTTATCTACAACTATATTTTCTTAAGGGGAAACGAAAGGCTTTTGTTATTGCGTTCGTGAGGGTTTCGCGACCCTTTGTCTACGTATCCAATAAAGGAATCAGAACACCGTAGTTCCTCTAGAAAATGATTGGTTTGTTTGTGTTTTTTAGTGGGCGACATTAACGCACACATTCTAGCAATAGGCACAGCGGGTATCGCGGTAGAATGTAGATAACATGCCCTTCGGGGGGTTTTGATTAGTTGAGTGCTTTGTGAGTTTTAAATGAATTCAAGTAATGATTAAACGTTTTGAATGTTTGATTTATGAATGTTATGTCGTAATTTATTACAAAAGAAGCAAAGAGTTTAAGAGGGAGACTAGAAGAATCCTAATTGTTTTGTTATGTACAATCAAGATAAAAGTTTATTTCGACATGAGGCGATCGAAGCGGGGTTTAATCGCCTCATGGAGCTAGCTAAGGGAGTATTGTATCAAAGTTTGAACAAGTAACTTAAATTCTAAATGTTTTTATTTTATTTTATGGTTTTATCAAATTAAATAAGAAAATAAAATTTGAAAGTAAATTAGAACCTAATTTAAACATATTATATATATATATATATATATATATATATATATATATATATATATATATATATATATATATATATATATATATATATATATATATATATATATATATATATATATATATATATATATATATATATATATATATATATATATATATATATATATATATATATATATATATATATATATATATATATATATATATATATATATATATATATATATTTGTGATTTTATATTAAATTAAATAAATGATGAATCAAAAGTAAATTAAAACCTACTTCTAAAATATTCTAATATATTTTGAAAATTTTAAGTAAAGAAAACATTGAAAGGAAATCAAAATCTGACTCTAAATATTTTGTTATTTATATATATGTAGCGATAAAAAATATGGCGGGGTAAATCGGAGATCGAGCTATTAATTAACTCGTCTCACAAACAAGAGTCGCCACCGTGCTTTATTATTTCCGAGGGAAAAGGGAAAAGAGCGAAATAAAATCATAAAATATGCAATATAAAATAATACTTAAAAGTAATGAAAATACAATGCATTTTGAAAAGAGATCTAGAGTTCGGGGGTTGGTTATACAATGGGAAGGTATTAGCACCAAATGCATCTATAGTATCCTATAGGAACCTTTTGAAATATTTGTTTATTAAAATTGTTTTTTTGATTAAAATAGTTTGTTTGGCTAAAAATGGGTGCGGATGAGATTTCGAAGATACGACGACCTAATGTAGAAGTTTTGACTTAAAAGGTGTGAATTCGAAAATTGAATCCTTGGGAAAATTATCTTAGATTTTTAAAAAAATAATAAACAAACGAAAGATGAATGAGGGTATTCACACGATTAGATGAGACGTGTTTGATGACGTGAAGTCAACAAAGTCAAAACATTTCCCTTGGTTTTGAGACGGACGAAAGATATATAAAGATTAACGATCGATGACAAAATTAATTAAAATGACAATTGAACAATTAAATAATGAAAATTAAATTATACTAGCATGCATTTTAAACGATTGAGTAAATAACTAAAATTACATAAAGACCAAATTACAATAGCATATATTTTTGAACAATTAAACAAATCATAAAAATTAAATAAAAACTAAATTATGAAACATGTATTTTTTGAATAATTAAATAATAAGAAATTAAATAAAGATTAGTTATAATAACATGTTTTTTGTATTTTATAATAATTATAAACATATAATAACAAGATA